>SWCS01000007.1:1200000-1636392 GCA_007556505.1 Elsinoe australis
CACCGATGGTTCAGATTTTCATGCTGTTCAAAGGTTTATCCCTGCGACAGGTACGTACCTCCCACACCTCCATAACGGGCAAGCCGCCTCGTCGGCCTTTGAAAAAAGCGACCTTGTGGTTGACAGCTCCCTCCACAGATGTCACGACCAAGAGAACCCCAACCATCCCCATGAATTCGCGAACCGCATGATCTGGTACGTATTTTTCTTCTTTCGCCCTTCTCTTGCATGCAGAAAAATATGTCATGATGTCTCGTCTCCACACCCACTTGACTTTTCTTCCCTCGAGTTACCCTCCCAACTTTTCGTCTCCCCCACACACGGCGATCAAACATCCTGATTTAGCATCATGCACTTCTGCAGATCGTTCGTTGAACCTTGCATATTGCTTAATACCAACACAAACCTCTGACGTGTGACTAACGTATTGCAGCGGCTTTTGTAAGTGCACATCAATCAATTCGGGACGCGATCTCAGATCTCTCCACCTGACCATCTAACAACCTTCAACACTCTACCCACTACCCCTCACAAACACTAACTGCCATGATTTAGGCTCTCGAGAGCAGAACTACCGACCTGAAGACTGCGGGATCTGTCACTCCATCCTTATCGGAAAGAAAGGCCACGGCTTCTGGGAGGGAGGAAAAGGTACGTCACTTGCAATTTCTCTATTCAATCCCCGGGACATGTCCGAACTGTCACGTTCGCTATGCACGTCACCCACCAAGCTGGGTACTGTCAATCATCAGCCGCGCCATCATCGCCGCAGAAGTAATGCAATGCAACGCAAGCGCGAGATGGAAATGCAACCCTGCTTGCAGTGATCCAAGCCCCGCCCCTCCAATTCTGCTGCACGACATCTTCCGCCTGCCAACCAGGTTCGCAACCGATAGAACAGAGCAACACCCGCCGCCGTCACGTCCGCCCAGACCACAAATGCAAAAGAAACATCCTTGCTTCCACAAGCGTGCATCGGCATGACCTCCCCGACAGACGTGCATGCAGCGTCAGCGGCGGCAAAAGGCACCATCAGCGGACCGGCGGGCATGCATGCGTCATGCACCTCGCTTCGCATCGCCTTTCCCCGCATTCTTCCAGCTGGATGGGAAAGCTTCCTGCTGCGTGGGATGTGGGGGTGGGTCCGGTGGGCTGCTGGGCGATCTGCGTCTTCGGGCGGCTGTGTGGGGTGCGTGCGGCTCTGCTTCGTGCGGCTCTTAGCCTGGCTTTTGGATATCGGCAGCTGAGTTGACTTTTGATATGGATTCTGGACTGAGATTTTGGATGCTGTTCATCTTTATTTGCACTTGGTGAGCTTTGATGTGAGTACTGACTTATCGTGAATAGGAACGAGAGACAAGTCGAGGATGTCGAGGAAAGGTGAGATGCAGGAGGAACTGGTAGAGATGATAGAGCTGATCAGATATAGATCCTCGCAAGTACAAGCGGCGACCTGGAGGGAAGCCAAAGACGACTTGAGCCTCTACTTGGGAGACACTGCCATGTCCGCTATCGAGGTAATATGGACCAGATACAAAGCACAAAACAATACAATATCATAACTTCATGTCTATGTGCCCTATAATCCAATGCTATGCAAACGACGTCGGCTGCCGTAATCCAGATCTCAAAAATCTCAAAAATGCAAGCTATCTCCTTTACCTACCCTGTTCCTTCCCCATCTGCTCATCCTCCCCATCCTCCTCCCCCTCCAATTTCACCTCATGCCCATCCCCCTCCCTCACGCCCCTCCCCGCCGCCGCCGCCAAGACAGCCCAAATACTCATCCCCCACCACACAGCGCCTACCACACCTCCTCTGAGTCCCCACCCATACCCCCACGCCCCCAACACCGGCCCCACCGTGCGCATCGCAGAGCTCATACTCTGCCCAATGCCATGCACAGTCCCCAGCACACTCGGGTGCGGACTGGCGTTATTCAGCAGTATGATCGTCGCGGGCAGGGCGAAAGTGCGCGCCAGAACCTGGATGAAGAGGACGGCGATGAGGGCGATCCAGAAGAGTGGGCCATCTGCCGGTGCCGGCGCGGGGGAAGAAGTGGGGACTAGCGCGAGGAAGGGGGCGAGGAGGTACGCCATGGGAAAAAGGAGCAGGGAGAGGCGGTAGGAGGATATGGTGCCGAGGGCGTGGGAGAGGCGAGGGTAGAGGAGGAGTTGCAGGGCCAAGCCGATGGTGCCGAGGATGGCGAGGGAGGTGCCGATGCTGGGGGGCGGGAGGGAGAGGCCGCCTGTGAAGATTAGGGGCGTGCGGGGCGTGTAGGTTTCTGGGAGGTGCAGGGTGGGGTTCGAGGTGGTGGTGCCGTTTGAAGGCGTCGGGGGCACGTAGCGGGGTGTCGAGAGGAAGATGAACCATAGGTTGCTGAAGGTGCCGACGTGGAAGGCGAGCATGCCGTGCGCGATAAGGATGGCGATCACGTTCCAGGTCCAGATCCGGCGGAAGGGGAGCTTGCCTTTTGTTTTGGGCTTGTTGGGGGTGGTGGGGGTGGGCTGAAGCTCGATGTCGGTTGGGGAGGTGTCGGAGAGGGAGATGGGCTGGTAGGTGTAGGTGCGGCGGCAGAAGACGGTGCGTTTCATGAAGGCTCCTAGGCGGAGGCCGAGGTCTTGGTGGTCGCGGAGAGTCTCGAGAGTCTGAGACATATTAGCTGGTATAGTAAGGGGGGAGTCTTGCAGCCACGAACCTCTTCGAGCCCAAGGATGACCGCCAGCGCGGAGAAGGTGATGAAGACCGCACTAATGATATTAGGCAGCGCATAAGGCCATCGCTTCATCCAGAGCACGCCAGTCTCACCGCCAATCCATCCCCCTTCTCCGAATATGCCAGGATAAGTGTGAAAAGGATCCGCAAGCAGGCCTCCCAGCATAGGTCCAACTACAACTCCAACATTAAAGGTCATGGGGAGCAGTAGAAATGCTCTCGACTGGTACTTCTTCTCCCTGATGATCTCCGAGATCATGGTCCTCATCACACCAATGTTACCATTCAATGCGCCTCCCAGTGCCCGCCAGAAAAGTGCGGTGTAGAAGCTCTCACTAAAGCCGAATCCCAAAGCGCCGATGCTCGTCCCTAACAGTCCGATCAGGATGACCTTCCTTCGTCCTAAGCCTTCCCAGTCTGCTAAGCGGCCCCATAGAATTGCCGTCAGAAACTGCGCACCTGTGAATGCAGCTTGGAGTAGACCTGTCTGGGATGCGATCGTTGAGTCCGGTAGAGAAGGATTAAACGACTTTAGCTGGTAGAACATGTACGCCTGGAGAGATGTCTGAGTGAGCGGCTCTGATAGTCGAGCCAATGTCAAGAGTATGAGCTGATCCTTGCGAGGCAGAGAAGACCATGACACTTGACCCGGCTTCGATTTGGCCTTATCAGATAATGGCGGTGTTGGAGATAGAGCTGCTTGCTGTTGCAGCGCCTGGGCGCCCCGAACATCGTCGTCCTCGTTGACATCGAGTGTATGAGTAGTAATCGGTCTCAGTATCAAGTCCTTCGCTATGAGTCCGTCTCTTTCATCCACTCCATCCTCAATGTCCGACTCGTCCGAGAAATCGTCATGACTGTTCTTATCCGAGTCATGGTCTTTGACGAATTTGTCGAAGCTGTCGCGTGACGAGGCAGGGCTCGAAATATGTGCCGCGCCTGTGTATCTCTCTGCTATAGTCGATGCGTCCGAAAATTCTCTCGGCGCACTTCTGGAGTCAAGCATTAGGCCGTCGAGGTGGTGCAGTCGGGGAGCGGGGAAAAGGCGGCAACGGCGGGGCGGAATAGGGTTGTCACGACATAGATGGAGAGCATGTGAAGACCGGCACAGGACTTCTGGTTTTATACAACCTGCTACGTCTCTATCCTTTTTCGGCAAAAAGTCAGTCGCAAAGAAAGTGCAGAAAAGATGAATCATTGAAGGAGAGTTCACAAGTTGCATATTTCGATATCAGTGGCCGTCGGTGAATAATGCCGTTATCCGTTATACCCGGATTCAGCCTTGCGGTCAAGGAACAAAGGACGAGCCCCTGGTCTTTACAATCAAAGCGTTCAATCCATTCGCTCAAAAGCTCTTTTGAAAAGAGTCGTCAGTAAGTTGGTATACATGCCGGACCAGAAATTGGGGGTCATCGCCCGTACCACGAGTTTTTGCCGCCCCGCTCGCTAACACCTTGTACCATCATCGCCTTCAGCTTCAAATCCCCTCTTACAAGAGTCTTCTGCTCTTTTCGCCCTTGAAGCAAGTACCCCTTTTCCAATCGGAGCGTGGAGCTCATCAGGTCTCCCTCCTTGTGAGATGGTGATTTTTGAACAGAGCTAGTGAGGTCACCGACCTCGTCCACGTCCACGTCCGCGTCCTCGTCCACGACCTCGAGTATTGCCTCGTCTGCTTATACTTCCTCGTCCTTTTTTGCCGGCTCCTTGAATGTCCTGTGATATAGATCAGACTATCGAGTGTCAACCTGGACGCGTTTGCCCTGTACCCACAGATGAGCTACGAAATAATCAAGGAGCTATTCCTGTTAGCTGCGTTCTTCACTGAATATGCCTAGGAATATTACCTTTTGCGGACACTTATTTCGTACTGTTTCTAGGCTGAAGGTCGCCTTGTGTCCGTCGCTGAAGACGAGGAATACGTTCAGCGTGTGATCCTTCTTGCCCTTGCTGCCCTTAGCAGGGTCTTCTGATATCGTCTCAATATAGTCGAGAGCGTTCTCCCATGATCCTGTAGGAGCCTTCCAGTCCGCGCCATTCGTCTCAGACTTGCGATTTCTCTTGGCTGCTGGTGCAGGACTTTCAGTTGAGGTAGTGGCCTTGCGCTTGCCTTTGCCTCTGCCTTTTCCTTTCTTCTCATCTTCCGGCTGCGGCGTGCCGCCAATCTTCTTGTGGTATGCTTGTAGGATATCTGCCGCTCCCTCCTCGCTGTACGCGCGTCAGTCACTTGCATAAGATATGAGCCTGCGCTTCTTACAGGTTCTCGCGAGGCTCCCAAGTATGGTCGGCCTCCTTTTCGTAGCCTAGCCACTTCACTTTGTATAACAAAACGTCCTGTGACTGATCAGCCCGTGTTGTTACAAGAGGATTGCGTGGGGTGGTACATTGTCGCCGAAAGCATGCGCGAGGATCTTCTCTACAGCAAACCTTGCTAAATTAGTATGTGACTTTCAAATCACGGGACATAGAGCTCACGTCTCGTCATCTTCTGAGCCCTCGTTCTCCTCGTCACCGCTAGCGCCGTTGACAGCTTCCACATCGTCATCCTCCTCTAATTCTGCCTCCTTCTTGTTCTTCTTCACAGGTTTTGCGGGGATCATATCTAGATCATCTGAGCCTGCCTCACTTCCAGAGAGAAGAGCTAAAGCGCGTCAGTGACGCGCGAACTTAAAGATCGGGGACCACATACGAGGCATGATTGTGAAGCTTGTAACATAAGCACACTGAGATGAAAATGAGTAAGAAAGCTACGCCGCAGTCGCGGAGGTCTGACGAATGAAATGAGCCCGTCCGTGACACAATTGAAAAATTAATGCTTTTGCGCGGAGCTGTGGTCTGAAAGTACGCGCCCCGAAAGGTGAAGCTGTTCTCCGCCTTCATCGCTGCAGCCAAGAAATGTGGCGAGTCATGCATCAGAGCAAGAGACGCGAAATTCTCAGGCACCTCGTCCTTAGAAAGTGGATAGCTTGACTTGACCGCCAATATTTGAGCGTTTCCTCAATTCACCTATCAACGAGTCGAACCGACACTAAACATCGAAGACACGGTAGTGAACAAAGTGACGAGCTCAAGAGACCTTCAAAATCATTTCTGCTCCTGAGGAGCACCACGAAGCATCATGGCCGGAATGCGTAAGTGAAATATAGAAGCTCATGTATAGCTCAAACGCTGACCTATTGCAGAGCTTGATATGTCGAATGGTACGCGAGCTGCTCAGAAATCCCAAGGCTAGCAGAATACTAAGCAGATATAGCGCAAGTCGCAAGAGACGAGAACGGGAGGCCTTTCATTATCGTGAGAGAGTGAGTTGGGCAGACACTGCAGCCTTGCAAATGTGTCGCTGATATATACTGCAGCCAGGGAAAGAAGCAGCGCACACATGGCAATGATGCCGTCAAGCAGCACATTCTGGCAGCCAGGACGGTATCGAACATTGTCAAGACCTCACTTGTACGTTTCAAGAGCTATGGAGGACCACGCGAGTACGATATTGATATTGGATAGGGACCAAGAGGTTTGGACAAGATTCTAATCTCCCCCGATGGCGACATCACAGTCACAAACGATGGCGCAACTATTCTATCCCAGATGGAGATCTCAAATCACGTAGCTAAACTTCTTGTTTCTCTCTCGCAATCCCAAGACGCAGAGATCGGTGACGGCACAACCGGTGTAGTCGTGCTCGCTGGCGCTCTCCTTGAACAAGCCGCCGACCTCATAGACAAGGGAATCCACCCCATCCGCATTGCCGACGGCTACGACGCGGCTTGCGAAGTCGCTGTATCTAAACTCGACGAGATCTCCGACACTATCCCCTTCACAAAGACCGAGACCTCCAACCTCCTCAAAGTCGCCCACACCTCTCTGGGCAGTAAGATCGTTTCGAAAGCCCACGACCAGTTCGCAAAGATTGCCGTGGATGCCGTTCTCTCAGTTGCGGATCTGGAGCGCAAAGATGTCGATTTCGAGCTGATCAAGGTGGATGGCAAAGTTGGCGGGTCGCTAGAGGATACTCTTCTCGTCAAGGGCGTGATTGTCGACAAGGACTTTTCGCACCCTCAAATGCCGTCGGAAGTGAGAGACGCAAAGCTGGCAATCTTGACATGCGCATTCGAGCCACCTAAGCCCAAGACCAAGCACAAATTGGACATCACAAGTGTAGAGGAATTCAAGCGCCTGCAGACGTACGAGAGGACGAAGTTTGAGGAGATGATCAAGCAAATTAAGGACACTGGAGCAAACGTGGTGATATGTCAGTGGGGTTTCGACGACGAAGCAAACCATCTGCTCCTCACAAATCAGTTGCCCTCCGTCAGATGGGTTGGTGGACCTGAAATCGAGCTCATTGCGATTGCGACAAACGGAAGGATCGTGCCGCGGTTTGAGGATCTGAGTGCTGAGAAGCTGGGCAAGGCTGGTATCGTAAGGGAGATGAGCTTTGGAACGACACGAGAGAAGATGTTGGTCATTGAAGAATGCGCAAACTCGAGAGCTGTGACAGTCTTTGTCAGGGGAAGCAACAAGATGGTAAGGACCGGACAGTATATTCATTATACCGGTATGCTAACTACCACTAGATCATCGATGAGGCGAAGCGCTCGCTACACGATGCGCTCTGCGTGGTGCGCAACCTGGTACGCGACAACCGCATTGTATATGGTGGAGGTGCGGCGGAAATTGCCTGCTCGCTAGCTGTTGAGGATGCGGCGGTCAAAACGACCGGTCTTCAACAGTACGCCATGCGGGCTTTCGCCGATGCCCTTGACGCCGTACCTATGGCGCTGGCTGAGAACTCTGGTCTGAGCCCGATTGAGACGCTCGCCTCGATCAAGTCGAGACAGGCGAAGGAGGGCAACTCGCGGTTGGGCGTGGATTGCATGCAGACCGGCAGCAATGGTGAGTCAATTTAACTAGCTTGACTGTTGTCCTGTTGTCGTTTTTACTGACACCTCTCCTAGACATGCGCGACCACTTCGTCATCGACCCCCTCATCTCCAAACGCCAACAACTCCTACTCGCCACCCAGCTCTGCCGCATGGTGCTGAAAGTAAACAACGTCATCATCGCCGGCAGCGACGACCAGGACTACTAGGTCCATTCTCCTCAAAAGCAGTGGAAGAGCAGTACCGGCAAATCTTGCGATACCTTCTGTATACCAGTAGATAGAGGACCATCCTTGTAGAATACCCCCGAATCGAAATGCCGTGCTGCTCCGAGCCATGCTTCACAGAGACGTGAGCTGGTAGTTCCCAGAAGCGAAAAGTACCTCACCACTTCCGCACATTGTGCTGCTTTTCTGAAAACGACTGCCCATCATCCGTCACCCCCTCCGCGTCCTCCTCGCTTTTCTCTTCAACCTCCTCAGCCCGCCGCTCCGCAGCCAAGCCCCTGAAGTCCTGCCCCATAGGGTTCTGGATCTCGCCCTCCTGTTGGAGATCGGCAAGACCATCCAAGTCATTCGCGTCGAGATGCGACATGCTCTCCTCCTCCTCTGACGCTGGTATCGTCTCATTCGAGGCCATCTCGTCGTTGGGGTTCCCGCCCTGGCTCTCGGGGCGGTATGCCGCGGTCTCAGGATCAGGGTACGCGTTGGCCCCGCCCGCAGGGCTCGAGCCAGCAACCGGGGCGGAGGAAAGGGCGGAGGAAAGGGCGGAGGAAGGGGCGGAGGAGGGGGCGGGGTCAGAGCCCGGCCTGACGGGATCTGTCCAGGGCACGCTTCCCTCTGGCATTTGGCCCAGGAAGAGGGGGTTATTATCCAGGGCCGCTGCGGCGCGGGTGCTTTCGTTGTCGACCTTTGGGAAGAAGGCGGGGTCTACGCTTGGGTCCAAGGGGGGAAGGGGCTGGGGAGGGGGGCGGGGTGCCGTCGCGGCGCCCAGCTGAGCGTCTAGTTGCATTTGCGTGATGCGGGCGTCAGGTTCGCGCCGTGCTCGCATTTTGGCCTTGCGGCGCCCTGGGTCGCTGAACTTGGCGACGGCGTCCGCGGCGGACTTGTCGTCGGCTTCTTTTTGCTGGTTCCTCGTCGTGGCGTTTTGCTCCTGTGGGTTCAAGGGTGTGGATCCAGTGGTGGCTGCTGGTGTATTGTCTGGGTTGCTGGATCCTTGTGCAGCTGTACCATTTGATGTCCTTGGACCTGGAGCAGTGCCTTGGCTGCGGTTTGCAGATGGACTAGGAATGGCAGTGGTGAAACCAGGGGGGAGCTGAGTAACGCTCGTCCGCAGTGGTGTGGTTGGTCCGGCTGTCTGTGCAGTTCCAGCTGCATTTCGAGAGCTACTCGCGGCGCCCTGAAGAGGCGTCCTTTGCATCCCTGGCGGTGGACTTGTGCAATTGTAGTTGGGTTGTTGAGCCGGAACTCTGCCACTGGGGAGGCGCGGACGCCTGTTCTCCTCTTCGTGTTGGTTATCCAATACTTCGCCAATGGCAGCTTCAGTGATACCATCTAGAGTGATGTCCTCGTCGTTGGTATTCGTGGCCTGCGGTCGCGGTGCCTGGCTTGGGCCAGCAGTGGGGGGGGCTTGATTACTCGGCTGGGGTGCAGCTCGTGCTTGCTGACCTTGAGCAGACTGATGGACCTGCGGTGGTGGCGGTCGGCTTGGACCAGCAGCTGCGGAGGCTTGATTACCTGGCTGAGGTGAAGATGGTGGCTGCTGGCCTGTGTGAGGCTGATAGTATGGAATTCTAGGAGGAGGTGCCCTCACGCTGAGGACAGTCGGTCTAGTTCCTTCTCCATCGACATCTTTGGGCCGTGGTGGAGCTTTCAATGTAGCACTTCGTTGATCTGCATTGGTTTTCGGACGTGCAGGCGCCTTGCCGGCTTTCTTTTGAGATCCTACTTGCCCTTTAGCTTTACTTCGACCGGGTTGTCCGTTGTTGGAGATAGGCAAAAGAAAATTATTACCACTCTGCTGTCCTGTCGCTTGTCCAGAAGGTGAATCCCCCACTACAGTACCCGGATGTACTGTTGGTGGTGCAGGCGACGTATCTTCCATTGCAGTATCTTGGACAGCCTCGGATTGGGATGATGGAGCACCTTCCATATCAGTGTCCTGTATAGGTTCTGACGTCCCTTGAGGTTGTGGTAATTGCTGGGACGGCTGCTGCTGTAATGCCTGCTGCTGCTGTAATGCCTGCTGTTGCTGTTGTACTTGCTGCTGTGTCTGTACTTGCCGAGTGGGCTGCTGCCGACGCCGTGGCCATTGCTGTACTATTTGCTGTTGGAGCTCTTGCTGATGCTGTTGGTGGTTCCGTCGTCGATGCCCCCGTCGAACTTGCTGCTGCGTGGGCACTCGAGAGGACAGGCTATCCTCCATGTCTACATCTGTGGGCTCAGCAGGTTCCGTTGAGGAAGCTCTGTCCATATCAACATCCTCGGCTGGCGCAGAGGGGGCTTGCTGCTGTGGTGGCTGCTGTGGTGGCTCCGTCGCTGGTGGTATTGGTGCTGGTGCTTGTGATGCTGGTGCTTGCTGTGCTGGTACCTGAGGGGCTGGAACTGTTCGCGCTGGTCCATGCTGTACTGGTCCATGCTGTGCTGTTGGGACCTGAAATGCTTGACCTGTTTGCGCGCCTAGTCTCACACTAAGTTGCAGTGGAGCGACGGGTTCTGGAGCATCTGGTCTAGGTTCTTGTGGCGCAACGGATTGAGGTTGCGTCGGTGAACCCAAATTTAGATCTGATAGTGCAGTACCCAGGCCATCATTGACATCTGGGGCTTGCGGCACTGGCCTGTCAACAGCAGTCGGCCTGTTTATAGCTGGAGTCACATCGGTTTTAAATTCCACCAGGCCTTTCGGTCGTTGCTCCAAATCGATACGGTCGTGCTGCCGCGCAGTCTCCGAAGTGTCCGCTTGAGTACCTGACGTAGCATGTGGCGTTGGTAGAGGTGCTGGTAGTTGAGCTGGCACTGGAGTTGGCGCAGCATTGACTTGGGCCGCCGCTTGGTCAATGGCCTGCGCACTATCAAATGACACATTTTGCCCTTCCTGAGCTGCTGGTAGTTGTTGGGTACCATCGCTAGTAGCAGCATTATCCTCGGGAATCCCTTGTGGACTATCAGATTGAGCTTCTTCAGCAGCTTCAGGAGCCGCTAGTTCTGTCGGAGCATCGTTGACATGGCTGGTAGGCTCATCTTGAACAGCCAGCGTACTACCAGAAAGATTCTCCTGGGCTTGCCCTGGCACTGGTAGTTGTGCAGTGCTATTGTCCAAGATAGTCTGTTCCTCAGGAGCCGCTTGCGTACTACCAGATTGTGCTTCGCGTGCGTCTTGACGGTCTGGCTCTTCAAAGCGGATGGCGTTGTTCCGGACCTGCTCGTCATCCTCTGGCCCACGAGCACTACCAGATCGTGCCTCTGTGGCAGGCTGCTGCTGCTGCTGCTGCTCTCGGGGCGGCTCTGTGCCTGTCGCCCTTTGTACCTCGGGCGTCACTTCTGGATCTTGAGCACTCGGTTGGTTCCGGTCGCTCTGAGGGTCACCGTCATCGCAATCCACAGCTACCGTTGCAGATGGATCAGCGCTGGGTCCTCCTTCTTGCCGGGCCGGTTGACTCCGACCATCGGCAGCTCCTCGCACACGCCCACGCCTAGCGGGCGGCCTTCGACCAGCGTCACACGTCTGCCTGTCCACGATGCTCCAGCGCCGCGGCGGTTTCTCCGGACCACGAACGTCAGGTTCATCGTGGGCACCATGCCCATCATCGGGGTCAGAATCCGACCCACCATCTACTGAGATGCTTTGCTCACTGGGAGGGGCGGGGGGAGGCGGCAGCAAGCGACCAGGGAGATGCGACACGTATGACCAGACGACCAGGACCAGGAAGCGGGATGTGTAGACGGAGGTGAATTTGCTGAGGAACAGCACGGTCGTTGCGCAGGTGAGCTCGCACCCGTGCTGGAGGGCGCGGGGGTCGCCACGGGCCTGCGCGACGATGAGGCAGCTTCCGGTGACGAGGAAGCTGAGGAGGAGGGGGACGAGGTTGGTAGAGAAAGGGTTGTAGATGTCGCAGAGGAGGAAGCAGATAAGGGCCGTGATGGCTAGCATGGCGATGCCTTCGTCTTTCTTTGAGGTCTTCATGACTGTAGTCATGCTTGATATGCTGTTATTGCACTCGATGTGCGTTGATAATGTTGTTAAGTTGCTCGTTGAGAGGTCTGGTTTGGTAGGAGGAGTTGAGGAATAAGTGGGAAAGTGTTTGTTTGTGAGAAGGTCTCAGGTGAGGACAAAGAGGAATTTTTGACAATGAGATGTGGAAATGAGGCTGTGGCAAACAAGGTCCAGCCATGCATGCTATGAAACACATTGTAACGCACTGCTGATGTAAATGTGAGGTTTTTAATGGCAACGGGGCTGGCAGGGCGGGAACTAGTGGGCAGCGGCGAGCATGTGACGGTAGGGGAACACATCGATACAGGAGAAGCTGTGCAGGAAGAATGTTTGCAATGCATAAAGGGTATCTTATTGATCAGAAAATGGTACAGACGCTCATTATGTTCAGAACCGATTGTCGTATTGACCAGGTGAGGGTGTATACCCGTTCTGGTCGATAGGTGCGGTAGCGCTTCGCTGTAGTGGGCGGGCGTTGAAGTAATCTTGATTCGATGCCATTGGCTGGAGCTCGACGGGGTTGGTGACATTGCGCCTCAGTGCACTTTGATGTGCACTTGCAGGGACGCTAGGTGCGCGATTGTAAGGGTTGAAGGCGACATATCCGGAACCTTGCCCGTTCACTGGTGACGGCGTCGAGCCAGTTCCAGCGGAGAGAGGCGAGATCCTCTCATTGATGGGAGGAGGGCTGCGAGAGTCGAAGTGAGGTCGATTCTCATTTGAGAAAGGACGATTGAAGCTCTGTCGCGAGGGCTGGCGGTTCTGTGCGTTTGTCGCTTGGCTGTATACGGAAGCGGTGTAATTCGACACCGGTGTCTCCTCGCGGGACGGCTGCTCGGGAATGGTGTATGTGCCTGCAGTGTACGATCGCTGAGGTGGACCGAAACCACCACCACTCATTGCGCTACCAGTTCGGGACAATGGACTTCTGTCATCGTTTGAGCTGAAGCCAGTGTTCGACCGGACGGGGAAGCGCTGAGACTGAGGAGGTGCGCCGTAGCTCCTCTGTGAGCCCATAGAAGAATTGGTCATTGTACGTGCTGGGGGTGGTCTTGTGCCCAAAGAGCTGCTGCTTGACAGCTGACGCTCGAATGGTGGAGGCCCTCCAATAGGCGACTCGGGCCTACTGTCGTAACCCATGTCATTTGCATTGTGCAGCAACGATGCGTTCGATGCGTAGCTCTGATTGGAGTAATTCGACATGTTCGTGTTCTGCCTTTGAGGCCGGGGCGGCATGTTCGCGGATACTCCCAAGTCTGGCAAAGTAGGCTGTCTCTGGATCCCAAGAGTAGGGTTCTCATTTCGTGTCGGCGGCCTTGAGCTGTACGGCGGTAAGGTGGCCATTGTGTCAGTCCTAGTGAGACCAAAGCCAGAGTTCTTTTCTTCATCGAATTTATCAAGCTGGGGCAGGGTCGGCTGGCGGGCGATCTGTCCAGGAACGGCACCACTTTTGCCAGGCTTATCATTCTTGCCTCCGGCTGCTTTGACTTCCTCCTTATGGCGTTTTCTCTCCGCCTCCTCGATGGCAGCTTGCACCTTCTTTTCCACGATCTTCTCCAGCCTCCGGTCGACCTTTCGACGGCAATAGACACTCAAACGTCCATCGCTCTGAGGAATGTAATGCCACAAGAAGACCAAGTATAAGATGAGAGCGGCCAGTAAGCAGAGCGCGGAGAAGACCCAAATGAAGAGGGTGAAGCACATGGAGAACAAAACAATAGCTTGTTCGTTCGATGCGTTCCACAGCGCAGCAACATTGAGGAAGAATTGGATGACGGGAGAGCCATCGTCTTTGGCGGCATGAGCACCGATGGGCACCAGATCCGCCTTTGCGACAGAGATGATAGTCAGAGCATTGATGACTTGGCGACCTCCTTCAGCGATGAGAATGCGAATAGCGCCTAGCAAATATTAGCCAATGACCCAAGCAGAGATCATATCACACTCACTGTTGAATTGGAAGTAGACAAAGAAAGCAATGTAATCTGTCCCCTTCCGACTCTTTGTCAAGGAGGCGAAGACCAGAAAACGCTTCCAGCCCTTGCCCCTCATACACTGCAGCTGCACAGCCAATGGGTCCATGTAACTCTCAGCAACACCGCCTCTGCGAATGACTCGGATCGCACGAAGCCACTCGTATGCGTAGAGAGCAAATGAGAACATGATACAGCCGACGAAGATCCACTTTGAGTATTTGAGATCGATAGCTGGCTTGATCTGCGACGACCATTTGTCAAGAATGAGGAGGTTGACGGCGGTGAAGCAATCGACTGCGAAAACGGCTATGCCTACCAGGGCAAAGAACCAGACTGTGAGGTATGAAAAGGGACTCCATGATGATGTTGCGTGGAAGTCGTCGAGATTCTGTAAATAGTCAGTAAGAGGGGTGAAGCTGTCATTGATGGTATTCTTACAATGTATGCCCACTTGGCCGACTCGTCAATGTGCCCCTTGTTCTTTCCAAAGCAACCCATCTTGACGATAAGTGTATATTATAACCAAATTACTCCCAGAGCATATATCCTTCTTCTTCAGACCAGCTGGAAATAATTCTGTCTCGGACGACCGTGTGTGACGTCCCGCACGGCTCCGTTGTAGCGTTCCCCGGAAGACAGGGGTAGTGGTCGAGTTGGGTGAGTGCTATATGTGATACGTATGCTATTCTCCGCCCGCGGAATAAATAAAGATGTGTTGTCAATGGAACGAGTGTCGCAGAGACGGTGACGAGAGTGATGTAAAAGGCGCAGCCCTTTTCGAGAAGTAGTCAGGAGAAAAGGCGGTCCGCGGGTTTTCTTAGAGGCTGGCGCGAGGAATGCAGAGGCACATGGTACAACGTCTTTCGAACGGCCGGCAAACGGTAAAGGGCTGGGGTGTGGAGGAGGGTCTTTCGCCGTTGAGGATGGTGATGGTCGTTGAGAGACGGACAATCAGTGGTCCTTTGTTACAGCCAGCGCGGTCGCAAGTCGAGGAGTTAATAGAGACAATACAGACGTATGTCGCTCGTCGGGTCGATTGTCCTATTTCCAGGCCGGCTCAAAGAAGGAGAGTCGAGGATAACAAAGAGCGTCAGATAGGCCGTCCGTAAGGAACGAGACGGCAAATCAGTGGTCGGAGGCAGAGAGTGTGAGAGAACGTGGTGATCAGACGAGACGGCGCGAATGCAGAGAGAAGTCAAGGATGCAGAGAGAGTGAAGCACGAGCCTAGGTTCGTCTGTCTCACATCCCCTTGTTCGGATCTCCGGCCAGCGACTGGACTCTCTCAGCGCGTGGAGAAGATTGGTTCTCGTCGTTTCAGCACCAGGAACGCAGCCAATGACGACTCTTCGCAGCACAATTAGCGCTGCCCATCTAAATAACCACACCTCATCTTCTATCCACGCCTTCCGGCCCTACCCTGGCTTACCCTTCTTATCTGCGGTCTGGGAGAAACCTTGGCCGTCTTCGATATGCAGACAACACCTGCATGAAGCGCTTGCTCAAACGGCCAAGAAAGGTATGTGCTTTCTCTTGGGAACTGCTGTCTCTGCTTGTTCAAACGTTGGTGTCCGTTCGCTCTATGTTCTCTTGTGGTCCTAGCTATGCCCTCACAGATCGAATGTCTTGCTTCTACCCAGGCAATGATGATTGTAATGAGACCTGCGCCTTACACCAAAATTCGAAACCCATCGCGTCAAAATCAGTCCACGTTCTGGTGAGACAAAAACATTTTATTCAGCCCGCGTCTTGTGACCTGGCCCGCCTATGGGCGATGCCATGCGCGAATATATCTGCTGCTACTGCTGCTGATGATGGAATATGCTACTACTTCTTCAAGAAATCCAGCGCACAAGTACATAATCTACAACTCGTCATGCGATGGCTCGTCGTCACCGTAGTCGGGCATTCCACCAGCGCCGCCAGGACCGCCGCTGCCGTAGAGCTTGCTCGTGATGGGGTAGGCGACGTTGCTAAGCTTCTCCTTCTGCTCGTTGAAGTCCTCGGCGTTGGCGGTGGCACCGTTGGCCTCGAGCCACTCGGTGGTCTCCTTGACGGCCTCGAGAAGCTGTGAAGTGCGTTAGTATTTGCCTCGAGTATATCAAGTGTAGATTGAACTCACAGATTCCTTGTCGTCAGCCTCAATCTTGCCACCAAGACCTTCCTCGTCGGCGATCTGGCTCTTGAGAGAGAAGGCGTAGTTCTCGAGACCGTTCCTGGCCTCAACACGTTCACGGGTAGCCTTGTCCTCGTCGGCGTACTTCTCAGCCTCGGCAACCATGCGCTCAATATCTTCAGTGCTGAGACGGCCCTTGTCGTTGGTAATTGTGATAGACTCGCTCTTGCCACTGCCCTTGTCGGCAGCGCTGACCTTCAGAATTCCGTTGGCGTCGAGCTCGAATGTGACCTCAATTTGGGGAACACCTCTTGGCGCAGGTGGGATACCGGTCAGCTCGAACTTTCCGAGGTTGTTGTTGTCTTTTGTCATTGGTCGTTCACCCTCGAAGACCTGGATCAAGACGACTGGCTGATTGTCGGCAGCGGTGGAGAAGATCTGAGTCTTCTTGGTAGGGATGGTAGTACCACGCTTGATCAAGTGGGTCATGACACCACCGGTGGTCTCGATACCGAG
This sequence comes from Elsinoe australis, assembly GCA_007556505.1. NCBI lineage: Eukaryota > Fungi > Ascomycota > Dothideomycetes > Myriangiales > Elsinoaceae > Elsinoe > Elsinoe australis. The sequence goes on from SWCS01000007.1 coordinate 1,216,414, forward strand.
GGTCAATGGGTTGACATCCATGAGGACGACGTTCTTGGCCTCCTCCTCACCGGACAGAATACCACCCTGAACGGCGGCACCGTAGGCGACAGCCTCGTCGGGGTTAATACCCTTGGACGCCTTCTTTCCGAAGAACTCCTCGAGCATGGCCTGGACCTTGGGGATACGAGTAGAACCACCAACGAGAACAATGTCGTCAATGTCGCTCTTCTTCATCTTGGCGTCCTTGAGCACCTGCTCAACGGGCTTGAGGGTCTTCTTGAAAAGGTCGTTGTTGAGCTCCTCGAACTTGGCGCGGGTAAGAGTCTCAGAGAAATCTTTGCCAGCGTGGAAAGCTTCGATTTCGATACGGGTGGACATCTGGGAGGAGAGGGTACGCTTGGCTTTTTCAACCTCACGCTTCAGCTTACCCATGGTCTTGGGGTCCTTGGTGATATCAACATCGTTCTCCTTGTTGTACTTCTTAGTGAAGTAGTCCATGACACGCTGGTCAAAATCCTCACCACCGAGATGGGTGTCACCGGCGGTAGACTGGACCTCGAAGACGCCCTCGTCAACAGTCAAGATGGAGACATCGAAAGTACCACCACCGAGATCGTAGACAATGATCTGGCGTTCCTTGTCGGTCTTGTCAAGACCATAGGCGAGAGCGGCCGCGGTGGGCTCGTTGACGACACGGAGAACGTTGAGACCGGCGATGGTGCCTGCGTCCTTGGTCGCGGCACGCTGAGCGTCGTTGAAGTAGGCGGGGACAGTGACGACGGCGTTGGTAACCTTCTCACCGAGGTAGGACTCGGCGACTTCCCTCATCTTCTGGAGAACCATGGAGGAGACCTCCTCGGGAGTGAAGTTCTTCTTCTCGCTATAGGAATGTTAGATTTGTTCGATCTGCTAATCGAGCGTCAATCCTGCTTACCCCTTGATATCGACCTCGACCTTTGGCTGTCCGCTCTTGTTCACGACCTTGAATGGGAAATGCTTCATGTCACGCTGAACATCCTTGTCGCTGAATTTGCGACCGATCAAACGCTTGATATCGTAGATGGTGTTTCGGGGGTTGGACGCGAACTGGTTCTTAGCTATGATCTTGTCAGCGGTGCTCTTTCTGGTTCGGATGACTGTTCAACGTACCTGCGTCTCCGACAAGACGCTCCTCGTCGTTCCATGCGACGTATGATGGTGTGATACGGTTACCCTGGTCGTTGACGAGAATCTCGACCTTTCCGCCCTTCATGATACCGACACATGAATAGGTGGTTCCAAGATCGATACCGATGACTGTGGCCTGCATTAGCGCTGCTCACTCTGGAAATGGTTGGATTTTGGAGCTTACCAGGTCCAGTGACTTGAGAGTCCTTGATGGGCTTCTGATCTTGCGCCTGAGCGCCAGTGCCCATCAGCACCATTGGTGCGAGGAGAACGAGGAGGAGGTACATGACAGTAGACCACGCAAAGCGCGACTCTGTCCTTGACGTCCGCCGAGACATCTTGATGTGTGCTCGAGGCGAAGACGACTAGGAGAAGGGAAAGTGAGCAGCGGGGTCACCAGATGGGCCTCTTCGCTAGTAGTTGAAACAATTGAAGAAGAAATAACAGACACTAAAAGACCAGTCCCGACTGAGGATACTGGAAAAAGGATCGCAGAGGATTTGCGAAAGGAAGATGGGTTGTTGGAAGGGCAAGGGGGAAGAATTATTATTCTAGCTGGACCCTTAAAGAGGCAGGAGCTGTTCTCATGCAAACTGTCCTTTCGGAGCTTCTTCCACCATTGCCGACAGCTGTCATTTCCATCTGCCAAGCCACGCATTTATTCACGACTAGCCTTCTCTTTGACGCGATTCAACCAGGCTACTGTCTTATCGTGTGACTCGATCGAAGTAACGAGAAACACGAGATGACTGTTTATGACTCTTCATTAATTCAAACACGTAGACGAAGCGACACCAAACCCTCGTCAAGTATGTACTAGAAGCTCCCCCACTACCGAACACACACAAAGAAACAAGTCGAAAGCAGAGGTCGCGTGCTGTCTCCGCAGACCTGCGCAGACACCAAACACGCAAGTCGAACGTCAAGGAAGGTATCGTCAAAAGGCAGGTCCCCCTATCACCACAACCTCACCCTACCCACCTCTAGCCTCCCTACTGTCTCCTCCCCACTCCTTCCCAGAAACTTCTCAACCCCCTCACCCGTCCCTCAGCACCCTCAATCTCCACCCCCTTTCCTCCCGTCCTCTCACCCTCCAACCTCATCCGTCTCTGCAGTCTCCATACCAACACACCCACGCCGACACCCTTCTCCCTCCTCTTCATAATCTCCCCCGCCTTCCTCTCCAACCAAACCCTCAACCCCTCCTTCACCTTCTCCCTCTCCACCTTCTTCTTCCGCTCCACCACCAATCCGCCACGGTACATGTACTCACCGCTCGCCCGGTCCCGCCGACAGCATTCTCGCGGCAGGATGTTGGCGCTGACGAGCGTGGTAATGGTCGGGCGGCGGGAGAGGGAGCGGTTGAGGCGGATGCGCACTAGGGACCAGTGCAGGCGGCGGGCGGCGAGGTGGGTGCGGGAGAGGTAGATTGAGGATGATGGCGGCTGGAGGGAGGAGAGGGGCGGGCGAGTCGAGAGGAGACGGGGAAGGCGTTGGGTGGTTTGGCGGAGACGCGCGTGATGGAGGTAGGGGTCTAGGGCGAGGGCGCGGAGGCGGTGTGAGGTCTGCGGCGCTTGTTAGCTGGGGGAATATGGTGGAGAGGTGCAAGTAGTGGGCGAGAGGGCTAGTCCGTAGTTGGTGCGAGAGAAGAGTAGGTAGTGAGGGGAAATACTTGCCCTCGAGACGAGTAGTAGTTCAGGCACGTCGAGATGCCATAATATATGCACCAGCACTTCATCCGGGAGACTCGACAATCCCTTCGTGCTCGCACTCGTTATGTGTAAGTCAAGAACAGAGTCCGCCATGACGACAGCAGACGCGGACGCTTCAGTGGACTGCAAACGTCCTGCACTTCACGCAGTAGCGCTCAGCGCGTGGCAGCAGTATGCAAAAGTGGGTCATGGGTATCGCGTAAGTTTGTTGGTGACGGTACGGCAATAATAAGAGACTCGAAGCGTAGCAACCAAAGTTTGGGGGCTGTCCTGTGATTGCAGGTCAAGCGATGAAACAGGTTCCGTCGTTCGAGGCTGGCAATGCGTCATGCCTGCTACGGGACAGTGAGGCGGGTGGAACATGGAATGAGGAGAGAGGTTGGCTGGATGCGAAGGTGCGCAGAGCCGGATGCGGGAGGGTGCGGGCTTGGCGGTAGAGCTCACGGAGCAAGTCATTAGTGAATTTTGCCTGCGCCGCAACGACCATGAGGACAGCTCTTTGTGTTGGGGGTCTCCGTTTCTTCTGCATGCCATGTCTATCATCTGTTGTTGCATGTGCTAATGGAGCATTGACAGTGAAGTGCAGAAGCCGGGCGGCCGCAAATGCAGCTACCTAAGATGCTTTCACAGCTGCCGCGCAAAGCGCATGCATGGCGCTAGAAGAAATATGCATAACTATTGAACACCAGGCATGTGAATTTTCGGCACTACCATACATGTTTCTTTGTCTCTTTCCGTTGTCACAGCGATGTCGTTGAGAAGAAAAGAGTTTGTCAAGCTCACGTATTCTTGATCATCAAGTGGATCTTAGTCCGGCTTCACCGCTTCCTTCTCGTCTATGTTTCCTCATGTTGCAATCGTGGGTACTGGGGCTGAATACGCCCGTCTCAGTTCAGGCTTGAAGATTTCCCACCGATAGGCTCTGGCTGTGTTGGCCAACCGATCTGTCGGTTGGCTTGTCAGATTCTGGAACGTGTTTGTATTAAGCTTGAACGCTGTAAAGTGTGATCTGATATCGGCGTTACTCTCGTGCTCACATCCCCATGCAGCTCGACTCGTGTCATTGAGATGTATGCACCCGAGCCGAGTCAGCGGGTCCCGCGGTGCTGTCAGCGAGTGGGTGGAGAAGGGTGGGCATGTGCCGGGCATAAAGGGCTGAGGTGCGTTTGTAGATACTTGACTGTACGAGGCAGGTCCGCAGATCGATTAGAGTCTATTCTTGACTGCAAGTATTAGCATGCACCCTCGCCCCTACGAGCAGATCAAGCACTGGAGCAGTTCCAGAGCATGACCATTCCTGCACTTAGTCACCCCGGTTGCTCTAATCCCATGCCCCACTGGTCACAGTGACGGCTCTGAAGCTTCTGAGCTACAACACATCCCGCAGGTGGAGCGGCAGCGGCTTCTTCTCATGTGATGTGTGCTTTGCGCGCTGTACCCGCACTTAGCGACTTGGGAACGGACCTCAAGATATTGGAGGGAAATTACAATCAAATGGCAATATACAGACTGTGCCTTAGGATGCCAGAAGCTGGCACATCACGACGCGATTTCTGCTCAGAATGGGTCGAAAGAGGAAGTTTCGAGTGTCAATGCCGTGCCCTTCTGTCTGATCTACTCGAAAGTCCTCGAATCGAAGGCCTAGCGTGGGAGTCCTGCAAGTATCCGCTTTGCCTTTTCTCCGCCCAGCCACCTGGGTCTGCCGCTTGTCTATTGGCAGCTCGCCTCGCTGCTCGAAGCTAGTTCATGGTGTCAATTAGCTAAGTGGTTTTGCACGTCGAGTAATGGCGCGGCTGCAGGAATTGGTGCCGAGCGACCACCTTTGATCCATTTTTTGCAAATACCCTTTGCATACCTTATCCATGACAATTTTCTGCGCTTGTTGTTCCTAAACGCACAGAAAGTATACGATTCGAGCTCATGTCTTTAGAACTGATTATTTCTCGTCGACACTGCTCCCGAAATTGCTGGTGTCAGCGGTCTGCTTCGACGACTCTCCCGACTGCTCTAGGGCCCCTGAACTCGATACATCGGGGCTTTCACGAGGATCGCTTCGCATTCATCATGTCTCTTGCATGTATCCCATATCCAAGGGGAACCTGCCACGTCAGAGACGCGGAGATAAAGCTACAGATGATTCAGAGCTAAGAGGGCTATCGTTGCTGGGCTCGGTCTGAAGGCTGCAGATGGCGGGTTCATGCAGATCAGCAGGTGTGATTGCATGGATATGCATGCCTTTCTCCTCTTCTCCACTGGAAGATGTAGGTACTGGCGAATCGGTCTTGCTCTGCTTTTGTGCCTCCGAGTGGCTGTTGAGTCTGCTAGTCCGTAGGTCGACGATCGTTTAGGATGGAAGCCAGGATCAACACGGTGTAAAACTCAACTTGCCATTGGAGGAGTAAACCATGCCGCTCACCTGGCGATGATGCACGCTGACGATGATAGACAAGGCCATGGCGTCGTCGACCGTTTAGGTGTCGTTGTAGTTGGTCTGTTGTTATTGATCTGCAGAGCTATGAGTTTGATTGGTCACGCAGCTCGCGTTCTGGCCTGCCGAGACATGTGAGATAGAGGACGGGAAGAAGCTTTCATGACTAGAGGTGATTAGGGACCATACGCGACGTGGCAATAGTATGCCAAGTGGTTGCTCCGTGATGCGAGGACGGGTAAGACACCGAGGTACGTCCTATTGTGGTTGATGCGTTGATCGGCCATGCTGTACAAATAAGACGTGGTCAGTGAGTAGTTCAACCTCAAGCCAGACAGGGGTTAGTGCTGGTACTCTTGCACACGTGATATCAACATTCTGCTAAGATGGAACGTGGAGACGCGTCTAGCCAGTGTGCGTGCAGAAAGAGAGGCTGACGACCTACCATGTTCGACCTACCAGACCAAGCTGGCCGGGATGCCCTCTTCAGTGATGGTCCGTGTTGTCAAGGGACGTTAGTCCGACAGCAACATGCTGCAAGAGCATGCAGCACAGCAACGCCAACACTGGCTCGATCGAAGTTAGCATGCATGATACGCGGTCAAAGGTGTCGATTTGGCGATAGTCAAGTGACTGGACCGGCTTGGGTTCTCGATCTATTGAATCGCCAATGGAAGTATGTGGTCTGAACGACGATGTTGACTTTTGATCCGACATGAACGCGACGTGGTGACCCCTGAGTGGACGATAGGGAATGTACGAGATGATCCTGGAGGGAGGAAAATGCCTCAAGGAGAAGTATAAAAGCGAATGTGAAACTCGAGATGAACAGTGAGTAGCCAGTCGACCGAAGTCACCGAGATTGATCTGGAACAGAGGTCCAAGGAGTTTTGGCAAGTGAAGAGAGGTCTGTAGACCATTGGCATCAAGGAGTCAAGGACTCTTTCCAATAAGGTTTGTTTATGCTATGTCGCGTCGAGGCAGCGGCGAGATGTCTCAGGGAAGGAAGAATATCGACTAACTGGGTGGCAGACCCGTCGCCCTTTTATCAAGTCTGACACTTGGTCGAAACCGAAGTCAGGTAGGTTGACAAGGAGTCTCTGAGGGTTGGTCCGCATGTGCTGACGCCGTATCCAGATCAAAGCTGAAACGCCAACATGTGTTACTACGATATGATTGTCTTCGCCTGCGGCGACTGGCGCTGGGATAAGTTCAGGGCTCGCTGCAACCAGGAGTACCGAATCGGGGAGACCTGCGGCAGACGCCTCATCGGCAAAAGTGTCCTCCTCCAGAATAAGTGCAAGACATGCGACAAGATCGATGCGAAATTGAGACGGAGGACTGCTGAATGCGAAAGAGTAGCGAGATGGCAGAGAGAAGGAAGCAAGTTCAGAGCTTCAATTGAGAAGTCCATGGAGACAATTCGGGACCTGGATGGAGAGATTGCCCGATTGCATGCTCAGAGGACATCCACACAGCCGTCTTCGCTCGGTAGTCGGCGATGAACCCTCATCACTTCTGCCGTCATCTGAAGGTTGTTGTCTTCGAAAGTATCATGCCTTGAGGACCATTCATTTTTTAAGTGGCGTATGCCGAAACTAGGATTGGATGTGGCTGTCTTGCTGTCTTTGTTCGGAATCCACTTTCCTTTCGATTGAGTCATTGATAGTCTTCAAATCTATTCATTGTATCCAAGCAGTAACCGCTGAGATCGATTGAATGTCGTATATTGAGATAGTGAAGTTGTACGTCTGGGCCACATGGGCCGCCATGCAGGTCGCCAAACGTGGTTGAGCCAATCGGCACCAGGGCTCGAGCGACTACCACCACTGGCACACTAATCGAACCCATATCTATTTCTGTTCAAATTGATTTGTGCGACAATAATTGTGAGAGTGAGGTAAGGTTAAAAGTCAATTGTGGTTCATTGCGCTTGAAGAGCGGTGACTGTGACATGACACACGCTAAATCCTTAAGTCGTCTGTCATGTGACCAGCAGGCGGCTATTCGCAGGACAAAATTCATTCTATTCAAAAGACGCCCTATTGCGTCTGCGAAGAAATTAAGCTAACCTAATACTAGTCCTGCAGGGTCCTCGTTACTTTCCGGCCGTGTCATTCTTGATCGTCATCTGCTTCACTGGTCGTCCCCTTCGTCGTCATCGTAGGCACCCCAGTACGGCTTGGGGGCTTTAGTGTGGTATCCGCCCCAACCACGAGTCGGCCGGCAGCTTGAGTAGCAAGCGCTGACTGTGGTGGTCTCTGTCACGGTCACAGTACCGATAGAAACGGTTGGGCAGTCTGTGACGGAGGGAGTGGCTGATGTTGTAGGCGCCGTTGGGAAGGGCATGGTGGAGTTGAAGGAGTTGGTGGGTACGCTCGAAGGACCAGTGGTGAGAGGGATAGTAACGGAGTCGGTTTCAGTACCTGTCCGAGCACCACTGGTAGAGCTTCGGTTGAAGTTGCTGCTTGAGGGAGCAGTCGGGAAGTAGGAGCTAGAGTTACCGCTGTAAAAGCTGGTAGTCACACCTGTACCTGTAGGGACTGTGCCCGTAGAGCCAGTGGATCCGACGGTTGTTGTATTGCTGGGGAACGGGAATGGCGCAGTCTCGGAGGACGTGATCGGGACGTCATCCGTTCCAGTACGAGGACCTGAGGGAAAGCTGGGCGAGAATGGTGGTGAGGAAGTGAGCGTGGGAACTGTGTATGAGCCGTTGGTAGATGGTGTGATAGTCACGCCTGGAGCAGTACCTGTTGGCACAAAACTTGTAGGCGGGAACGTGGTGGTGCTGTCCTCCTCAGTACCCGTCCTAGCGCCGGAAGTAGTGCTACCATTGAAAGGTGGGCTTGTGGTAGTGATGTTGGGGAACGGAGCGGTAGTGGGAACGGTATACGAGGGGAAGGTTCCCGAAGATGGGTTGAAAGTCGGCCTGGTCGTCACGGTCGAGGTAGCCGTTTCGGTCACAGTCGAATCAAAGTCTGACTCTGTGCCTGTACGAGCTCCAGAAGTGCTTGAAGGCGTACCGGTTGGTGCAGCGGTGGTGTCACTTGGTGCAAAGGTGAAGCTCGAAGAGATGACACCGGAATTGATGGTCGAGAAACCGCCAGAATTGCCGCCCCCAGAGCTGCTTGTAGCACCTGGTGGATGAGTCGAGGTAACAGTGGTTTCATAGATGGTAGTAACGCCACCGCTTGAGCCACCACCGCCACCGCCACCGCCAGTGTTAGTCTCAGTGTTCTGATCCTCAATGATGATAATTGTGATTGTTCTCGTAGAGTTCCTTGTGGTCACACTAGAGCCTGACGAACCACTGGTAGAACCACCGGTAGAGCCACCAGTGGATCCACCAGTAGATCCGCCAGGCGAGCCACCAGAGCTGCTAGTAGAGCCTTCGCGGACAGTTGTGGTCTTGTATGTTGAGGTAGTACCATTACTGTATACGTAAGTGACAGTATTGGTCTCGGTGGTCGTGTTACCCTCTTGGGTGATCGTGGTCTCATTACGAACAGTGTACCCCTCACCGTTCGTTGCAGTCGCATTGGCAGCGCTAGCACCTGCACCTGCACCAAAGCCTGAGCCACTACCACTCTCACTGCTGCCGCTGGAGACAGTGGTGGTGGTGGCAAAGGTCTCCCCATCTGAGGCACCCCAGGCAGACGAGTAGCTTGAGTAGTAGGCACTAGTCCAGCTGCCGTTGCCTGACACATAGGTAGAGGAAGCAGTCTCGGTGTAGAAGGTACTGCCATCGGAAGTGACGGCCACGCGATTGGCGAAGGCGACAGGAGCTGGAGTAACATAAGACACAGAAGTGACCGAAGCAGGCAAGACAGCGTCGATGGCCTCTGATCCGGTAGGGCTGGCGAAGGCAAGACGAGCATTTGGCGCGCCAGACTCGTAGACCCCGACGCTTTTGAGAATTGCGACTGCGCCGTCTTCCGAAATTACTTCCAGGTTGGTGCTTGTCTTGAAGAAACAGTTGGGCGACCTGTCTTCCGATGGACCCGTGAAGGAAACGCCTTGACAAGCTGCGGCGCTGCTGGCATCGTCGGCAACGGAACACGCAGAGATGCAGTCGGTGAATGTGGCATAATACCTCTCGGCAGCGTTGTCATCAAGGAAGTCGATACCACAGGCGATGCTGTAGATGTAATTCCTGCCACCGATGAGTTGTGTCTGAGTGGTTCCGTCTGCAGCTGGACAGGTGATGGGCACTGAGGTAGGTGTAGCTTCCACAACAGTAGTGGCAGTTGTAGTGGTTTCTACGCTTGCGCTTGCGATTCTGACCGTCTGAACCACTGTCTCTGTTGTAACCTGTGTCGGTACCGTGACCGTTGACTTGGAACTGATCACGACTCGTGCTTGGACCGACTTTGTAACGTACTATCATAAGTGTTAGTTCCATATATCGTGAGTACTTCAGAGGTGCCTTACCGTCGGGAGACCAGCGTACGATTCCGTTGTGGTTGGGGCGAGGTTGTCGCGGCAGTAAAGACAGAAGCTTGATACTGCTGCATCAACGTCGATGCCGTCGTCTTGCCTGCGTGCAAGGGCAGCCGAAGAAGCAACTTCGCGTACGCGGTGCATAAGCGCTGCGGCTCCGGGATCGCGCTGCTCAATTCGAGCTCTAGCGGTCACTTGTGCAGTACGCTTCTCCACATCGGCAGCAGTAGTGGTTGTGAGGACAGTAACGGTGCTGTAGGGAGTCTCAAGGGTGACACCGCCTTGTACGATGGTTCGAGTAGTGTAATATTCGGAGACGGTCCTGGCACCGGAGTCAGTTTTGAATAGATGATGTATCCGCATGGTGTTACTTACACGGTTGGTGTGAATTCGACGTATTCGACAATTGGTTCGGGGTCCAAGAACTGCTGACAGAAAGGCCCAATAGCGCTGTAGGCATTGAGGACATCATAGTACTCGTCCTGAACACATGAATCTTGTCGAGGCTTCAAAGACTTAGGGTGAAGGACACTGTCGATTAGAGCGAAAACCTTGGCCTTGACGCGGTCCCTGACCGGAGCGACGTCTCGGCGCTCCAGAGGAGCGATTCTGGCCTCTGTAATGAGTGGCGAGCTTGCGAGAGCCAAAGCAAGAACGAATGACTTCATTTTGGTAATGAGTGAGCGAATGTATGCCTTCTCTGCAGGCTATAATACTGGATGGTCTTTCTAGCTGGAGGAGCTGAGGCATATACTTTATAGAGAGGTATAAGGGCCAAGACATTTCGTGATCGACCACCTCGAAATAGATGGTATGCCATCTGGACGGGTTCTATCACGTACCTTGCACGGGAAGAGGCGAGAAAACCGCTAGAGACGCGCCTGTAACACGAGTTCGAAACCATCATTTGGAATATGGTTACGGAAATCTAGTTTCCTACCTTCACCAGCCCTTCGCAAGCTGGAAAATACTCAATTAGGTTGGTGCACAGTATGTTGGGCCAAAGGAGAGAGGCTCTGCCGCATTCCTGAGGCCATCGGTATGAAGTCCGGCAAGATTGAGTGGCTGTCCTTGCGTGTCGGAGAGAACAACGTCAACCAAGATAAAATTTGAGGATCAACATTTGTATGGAAAGGAATGCTTTGAGGAGTTCCTTGGGCAGTCAATACAGGTAAGAGCATGACATGTGGTTGCACACGGTGTCCTCGCTATGGCTACGCGAAACCGTAAGTGACAGCCGGGCCGACGGCTGAATTGAACTTGGAGAGAGCTGCTCGGTTCAGCGCTATCCCTGCGATTATGAAGAATTGCCAAAGGGCGTTTGACTGCGGGTACCTTTGCTGTCACGACGAGGAGAAGTCGAAGTGAAGATGTCAAATTCGGAACAGCTCGGCCAATCCCGCTGGCCCAGGCGACCAACCACTCATCATCCTCAATTCGTCGTCCCCTGATATCCTGCATTGTAATTACAGGTGACCAAAGCGTCTGCAGACGTCAAACTTGCTGCCCAACTCAATACACATACAATGCGTCTCCCTCAATAAGACACCATACACCACCAACCATGGGTGCTTGCCTTTCCTGTCTTGGGCTCTCCCAGCGAGCATCCGACGATGAGGTATCACCCTCCAGCCCGATCCCTTGCCTAAACACCCCTCCACTTTGAATCGATACTTTACCCCCCTTTCGGACATTCCAGACCTTTCACGAGCAAGCGCTGACATCCATTAAGCCGTCAGAGTCAGAAAGGCTACTTTATGACGAGACAAGTGCAGAGCGCGCTGGGTATGGAGCTACAGGACCAGGGCCACACGTTCCTGCGCCTGACCCGGAGGAGTTGCGGCGACACCGGGAGATGCTTGAACGTATATGTGCGGAGACGGCAAAGTTGGTTACTCCTCCATTGCAGTACAAGACAGTCACTGACTTTTTCAGCAACCTCATAGACGTCCAACATACCAATCTTCTTACCCTTCGAGGCAAGCCCTCGGCGGAATTCGCAACCCTCCTCAACACGCACTTCGCACCCCCACCTGAGCCTCAATCGCCAATTCAAGCTTCCACTCCATCTACACCAAACCCCAATCTATCCTCAGATGATGTTCCTGAGCCACCTTCGCCATTCACGCAAGCACAAATCCAAGCTGCACAACAGAGCAATGGTACTGGCACATTCAATTCTAGGACCGCGCATGACAAGAATTCAGACACGACTGCCCCGCAGAAAATTGGTGCCCAAAGCCATCAGCAGGGCGGCGACGAGGAAGTGGATGCAGCAGAAGAAGCTTGGTTGAAGGAGATATCAAATGGCGCTACTGATTTCAAATGGGATGAGATCAAGGGCCCTCAGGACGGATTGGTAGTAGACTTGAACGACATTTCTGCTCCGTCTGGTGGGATGAGGAGCGCCAGCAAGACACGATAAACCAGAGTTTGGCTTGCTGGAATGTGATTCTGTCAGCCACGGAATGTGGAACTTTTCAATTTTTGCTTGGATTGGGCTGATTGGCGTCTTCGGCGATAAAGGAGAATGGAAAACCATAGAGAGATACCCTGACCTGGAGATAGCAGGTTTTGAGATTAGAACATTTTCATTGATTCAACATTTCATTCACAACCAGTAGTCGTGCAGACATCATGTGCAGTGTCTTCTGGATGGTCTTATGGACATTGCAGGCTTAGTCATGGTCCTGGATTGCTCCACCGACAGCAAGTCTGCAGAACGAACTGCTCTACAGTATCCGCCTTTTAATCATATTGAAGAGACTGGGTTAAGACCAAAAACGTCTTTCTCTCCATCGAAATCCTCAGGTGATCGTCTCGGATGCTCGGTTGACCATCTGATCCTCCCGCTATCGCAGCTGTCTTGCTGCTGCACTGCACCGACGCGATGCCAATGACAGTGCCCACGTGCAACACTATACAGCGACCCCACCAGACGCGGCCTCTCTTTCGCACATGTTAGTCCCAACATGTCGCGCTTGTCTTCAAGCTACATGTCCGGCATGTACGACCAGATGATCATAGGTAGAAATGATCGTCCATTTCCTACTATTCCGTCTCCTTCTTGCCGTGCATCAGCTGAGGCTAATAAGATGCAACCTGTCTCGCACAACTGCTCTCAGTCGCTCCTCCCGTCTTCTGGTCTCTTGTGTATCTCAACGTCCTTATGTATAATCTCTGATCTTTGCTGGTCTGAGCTTGCTTGTCTTTGGTGTCGAGTCCAGTCGATGACTTGTTCATTACCAAGTGTGTCACATGAAAGCCGAAAGCAATTATGGATCTGTCCAGATATGTCAATGTATTCCTGGGGACTGAAGGTGGTGGCAACGTAAGTGTGTGCGTATGGGATCAAATTGAGCAACACGCTGACCCGAATGTGCAGATGTTTCCAGGAGTTGTAGCAGGTGATAGCCTTTCTCTCTATCGACTGCTGCTGCACTCCTTACTGAACGTCTTTCAGAACCTTTTGCAATGGTCAAGCTAGGTGTAGATGTACTCAACGGCACTACCGATGCATACAGTGGGTATCTCCCGCAAGGTAGAGTCACCGGCTTCAGCATGATGCACGAAAGTGGCACTGGAGGAGCACCCAAATATGGTACGACTTACTGATCACCAAGAGAGCCCAACTGATCAGATCAGGTGTCGTCAGTCAGATGCCTATCAATGGTTCCGTAGAGAACCCTTTAGCTGACCTGTCCATGGAGAGGCAGACAGCCGACGAAGGATCTGTTGGCTATTACCAGACCCGACTGCAGAACAATATCACGGTACAGCTCGCCGCCACAAGTCGTGCCGGCTTCTATCAGTATGAATTCCCAGGTGGAGAGAACTCTATTGTTGTAGACGTGTCCCATGTCCTACCTTCTTTTAGAGGACTGGGCTGGGGTCAGAACTATGCTGGCGGACGTTTTCAAGTTTCCGAAGATGGTCATTACGAAGGCAGTGGAATCTATAACAATGGATGGAATAATAGGTGGAACGGCGAGATCTTCGCTAAAGTACAAACAACTTCCACAGACAAGACTTTGTTGACGCAGCTCTACTCGTATCTATATGGCATGAATCTGATCCAATCCAACCGGACAGGCGAAAACCCTGGCTGGCAGTCAAATGAGCCATACTGGGACGACATTTTCACATTCTGGGATCTTTTCCGGTGCTCGACACCACTGACGCATATCCTGCAGCCACAAGCATATGAAGAACAGCTTCAATCACTCATCGACATTTGGAGGAATGATGGCTTCCTGCCTGACGCCAGATCTTCGAACTTCAACGGAAGAACCCAAGGAGGCAGCAACGCAGACAATGTTCTAGCAGACGCATATGTCAAGGGTGTGCGAGGTGCTGTGAACTGGCAGGACGCATATTCAGCCATGAAGACCGATGCAGAGAAAGTGCCTGCCAACAATAACGACGCCATTGCGCCCGATGCGTCAACCAAAGAAGGGCGAGGAGCACTACCAGACTGGCTGGAATACGGCTACATCACGCCCAACTTCACCCGCGCAGTGTCCCGGGCGGTCGAGTATTCCGCGAACGACTTTGGACTGTACCAAGTCGCCAAAGGCCTAGACCTCTCAGCTGATACGGACAAGTATCTGAATCGATCACGCAACTGGAGGAACCACTGGAACCCAGACGAGACAAGTCTGGGGTTCAGTGGCTTCATGGTACCCAGGTATGCGAATGGTTCATTCGAGCCATACGACGCACTCCAATGTGGCGGATGCTACTGGGGCGATCCATACTATCAGGGTCTACCATGGGAGTACAGCTTCAATGCCCACCACGTAAGTTTGATTCTTACCGTGTCTCTTCGTCATTCGAGCTGACTTTACAGGACCTGGCCACCATGATTGAAGTATCTGGCGGTCCCACGACCTTCACCTCTCGGTTAGAGACGCTCTTCCAGCCTGGCATCAAGCCAGGCAACGAGCGCTTCAATAACACTATCTTCAATCCTGGCAACGAGCCGTCCTTCACGTCTCCTTATTTGTTCAATTACGTCAATCGTCAAGATCTGAGCGTCAAGTACAGTCGGCACGTTGCGAAGAGCTACTACAACACTGGCGTGCAGGGACTGCCAGGCAATTCTGACGCTGGGGCGATGCAGACATGGATTCTATGGAACATGATAGGTTTGTACCCCATCACGGGACAGACGACTTTCTTGGTAGGTAGTCCATGGTTTGGTGATCTCACGATAGACCTGGGTGCGGGGAAGAAGCTGGAGATCACGGCGAAGGGAGGTGACGCGGATAGCAGCTATTACGTGCAGGGTTTGAAAGTCAACGGACAGGATTGGAACAAGGGTTGGGTTACCTGGGATGAACTTTTTGAGAATGGAGGGACGCTGGAGTTCACTCTGGGACCGCAGCCGAGCAATTGGACTACGGGGGAGGTGCCACCATCTCCAGCTTCGGAAGCGTGATGGATAGGACCCCACGTGTTGCTTGTGCACGAACAAGGCAAAGAGATAACAGGGCTAGAAACGGCAGGATAGATCTATGGTCAACGTGGAGAGACAGGGGACTAGCACTTTGTGCGAATACGTTGCACCAGCATTGGATGCCCTGGTATATGTTTGGTCGATGAGGCATCTCTCTGTCTGAAGGAGAATGAAAATAAAATGACATGTCGCACACCATCGATAGGGGTCTGGTAGAGTTTGGAGGCGAAGCTGCATCGACGTTTCATGCCAACGCGAGTGCAGATCTAGATCTTGCGGAGATGATTGCGGGTGAAGGAAACCAGTGGGAGGACAACTTCCACCAAATGCTCGCGCGTACTGTCCACGGTCCGATGGA
Source organism: Elsinoe australis (assembly GCA_007556505.1). Classification (NCBI taxonomy): domain Eukaryota; kingdom Fungi; phylum Ascomycota; class Dothideomycetes; order Myriangiales; family Elsinoaceae; genus Elsinoe; species Elsinoe australis. Next base: position 1,231,959 of record SWCS01000007.1, read on the forward strand.
CAAGCTGAACAATGGTTCAAGCCTTTTGTTGTGATCCAGATGAGATGGACCACTGCAATGTACTGTGTCTGCATCTTCTCCGCAAGCCGCCCGAGCACAAGCACAAGCACGTGGCGCATGCGCACCTGAACCAGTGCACATTCAATGTACATTCCCACAAGTATCGACAGATGACCGAGCTTGTCGTTGATCACCAGAGCAAGCACCGATCATACGCGGCATGAACGACGTGACTTGTGCATGTATAGTCCTTCGATCTGGACTTCACCCCGTCCCCAGTAAAAGGCACTGTACAGCAGAAAACAGACATGTGCTTCCAAACAAAGACACAACACAGCCAGAGCGGGTCTGGAACATTTTCGCCTCCTGAATTCCCGCTGCGGCCTTTGTTTTGCCCGCAAAAGGGTTCCCGCCCTCAGCCACAACCACAGCAAACACGGTCAGGCTGGCCTGCTGCTGCCAGCCATTCGCACGCCTTTAGGGGCTATCTGTATCACATGAGAAAGAACGTGGGGTCTGTGCCATGTCTTGGAGCCTGCAGACGCGTTCTGAGATGCAGATCGGTGTGTTGTGAAAGCGCCAACGGCTGATGTTAATTCTCAAGGCTGGTCGAGGGAGAGTGGGATGACTCTCGAGGGCTCGGCTTCAACGTGAGCCCAGAAAGCTTCCAAGCGTTACAGCCTTGGCTTAGTATCAGACTTCACATGTCGACATCCCTATCATGCCCTCCTTGACCGCTTTTCACACCCTCAGCTCCCCTCCGCTACTCTCCTTGGCTGCTCACGAGGCTCGTTCAGCCTTTGCTCCGCGCCGCCGTTGACTGGACTCGACCGGCCTGCTATTTCGACCATCGCCGCATACATTAATCCCAGTCCATCCCCACGTCGTCTGCCTCACTCCAGGACCCACAGCAACCCCGACCGACTTGCCCCGCTATCGCCTTTGCGTTGTCGTTTCTCGCTTCTCGTTTCTTGCATATAGATACCCATCGACGGCAACGTCGCTCCCTCCCCCGCGTCACCCCCACCACCACCGCACAACATGTCGACTCCGGCAACAGTCACACTCCTGCAGACCGTCACGAGGAATGCCACCTCGGCGGCTGCCTCTGCTACTAGCACAAACAGAGCCCCCTCACAGGGTGGTGTAATAGAAGGATTGAACCCGTCACACTATAACCCCAAAGATCCTATCATTATCTTCATCATCCAGGTATGCCGACCCGGCCAAGACGTCGATATACAGTACTAATACCCCGCCAGGCCAGCATCATTCTCATCCTCTGCCGTCTCCTCCAATGGCCCCTCTCCAAGCTCCGCCAGCCCAAGGTCATCGCCGAGGTCATCGGCGGTATCGTCCTTGGTCCCTCCATCATGGGCCGCATCCCCGGCTTCACGAAAGCAATCTTCCCCACCGAAGCCATGCCCAACTTGGCGCTGGTCGCTAATATTGGTTTGGTGCTATTCTTGTTCCTCGTCGGATTGGAGGTCGATCTGCGCTTCTTGTTCAGCAATTGGAAGGTTGCACTGTCGGTCAGTGCTCTGGGCATGATCCTGCCTTTTGGTCTGGGTGTTGGTATCGCGTATGGATTGTACAACCAGTTCAACGATGAGCCCAACATTGCACCAATCTCATTCGGCATCTTTGCTCTGTTCATTGGTATTGCTATGGCTATCACGGTTTGTCGAAATACGAATGCAGCACTTCTGCGCAGAAGACTGACAATGACGTTCAGGCTTTCCCCGTTCTTTGCCGTATCTTGACCGAGCTCGACCTCCTTCACACTCCCGTAGGTGTCATCACACTTGCGGCAGGTGTCGGCAACGATGTCGTAGGCTGGATCCTGCTTGCTCTCTGCGTTGCCCTCGTCAATGCAGGTACGGGACTCTCCGCTCTATACATTCTTCTAGCGACGGTCGGCTTCATTCTCTTCGTCGTCTACGCGATCCGCCCGGCCTTCATGTGGGTCCTGCGCAGGACCCGAGCTCTCGAAGATGGCCCATCCCAGGGTGTCATTGCTCTCACCCTTCTCATCGCTCTTGGCTGTGCATTCTTCACCGGCATCATCGGTGTCCACGCCATTTTTGGCGCCTTTATCGCCGGTCTGATCTGCCCTCATGAGGGTGGTTTCGCCATCAAGGTCACAGAAAAGGTTGAGGATTTGGTCTCTGCCGTCTTCTTGCCTCTTTACTTCACCCTTTCTGGGCTCAACACCAACTTGGGTCTGCTCGACAATGGCATTACCTGGGGATACGTGATTGGTGTCATTGCCGTCGCTTTTGTTGCAAAGGTCGCTGGTGGCACTCTTGCTGCACGTGCGAACGGTCTGCTCTGGCGCGAGTCTGGCACTATCGGTGTTCTCATGTCTTGCAAGGGTCTTGTTGAGTTGATCGTCTTGGTAAGGCATCAAAATTCACCACAGATCAATTCAGAACTAATATTGGCAGAACATTGGTCTTCAGGCCCGCATTCTTAGCACTCGCACTTTCACCATTTTCGTCGTCATGGCTCTCGTCACCACCTTTGCCACCACACCTCTCACCTCTTTCCTCTACCCTCCTTGGTACCAGAAGAAGGTCGCAGCCTGGAAGCGTGGTGAGATCGACTGGGACAGTGGTGAGGCTTCTGCTTCCTCCGAAGGCAGCGTGGACAGCATTGCGATCGCCAAAGAAGACAGCACAGTCAGGAGCATGATGGTCTATCTCCGTCTGGACAACATGCCCTCGCTCATCGCCCTCGTCTCCCTCTTCGGTGGCAACCCCGCCTCCGTCCAGAAAGTCCACCCCTCCAAAGAGGTTTCCGAGAAAGAGAACTCCACCGAACCCCACGTCCGCCCCGTCGAAGTCCACGGTCTTCGCCTCATGGAACTCACCGACCGTGGCTCGTCCGTTATGAAAGTCTCCGAAGTCGACGAATACACCGCGCACGACCCCGTCATCAACACCTTCCGCACCGTGGGCCGCCTCAACAACCTCGCCGTCTCCGGCGAAGTGGCCATCGGCCCCGAAACCTCCTTTGCAACAATGCTGACCTCGAAAGCGACAAACGAGGACTCCGACCTGCTCCTCCTCCCCTGGTCCGAGACCGGCGGCATGCACGAACTCCAACTCATCTCCAACGACACAGAACAAGCCAAGCTCTCCTCCTCCACCTACGCCGCCTTCGCCGCCCGCGCCCTCGACAGCGCCGTGACCACTACCGCCGTCTTCATCGACCGCGGTTTCGGCGGCGGGCCCCTCAAAGCCCGCCCCTCAATGAAACGCACTGTCTCTTCCCTCTCCCTCCGCTCCAACCGCGAGAACATCACCACTCCCGCCTCCGACAAGGGCCACCACATCTTCGCCCCCTTCTTCGGCGGCGCAGACGGCCGAGCTGCCCTCCGTCTCGTCCTCCAACTCGCCGCCAATCCCATCGTCACCGCCACCCTCGTTTACTTCGACAACACATCCGGCATTTCCGAAGTCGTGGCTGAGCCTGAGACCCCGGGCCTCGCTAGCCCCACGTCTCCGTCCAAAGAGGCCCGCGCCGCGGCTGTCCAGGTCGCGCAGCCGAGCCGCGAGAAGGACGCTACGTGGTTCGCGGCGTTGAGCAGGAGCTTGCCCTCTGAATTGGTGGGAAGGGTGGTGCTGGAGACGGTGAGCAGCGAGAAGGTGGTCGAGGACGCGGTGGAGAGGGCGAGAAGTGAGGTCGGGGCTAATCCTAGGAATGGTGGCGATTTGGTCGTTGTCGGGAGGAATAAGGGGTGGTTTGCGCGGACGAATGGGGCGTTGGGGACTGTGGCTAACAGGGTGGTGGAGAGTGGGGTCAAGGGGAGTTTGTTGGTTGTGCAGGCTAGGAGGGAGTAGGGGTGAGCATGGAGGGGAGAGGTGGTTTGGGCACGGGTGTTGTGTGGTTTGCATTTCTGGATTTTAGGGATACCATCTTGCGTTGGAGATATGCGTTGAATATCATATTGTTTATTATCCGCCAATTGTAAATCCGTTGCTTGAACTTGTGATTGCACGCTGAATTGCGAGCACGTGATTCTTCACGTGATCTGGAAAGATGTGCGTCTGGCTATATAAATCCTTGCCACACCCTCGAACCTCTCTGTTCAGACGATCGGACGACACCAGGTCTACATGCCTGTTGACTTGGCTACTGCCAAACGATTCCAGTCAAGAAGAGGCGACTTACCAAATTCCCGCTAACGAACCTCCCAACCAAGATCCCTAGCAAGATCCAATCTCTATGCCTAGCGAAGAGCTTCCTAGTCTTTCAGCCTCTCCTGCCAGCAAGGTTCCAAGCAAGAGCCCGTCCACTATGCCTAGCAAAAAAAGACGTTCCCACCCTCGGTCGCCTCTTCAGCGAGCGAGATGTTTTGTGACAAGCTACGCATCAGAGCTCGCACGAAGACTGCATTGTCCTCTTTCCCACGGCAACATGGAATTTTTCGATATGATCGTGGAGACTGTGGCTGTGGTCCAGCTGTGTGTGATTGGGTCAGGAAGCACAAGTTCACATGCCATGTTTATACAGGCTTGGTGATCAGAGTATACTCGTAGGGAACACAGCAGTGCTGGCACAGTAGGTCAATTTGCAGACTATACATTGAGTTCTCTTTCTACATGGCCGCGTCATCCGGTACGGACAGTATCCAAAAGTCCTACCTCCACTCCGCGCTCCCCTCCTCCTCTTTCCCCATCTCCATCCAATCCCAAGGACAAACGCCCCCCACATGCATCTCGCCCCACCCTTCCCTCTCCGCCACCATCAATCCCACTTCCGGGCGTACTCACTCATCCCCCTCCTCAAAATACATCCCCTTCTCTCTCCGTCCAATAACATCCTTCAACTCCGTCTTCGGCAAAAGATAGGGCCTCCCCTGTCCCCTCGTCATGGTCTTCTGCTCATAAGCATACCCCAACCCAACAAGCGTCTCCTCATCGAACCTCCTCCCCAGAAAGCTGATGCCGAACGGCACGCCCGGTGCCGTGTCGACCAGGTTGCCCCTCGTGTTCTTGATGACCGTCTGGTTGGCTGGGTAAAAGCCGAGCGGGACAGTGATGACGGGGCTGCCCACCAGCGCCGGGATGCCGGGGGAGTAATCCGTGGGCAGGACCACGGCGGTGAGGTTGTGGCGCTCCAGGGCCCCCAAGATGCCGCCTTCGCCGCCGTAGAAGAGGTTGCGCTGGTAGAGGGGCCAGAAGCGGGGGTCGGTGTTCGGGTAGCCGAGGGCGAGGGACTCGTCCCACACGTCTGTGTCGCGGGAAGGGTATTCCTCTGGCGGGAAGGATTGGGTGAAGGCGCGGACGGAGGCGAGGTTGGTGACGTTGTTGGGGTTGGAGGTCAGGAGGTCGAGGTATTGTGGGAGGTTGGTGATGAAGTCGATGTCAAGCACGTTGCCGGATGAACTGTCGTTTAGGTAGGCCGAGTAGCCTGTGAAGGGGGCGTCGACGATCGTGGCGCCCGAAGACTGGAGGAGGGATACGGCGGCGTTGAAGGCGTTGAGAAGGCTGGGGTTGGTGCGCGGGTCAATGACGTTCCGGGCGATGCCGATGCGCGCGCCTTGTAGGGCGTTGGGGTTGAGGGCGGCGACGTAGTCTGGGATGGGGCCGGGGATGGCTGAGGTGTAGTTGTCGAGCGGGTCGGCGCCGGCAATGGCTTGGAGGAGGTAGGCGGCGTCGGTGACGGTGCGGGCCATGGGGCCAACGGTGTCTTGGTGCTCGGAGATGGGGATCACAAGGTGGCGCGAGGTGAGGCCGACTGTAGGCTTGATGCCGACGAGGTTGTTGACCTGAGCGGGGGACAGGATGGAGCCAGAGGTCTCGGTACCGAGACAGGCCCACGCGAGACCGATTGAGGAGGCGACACCAGATCCACTGGAAGATCCAGATGGGTCCTGGTCAGGGTAGTAGGCGGCGTTCGTCTGACCTCCGTAAGCAGACCACCCATTGCTGGAGTTGTCGGAGCGGAAGTTGGCCCATTGTGACAGGTTGGACTTTCCGAGAATGATGGCTCCGGCCTTTCGCAGCTTCGCAGCAACGGTGGCGTCGGCGGGTACCTTTGCGCCGAGCAGGGCGAACGAACCAGCTGTGTTGGACATCTTGTCGTTGGTGGCAATGTTGTTCTTGATCAAGACAGGAATGCCATCAAGGGGACCTCGCAGGCGGCCGGTACGCCTGCGACGGTCTGCGTCTCTGGCAAGCTTGACGGCATCTGGGTTGATCTCGGTCACGGCCTTGAAAGTGCCGTTGACCTCAAGAATTCGTGCCGTGTAGGCTCTGACGAGGTCTACGCTGGTGAACTGCCTCTTCTCGAGGCCTCCGGCGAGCTGTGCAAGGGTGGCCTCGCTGAGCTCTGGGAGAGTGATGTTCTTGCGGGCTGCCAAATATTAGACTCAGCGTTCGGCGATAGAGTTGTCGTTCTGCTCACCCTCATCTCTGTATTCGAGGTTCGATGTCAAGGCAGACACCGAAGCTGTCAGACCCAGCAGGGCGGTAAAGAGGGATCCACGCATAGTGAGATCGCAAACAGTGCAAACCTAATTGGACGTTTACGGCGTGCTGTGAGATCTCGAAACTCTGTCCAACAAGAACCCTATCACAGACGAGACAAGGAAAGAGTGGCACAGCAGGGGCTATATAAACAGGGCAGAAAGAAAGCGATATACCTAGGATGAGCAGATCACCCACATCAGGAAAGTGAATGCACAATTCAACGACACAACCTTGCCGCTAAAGTGGTCCTGGTGGGAAGGACAACCCGTCTTGCAAGGACCGGACGTAGTGCCGAGCGAGGAGGACGACAGGCCCCGAAATGAAGAGACTGGTGTAGATAAGGAAAGTGCTTTTGTTCCAGGGCCAGCGGGCAGACCAGCCACGAATCGCAGCGGGCATGCTGTCATGTCTGCCGTGAAATGGTGATGTTGACTGCCAGACGCATGACAGGATGCAGAAGGACAAGCATTTTGTCCATTTGACTTTGAGGCCATTGCGGAGCCGGGCCATGCGTGGTCGTGGATCGTAGATTGACTCTGGCCACCTCGCGTGGTCGATGGCCGACCTACTGTTTCACCTGCCCTATAATCTTGCCCGTCTCGCCGCCGTGGCGTGGTCCTCGATTGCGCCAAACCACACGAGCAGCGGCAGTGACGCGTTTGCAAACGCCAGCTTTTCGAGCGCGGTGCAGAATTGCAGGCCAGAGGAGCCCCGCAGATCTGAAAATCAATGTCAAAGCTGATCTAATCGGGCAGGTACCATTACAACCATATCGATAGGCGCTCGACCATCCCTGCCGATTCCGGCAGCTCAAGCACTTGGCTGGCTCCATCCTCCCGGATAGTCAGGTACTTTGCGCTTCTGAGCCTGTCTGTGTAAAAATGCTTTGTAACGGCGGAATAGCGCTGATAGTTATGTGCCAGTCTTGGTATCTCATAGGTATAGCTACTTGCTGAATGCTAACTTCGACGAAACGTAAAATGCCGGCCAGCCGTACCGTTGTTGCCCTTGCCATGATGCCATCCTCAGAACGCCTGCCTCGCTATCGAAAATGCTCCGCTAACAAAGGAAAGACAAAACAATGACGAATTCTGGTTTATTCCCTACTCCTTCTTCTCCTCGCTGTTTGATGCTCGAGATGTTGTGGGCGGTGCAGGCGGTGCTATCGCTGACGACTCTCCGTCGCTGATCAGAGTAGGAGCGATTCGTCTTCTCTTCTCCTGCAGCGGTCCTGGTTCTGCAGCTTCACCCTCGCGTTTTGTGCCTATTACTGATCCGGCATTCGACGTCGGCGCTGCCGGAACCTGAGTACTTGATGCGCCAACCATGCTGGACCCTGGAGTTTGCGGTGGAGTGAACATGGGGACACCGCCCGCCGATGCACCCGTCGCGGCGGTCACGCTGGGTAGGCTGCTGATCTGAGGTGTCTGATTGCTTGCATTCCGAGCATCTGATGCGTGATCTGCAAAAGAGGCGTGGAGTTCTTGTGTTGTGACAGACGATATTGACATTGACCGAGCCGGACTGGCAGGATGCGCCGGTACAAACGGAGACTGTCCTGCTGGCTGACTCTGCGAAGAAGGTGGACGTGGTATCGATGGTGCGGTCGCTTGCGTAGGTGTCTGTGATGGTGTCGAGACCCCTGGAGAAGCAGCTGTCATGATCTGAGAAGGTGTTTGACGAGGTTGGGCCGGAGGCTGCCAGGGTGTGCCGAGTTCTCCTGGGTTGAAAGTGAGCGACGAGCAGAATCCATCAGAAGACGAGATGAGCAGCATCGATCCGTCAGAAGTCCTGCGCATTCATTAGTACGACAAATGAACATTGCGAACAAGTGAAACTTACCAGCTGAGATCCGTGAATGTAGCATAGTGAAGGTTGCTGACGACACAGAGTGGCTGCTTCTGTTGTGTGTCGTAGACATAGACTGCATCCTGTGTCGCTACAGCGTATACAATTCGATACGGAAGGTCAAAGACAGGCAGTGGGCCAGCTGGGAGACCGGTATTCGTCTTGGGGCTTGGTTCAGGGTCAACGTATCTAGGTGATGGCGCTGTGGTTGAGCTTGGCGCGGGCGATGGTGCACTCATCGGTGGAGGTGGCTCCATTGATGTTTGTGAAATAGGTGCTTTAGACTCCATGACAGGTTCTGGTAGAGGTGAAAGATCGCCTTCATTCCCAGTATCGATAGTAATCTCCTTCGTCTTGGCCTGACTTGTGCGAAGAGTATAGTAGATTGGTGAGCAACGGACAGCCAGCGATGGTTTCTTGTGGCCCGGCAATTTTGCCACGGGAGGTTTGTTCAAACCGGCTCTAGTGTAGATGTAGGTCATGTTGGCCACATCGTCGTTCTTATCGTTGTGACTTGCATGCGAATCTTTTTGCTGACCCGCTGGAGTGAAAAGTAGACTGCCGTCGGGAGCAAAAGTCAATCTTCTGAAGAAAGATGTAAAGGTCTCGTTGGCATAAAGACTGGCATTCTTGGTGCCAGCCAGTGGCATGCCGCCAGCAGAGATGCCTGGCGAGGCTGACGGCATGATCGCTGGTAGTGGTAGTGAAGGGCTTGGTGAAACAGATCGTCGAATGGACTGAGCCGCAGAGGAACCAAATGACGATCGTCTGCTATGCGAAGTCGGAGGCGGGTTCATGGGAAGAGCGAGAGATTGCGGTGTGCCCGGCGCCGATGGAGCTGGAGATCCAACAGCCCTCTCGATGCTTTCGCTAGCAATCCCACGTCCTCGAAAGTCAGGAGGAGCTGGGCTGTTGGACGAGATTCTCCTGCTGGGCATGTCCATCTTGGTAACCTTGTTGTGTTGTGCGAGAGTAAACTGTCCGTCCTTGGTCTTCAAGGTATAGATGTGTACTGATCGATCAGAGGATTGGGTAGCGATATACTCGTTCAGAGGATCCCAAGCCACGCCTTGCACGTAGTGGTTATGCTCTGCGATTTGGCGCACTACGCTGCCTGCACATTATGAGTGAATAGTCCATCTTTGCGCGAGCAAATCTGATCTTACCATTCGAGGCATTGTATATCCGAGCAACATTGTCCATGCTTCCTGTGATGAAGAACACGCCATCCGGTGACCAAGCCAGATCGTATATCTCTGATCCCGAAGATCGACACATTGTCTTGACCCTCCATACCTCTTTCACATCCGCAGCGTCCTCTCCCATGGGAGCATGTAAGGCGGGATTCTCGGCCGGGATCCAGAGCAGAACATTTCCGTCGTCACCGGCAGACGCAAGCATCTCTCCTGGAAGCAGTCAGATGGGGAATGACTAGCGAGCTGAATTGGGCGACTACGAACCTCTCGGACACCAACGGACGACATTGACAGCTTGTGTATGCCTTTCCAGCGTAGAAAGGAAGGTCACTTTCCTGTCGTCTTCGTTTCCTTCAATTTTCCAGATCTGAATACAATTAGTAGTCGTTCTGGGGATTGATGTCCTTGACAAAGCTATATGCTTACCCTGACATGATTGTCACCTCCAGCTGTAGCTAATCTTCCTTTCGGACCAGTCTCAAAGGCAGCAGAGTAGATTGGGGCGTTCTCATTGTGCCATCGGACAAGGAGTGGAAAGGCCCTCATGGTGACGGATCCGCATCACACGATGTGATCTTTCGAGCAGAATTGGTGGTGCTATGTGTCGAATTCGAATACCGGATGTTGACGAGAGATGGCTGATCCCAAGAGAATAGTGATAAGCTATAAGTTCGAGGGTTATCAGGGCAGACGTTGCTGATAATCGATGTTGCAGTCCAGGATGTCCGCCCTGCGTGACACAGCGAAACAGCCTCTCCGTCCGAGCTCCAACTTCACCCACTGTGCTTCAAATTAGGGCGTCTGCACTCCTTCCGCCGAGCCAAAAGGAACTCACGTCACTGATTGGCACAGCGGCTTGTGCAAAACACGATTTGAACAGGCATGCAGCGGGCGGAGCTCGATCGCAAAGCTTCACAAAGACATCCTTGTCGCTCAGCCAATCGACTCTCGACCAGACATGGTTTCTTCGACGCCTCTTGCCCGCTCAGCACACGACGCGTTTGCCCGCACGCCCGGTCTTCCAAAAACCACTTTAAGCCCGATCGGGGGCTTCCCCCATTCTCGCGTTCTGGTCCTGGCATCACCTGACGGGATATGCATCCTCTGCCCTGTTCCTTGCCTTTGCCTTGTCTATCCATAGCTGAGACCGTCAGCCCTAGAGAGACGGAACGAGGGCATTTCTCACATCCGTAGTAGTCATGTTGGGTTGTTTGGAGCAAGCTGCATTCGCCTCCCAACGACAGTGCAGCCTCAAACGGTCTCGCACACGAGGTGACACTCACAGCGCTCTTTGTACCTGAATCTCTTCCCGCTCCAAGACCCACTTTCACTTTGCGCTGAATCGCTCTTGGGATTCGTCCGATTGCTCTTGAACTGAGCTTGGTAAGACATGAGATTGCTATATAGGTTTAATGTGTGTGCAATGGATTGTCATGTATAGCAACCCGACCGCAAAGACGTCCAACACGTCTTCTCGTTGCAATGGACTATTCCATTGCAGCCAACGTTCTTGGAACTACCAGTGCCGTGAGTACTGGAAAGCCTGTTGGTATCCCTTGACATGTGCTGATCATTTTCAAGGTGTGCTGGTCAGTGCAGGTATGTGCTTTACAAGCATTTTGAGTCAAAGCGAGATTCATGTGCACCACTTCTCGATTGCATAGCCATTGAGAACTTCATACTGAGCGACCCCACAGCTCCTCCCCCAGATCCTTCTTAACTATCGTCGACATAATGCTACTGGTCTACAACCCTCCATGATGATGCTATGGGCCTGGGCTGGCGTTCCCTTGGGAGTATACAATATTGTCTTGGATTTCAACATCGCCCTACAGGTCCAGGCCCAGATTCTTGCCTTTCTCAGTCTTCTTACCTGGGCCCAGGTATACTACTATGAGCACGTGAGTCTCCTGCACTATGCTTCTTTCTGAGGCTTTATGCTGATAACAAGTTAGAAATGGTCACTTAATAAGTGCTTCTTCATCGCGACTCCCATCGGTCTCGCCATGGGTGCAATCGAATACGGCCTCGTCGTCGCACTTCGCACTGGCACGTCTCGTGGCGTCACCTGGCCCACCAAGCTCATGGCTGTACTCGCTGCATTGTTCCTCGCGCTTGGCGTTCTACGGCATTACTGGGACATCTACACTCACCGCACGGTCCGTGGCGTCAGTTTCGTATTCTGCTTTATTGATGCGCTAGGGGATCTGACTGCTATCCTGAGCATTCTGTTTGAACCACGAATCGATGCGCTGGGCATTGTGATCTATGCAGTCGAGCTCTGTCTTTGGTGTGGCATCTTCGCTGCTGGTGGCTACTACAACTTCAGGGTCTGGCTCAAGAAGAGGAAAGGAAGGGCAATTAGTGATGGGCTTGACCTAGGATCAGAGCAAGAGAGACGTCAAGCTGTGGGCATGCAACTGGAGAATGACAGCAGCACCTCTGCGTTCCGAACAGCATCTCGAGGGGATAACGAAAATCGCCAGCCAAGGCAGCGCCATGGCATTCTCCAACCTCCACTAAGCCAGTCAACTTTGCAGCACGTATAGCACTTGGACTGAGCTGTCCTTTGGACACCATTCGTGGGACACCATCGCCCCCATCATGAATGAGTACGGAAGCATGACAAAGCTACGAGTCTTTATGATTACAACCATCTAGTGATACCTGACAGGAAAAGCAGACTCAGGCGTGTACGATCGTCAGGACTAGGACAATTCACGAGTTCCAGTGCAGCTCGAAGCACGTTGAATACAGAACGCTCATGTGACAACGAGGTAATAAACCCATATAGCTTACCGAAATGAAGTTGCAGCAATTTCAACAGTCCATCTCGGCTAGACATCATAGACCATGCCAAACGGTAAAGCTGTTACGGCACTCCTCGTGCTCCTGTTGTAGCCGCATCCGCCATACCGACGAAAGTCGTTACGGCGTACCCCATGCCGATTCTAAACTCAATTCTCGCAGATGAGGCAGCTCGCATACCTTCGAGTGGTGGATGCTATACTTGAATTCAGTTCTAGTGGAGATACAGATTACGCATGACAAGCTACCGAGTTGTTCGTGATGCCGTTCATAGTTCTCGGATCAGAAATGGTCGAGCAGGCACTGCCCTTTTGGTGTTGCTCTAGCGAGGCTTCGGATCGGATTTAATAGCTTCATTCCGGAGACACCATGCACGGAAGGAGCAAACGTTGGTCGAAGATGTAAGGAGATACCATTTGCCTAACTGGACCTTTGTGCCAAGGGCGGCACAGCGCCAAGTCCGCAGCAGTTTTGCCGAAGCGACAACTTTGCTGGACGGAAATTTGCTTGTTACGTTGAGCCGTCAGTCCTATACATCTCCGTTGCAAGCCCGGCATCACCCCGAGCTCTGGTGACAGTCGCTCGAATTGTAGGTATAACCTAATTATGTCTAGGGGTTCACCAGCTGTGATGGTTCTCGAGGTGTCTACACTGTCGCAGCCTCTTCATTGAAGACTTGTCCTTAAAAATACAGCCAGAATCGTTGCAGTGGTCCATAGGACCGATGACATGCCAAGGCAGGGCCGGATGCCTAGTCAGAAACGTCTTGAAGCCGCTGAGATTGATCAGAGACCGTATAGATCCCAATGGGGAAGGAGAGCTCCACAGAGCACCACACAGCTCACCTTAGTATCGACCACTACCAATACTGGCAGTCGCTGACCGCTATTGAGCGCCAAGTGGTTCGAGGTCTCTGTATGGCAACACGACTGTTGTAACAGCTCTTCATTCGCCACTGAATAGTAGGTAGTGAGTCTCGTGTGTCAACAACTGCTGCAACAGCACGGCATCTGGAAGTCGAAGAGCGTGCAGAGGTGTATATATATATCGCATCATCCACCATTATCGTCTATCTCAGCAGGCTCAAGCACCACCACTTCACAATGCGTTCCTTCTTTCTTCTACCCCTTTTGACCCTCGCCGGGCTCGGCTCCTGCGAAGACATCTTCGCAGATGTGCAGACTTTCACAGTTGTCACCAAGCTCAAGCCAGGACAAGACAGCAAGTCTCGGTTCAATGCTCTGACGCTGACCCCTTACTACTCGGGCACTCGTGAGTTGACAGCAACTAATCAAGGCCGTCTGGTATGTAGCTGACTTGACTCCACAGCCGAGCAGTATGACTTGCTCCTTATGAAGCCTAAGCAGGCGAGCAAGGAGGGACTCAAGCCAGTCGTTGGATTTCTGTCTCCATCGGAGATCAAGAACGCCAAAGGCCAGCCATTGAAGAATCTCTTCTTTGACTGGCGATCCTACCCCAACAGTCCAGAGGTCTTGACACCGAGAATTCGTCAGATGAACAAGCAGACTTCATGGGCATTCACTGAGCTCAGCGGTGGAAGATCGACTCAGTTCATTACGCTCTCTGACAATACTGTCGAGAACGGCGTCTGGTCTAGGACAAAGGACGGTCTGCAGTTCAACACCCGTGCTTCTCGAGGTGGTGTTCAGTTCGGTGAATGGATGGTGTGCGAGTGGTGGAAGCACCAACCGCAGCTGTTCATGAGGATCAAGGACGATGCAGAGAAGGCTCCTATCCCATCCAGCTGTGCCACTGTTTGGCTCATGCCCAAGGACATCCCTAAGCCGCAGCCGACTGAGACAGCTACGGCGACTTAGGTGGTTTCTTCATGTACAGTAAACTTGGGAATGCGACTATCTTTTTCTGAGAAACAGACCTCTGTAATATAGAATGGACAGATATTTGAGTCAATACCAGGCTAATCATCGTGAATTCCTTGTTCTCACTTCTCAGATCAAAACGCTGCCCCCGAAACTCGCTCTTTCTACAAGGACACCCGCCGTTCGATTTCTGCCTCGGACCAATTACAAGCGATTATCAAGGCCAACAATCCTAAGGCAATGCTTCCTCCACGTCACTGAGGGCATGCAGCAAGCCGGAAGTTCTATTTGTGGTAATCAAGCGTTGTGAGGGAAGGGCGTCGTGCGACTTCCCAGCGCCTACCCATTCGGTCAACAGTGGACGAACACACGCAGAGAAATTCGAATTTGGTTTCTGAGTACACTTTTCGCCTAACAGTACTCTATCCTAACCTGATCTGTTGCTGGGCCTCTGCAAGTCAGCGTGGTCTCATCAATGTGTGCGGTATGAGTGCAAAGTCTTGAACATTATCTTCCTGACGTGTCACTAACGGCACTCGACAGCAAACGTGACGATCAGTTAGATTCAGGAACCAGATTGCAGGCGCAAATGAACATCGACACGGCAATCCGTCGACTCAATATTTCCCTCCGCGTGTTGTTGATCAGAGCATAAAGGCTGCCCCAGAGCACCTCTTGCCAACCAGCTCCACGATTTCCCCAAACGCGAGTGCTGTTCGAAGTCAATCTAGAAGACATATTGACCACCTGAGAAGCTATCGCGCCTGCGGTAAGAGCACCACCGCAGTCGACTCCTGGCTTGCCAAAGTCTTAGACCCAAACGATCTTCAGAGTATCAACCGACTATGACACCCATCTATTGATAGGACCGAAGTCAGTGCTTCCGTTCGAAAGGAGACCTTCAGTCAAGGAGCTTCAAGTAAGGAAGCAATCCTCCAGACCGGACATCGAAGATATCGGAATCGTACTGCATTCCAAAGTGAGGCTCACGATAACGCGAGAAGCGGAAGAAGTCCTCAAGAGTGGACCTTCCAAGCGGCGAGGACAGTCAGGTCTGACTTCCCTCGGTCTCGGAGCGGTCAGCAGACTGCTTTCAAGCGTCTGAGATCATAAAAGATATTAGCAGAGGACGAGGTGACGAAAGGCACGGACGAGTGTGTGGTTTCACATGCTGAAGGTGGCCCGCACATCATTCCACCACACAGATTCACCTCTTCCTCCACAACCCTCTCATCATAACACACTCACATGAGCTCAACGAAACTCCTAGACGGCGTGTCACTCGAAGAGCTGGACAATTGTTTAACACTGGTTGAGGCAAGCCCTACCGATATCCACACAAAAAACACCTCCCGGAGTGACTGACTTCGTTCACTCGCAAAAGTCACTGGCTGCCCCGGAAAAAGGATACCCAAGCTCACAAACCTTTCGCAATTATAAAAACACTACATGACCGGCGATCGGGAATAAAACTTCACTTGTTCCAATATGGCTGGCCGGGCGAGTCCGGCAAAGGTGGGAGAAAAGGGAGGCCATCATCGATACGTACCCTTTGATATCCTCAGGCAACTAACATCACTGGTATGGAAGATTCATGATTACAAGAAGACCGACGGTGTCTTCAATACATGCTTCGCTTCCGAGAAGCTATACAGCAAGTTTCCATGGCGATTGTGAGTTGTGATGTCTTAGTGCCATGTGAAGTACTAATATGCTCCAGTCACTACTTTTGGTCTTCCGAGATCAACCCCGACGGACCTCTCATTCTCGTACACGAGACCTACGCTCGCATGTTCGTTGAAGGTGTGCGCAAGAGATTTCCGAAGGACACAAGGATCATCTTTCCCGACGCTACTCAATGGCCTGGACTCATCGCCGACTTCAAATACTTCCCTGGCGTCGAGCCGCCGGTCTTGACTGATGGTCCTCAGAACAGGGCCGAATTCAACGAGATGAAGGAAAGACTTCAGCCGTTTGACCTGGACCCAAAGACCTCGCAGCACTCGGAACTGATGGAAAAGCTTCGTCAGATCGTTGAGGCATCCGCAATCTGCGCTACCAAGAACAAGACGGAGAAGAAACAGAACGCACTAGCGGAATTCAACAGGTCCACCACAGACGCACTAAAGAAGATGCAAATGGCATTGGGTCTTCGCCCGTCTGTAGTCAACGAGCCAAACGTCCTCGCTCCGCTGTCAGCCACCCAGCCGGCCAAGTTCTCATTTTACCAGTCACCTGTTATCATCTGCGTAGATGTCGAAGCTCACGAGGCGATGAAGAGCGCAGTCACTGAGATCGGTATCGCAACCCTCGACACGAACGATATCAGGGACACTGCTCCGGGACCATTCGGTGTCAATTGGCAGCAGCAGATCCGTAGCCGCCATCTCCGAACCTCGGAATATCGCCATCATACCAACAAACAATTCATCAACGGCTGTCCTGATGACTTTCAATTTGGTACCTCCGAATTTATCCCACAGGCAGATATGGCTCGTGTCGTTGGAACATGCTTCCGCCCACCATTCAGCGCTACCTACAAGAGTCCTCCAACGCCCCAGAAAGTGACCATATTCACCACACCTACGGACTCTCAAGTGAAATGGACTAACCCGGCCCAGGGCCAGGGAGCGCCTCTCAACCCTACCGCTCCCACATTCACGCCGGACACGACAGCCGAGCAGAAGCGCAACATCATTCTCCTTGGCCACGACACAGACAACGACGTTGCCTATCTGAGGCAGATCGGCTATGATGTCTCGAATCTCTCGAACATCATTCACGTTGCGGATACATGCACTCTGTACTCTGCGCTCACAGGCAACCGGAACAAGACACGTTTGGGGAAGATCCTGTTCGAAGTGGACATTGAAGGGTGGTATCTACACAACGCGGGGAACGATGCTTGGTACACCCTTGCTGCAGCGATTGCACTATGTGTTGGAGACAAAGAGGGGAGGAAGTTCGGAGACCTGCATGCGCCGGCTGGATTGGATGGGAAAGTTAATGATGGACCTATCCTCGAAGCCGCTGCAGCTGCGAAAGTTGAAGTTATGGATGAGGGCGAGGAGGCGGCATTCGGCGATGCTGCGGACAGATTGGCTCCTGGACCCGACACTACCATCGACAAAAGCATGAAAGGAAATGACGGAGCTATCAAGGACACTTCAGGCCCGCATAATGCTCTGGAAACGCCTGCAGCTGCAGTGGTTGAGGAAGAAGACTTGATTAGTTTCGATGACTTCAACGCTCAGGCCACGGATGCAGCACCCCAGAATACTACCGCTCCATCTCTAAGGATCCATCATGCTCCGAACACCGCCACTTGGATCACACCTGAGCCAGAGGAACGAAAGACAGGCTTGTCTGAGATGAAGAAACCTGACGCTGTGATGGATGACAATAGCACCAAAAACGCAGAGACACTCAAGGAGAACGGCGGGTTTCTCGCGTACATGGCTTCGAGGCTGAATGAGGACAAGGTGTAGAATGGGGCTGAAGGCGTGGAGCAGATAGGCAGGAAACGGTGTTACGAAGCAGAGCGCTTATGAAGGAAAAGGCAATGATATAAGAACGACAGGGACGTCGACGTCTCAGAGACACAGAAATCTTTTGGTTGATTATCAAGCATAGCATAGCGAGCATGAGATACCCAGTATGTATAGCAAAGCGCGTCTTCTTACGAAGGTGCGCTGTTCGTGGAATTACTCAGCTTTGCACTAGCCAGTGAAGTTGTTTGTCACTCGATGACAGTGGTATATGAACGCTGCAGTGCTGTCGATATTGGTACAAGACCTGCGATGCTATAACCTCGAAATCCCTGACCCCTCGATCAGAGTCTGGTCTGTCCCCCCACTATAGTCTGCCACTCCCGATCACCAAACTCCTTATACACCCCCGACTTCGGATCGAGCCAATACAGCCTATCCCCACCCACCTTACTGGGCTCCACTCCCTGCGTCCTCAACCCATGTTTCTGATACTTATTCGTCCCCGTGGTATCCATCGTGTGTACCCTCCTCAAGAACAATGGCGCTGCAAACCGCGGCAGCGTCCTCCGGACATACTCTGCCAGACTCCTCAACTCCCCTTCCCCTACATCCCCCTTGAACACGACCGCCGCGCACCCGGCCCGCCCATCATGCCCCGGCAATTGCACGCCGTAAACATTCACCTCCTGCACAGCAGGATGCTTACTGACAACCTTCTCCACCTCACCAGTGCTCACGTTCTCGCCCTTCCATCTGAACGTATCCCCGATCCGATCCACGAAAAAGGTCCGTCCCTCCTTATCCGTCCTCAACAAATCGCCGGTCCGGAAATACGCGTCCCCCCTCTTCAGCACATCCCGCAGTATCTTCCCCTCCGTCGCCTTCTCGTTGCCCCAATACCCCGCGAACTTCTCCTTGACGTCCTTGGGGTCCAACCACCCCAACAACTCGCCTGGTTCGTTCGTGTCCGCCCTGACACACAGGCCCGTCGCGGGGTCGCGCACCGGCTCGCCCGTCTCGACGTCGTGCTTGACGAGACAGTTCTGGCTGCCGGTCAGGGCGTTGATGAGGGTGCCGCGTCGGCCGATGGCGCCTTCGCCGAAGAGGTTGCGGGACTTGATGAAGGTGCTGCTGGGGGACTCGGTGGCGCCGTAGAACTCGACGATCTGCGGGACGGCGAAGCGCTCTTTGAAGGGACGCCAGACGTCGGGCCGGATGCCGTTGCCGAAGAAGCGGTTGATGCGGTGCGCCGTGTCGTAGGGGGAGCGGGGCACCGAGAGCAGGTAGCGGCACATTTCGCCGATGTATTGGACTGTTGTGGCGCGGGTGGCAAGGAGGGAGGGGAAGAAGGATTTGGTCGAGAAGTGCGGGCTGAGGATCAGGGTTGTGCCAGAGGCGAGGGCGACGCCCACGCCGAGCAAGCTACCGGAGGTGTGGTAGAGGGGGAGGGCTGTGTAGTATCGTTCTGATGAGGTGAATTCAAGGTAGTCGGCGATGGTGAAGGCGCTATAGCAGCGTTTCCATGTTACGACGGCGGGTTTGGGGAGGCCCTAAGTGAAGGTTAAAGAATGGAGGCAGGCAGGAGGCAGTAGGACTTACGGTAGTGCCGCTGGTAAATATCAGAATGCTCATACCAGTAGGCTCGATGCCAGCTCTGCAGTCGTCACACGCTCGGTGGCCTGGTAGGGACATGACGAATCCCTCTTGGTCTTGGTCTAATACCACCGCTAAGACGCCTTGTCCCATACTGGCAAGCTCTCTGCTCACTTCTTCGGTCAACACTTCTCTCAGACCACCATCCAGGATCAACACCTTTGCTGCGCTTGTCTTGACGCAGTGACAGAAGCTCTCGCCTCGCAGACTTGTGTTGATAAATGCTGGTCTTGCGCCCAGACTCCAAATCGCGAACCACACGAACACGAAGATTGGCTTGTTCCCACAGTCCAGTGCCACGATGTCATCCTTCTTCACCCCATGCACCGTCTTCAACCACTCTGCGTACTTGAGCACCGTATCGTACACTTCCCGATAGCTGTATTCTCTACCCTTCATCGCCTTCACTTCTTCCATCGGCAGGGAAATGGCATCCTTTGGCAATGTCGGCGGTACAGCAATGAACGGGTGGGACCCCTTCGTGGGAGATAGCGCGTGCTCTTCGAGGGTGTAGAACATATTCGCCCTTCCCTTCTTGAAGGCACGCGAGGCCTTGACGGTCGCGACGAGGATACATTTGAGCATCTCGACATCTTGGGTGAAATTGGTGCGGGCATTGAGGTAGGCTAGGGATGATACTGCCAATGGCAGGGTTAGAGCTGCCGGGAGGCCTGGCAGAGTCAGTCGGGATGATGTGGAGGAGCAGGGAAAGGGAACCGACCTGCCATGTTGAAGAAAGGTGGGAATGCTGCTTGGAAGGTGAGAGTATGAATTCCGAGGATAGGAAAGGTAAGGAGGTGTGGGCAGCAAAGGGTGGGAGGTAGGAGATAAGATTATCAGACCTTCAAAGAGCCACTGAGCTTACCTTGCTGACAGCATGTTGCGCGGCTGCGAGAGTGACGGAGGTGAGCGGCCCGGGCGTAAGACCTAAACTTTGTGTGGGGAAAGCTGTGGGGGAAGCCGAGGTTGGTCAAGCAGATTAGCACCTCGTCATTGGCCAGCTCGCGTGAGAAATGGCCGAGATGTCCGAGAATAGGATTGTTGGAGCGAAGACGTCACTTGATGCTCGCGAGGTCAATGCTGTATACACGTTTCATAGCCCTACCGCCAAAGACTGCCGAGGCACTTGCGACGACATGAAATAGCTGTAGAGATAGAAAGCCGCGGTTTGAAGTAATTTGAACGCATGGTGTGGTATCTCGCAAATGCTATTATTCTTTGTCCTCCTTCATGCTCAACGACCCTTTCAGAGCCGCCATTCAACCTACTTGATCAAGCTCTCGTATCTGCTCTCTCTCTGACTGCCAGCAACGAGAAAGGCGAGCTCCAATGCCTGCTTCTCATTGAGACGAGGATCACAGAACGTCTCATAGCGAGTGGACAGGTCTGCATCGCTTAGCCCTTGACTGCCTCCTGTGCACTCTGTCACAGCATCACCGGTAAGTTCGAGGTGGACACCACCAAGGAAGGAGCCAAGCCGCTTGTGGATAGCGAGTGCAGACGATAGTTCTCTGTAAATAGATGCAAAGGATCGCGTCTTGATGCCTGTGGTGGTGGAGCGGGTGTTGCTGTCGAAGTCAGTACAACGAACGTGGCTAGATGGGCGAGGAGACTTACCCATGCATCGGGTCACACTGCCAGACTACAATGTGACCACTCTTCCTGACAGCCTCGATGTGTCCAGGGAGTAACTCCTCAACCTTGCCTTCACCATATCGAGTAATCAAAGTGACCTTGCCTACTTCTCGGTTTGGGTTGACAATGTCGAGTAGCTGGACAAGCTCCTCTGTCTTGGTCGTCGGGCCAACCTTGATACCGATAGGGTTTTCGATGCCACGGAAGTATTCGATGTGAGCGTGATCCGGCTGGCGAGTGCGATCACCGACCCAGATGAAGTGGGCAGAAGTGTTGTAGTAGCCACCGTCAGGTCCAGTCTGAAGACGTGACAGTGGTGCTGTGCCGTTCGAGGCTGATTCTTCATTGTCGGTGTAACGATTTGAAGGGTGCTTCAGGAAGCGTGTAAGGCCAGACTCGTATTCGAGCAGGAGACCTTCGTGACTTGTGAACAGATCAATGGTTGAAAGCACTCCTCCGGCCGTGTCCACGCCGACAGTCTGCATGAAACGCAAGCTTTCGCTGATACTATCGACGATACGAGCGTACTTGGACTGCAGATCTGGGTCGCCCACATGGCCCAAATGCCAGTCGAGCGGTCGGCGGACATCTGCGATACCCGATGAGATCTGAGCGCGAACATAGTTCAAGGTGGCGGCGGAGTGGAAGTAAGCTTGAACGAGCCGGTCTGGATCAATGTCGCGATTGTCTGGGTGGTAGTCGTTGAGGATATCTCCGCGAAAAGATGGGATAGTCTTGCCATCTACCACTTCGGTCGGGCTGCTACGAGGCTTTGCGTACTGGCCTGCCATGCGTGCAATACGGACGACAGGGAGGTGAGCGCCATAGATCAGAACCAGAGACATCTGAAGAAGCAACTTGATCTTCGAGTCGACCGCATTGGCGTTACAGTAGTCGAAGAGTTCGGCGCAGTCGCCGCCCTGGAGTAAGAAAGCCTTTCCAAGGGCGACCTCCCTTAGTGAAGTTCGCAGACGCCAGATTTCATGTGGTGTGACAATGGGTGGTAATCTTTGCAGCTTCGCAGTTGCCCTCTTCACCGCTTCTTGATCTTCGTACTCTACTGGCTGTTTGATAGGCTTTGTTCTCCATGCTAGTAAGTTGTCAGTGTCCTGTGTTACATTGCATAATTGTGATGCACTGGAGTCGGCTCCCAAGAATGGTAGAACCGGATAGTTGACATGAAGCACTCACAGTCTGGAGACCAAGCACCAGGCTTGGTAGCATTCGGGCCATTTGAATCTACCATTGCAAGGTCGCCATTCGACCCTGCTGAAGCCATTCTCGTTTTCAAACACACAATCTGAGCCGCGGGCTAGATGAGATGAATCGTCGACACAGACCGTTGCACTAAATCATGTCAGCCTCACACTTGAAGGAGTTCGCCATCTTGTGACTGCTTGCAACCAATGTTCGTGGTAGTGCTCATGGCCAAAATTTCATATGTACAGATCGCAAAGTCTAGACCGTGATCTCCTTGGGGATCAGAATCATGACTGAGATGTGCTCGGGAACGAGAAGGACGATGAGCAAGCCATATACAAATTGTCTTTACTTACAAGTCAGGTGATTGAGTCTCTCTTTTTCCTTTGTGTATCAATTTGACATGAAAGTTATATCATAGAGTGGAGGAGACCACCATTCAAGTCTCCTTCAAACAAAGGCCATAAGACCCACAGCGCGACCCCCAAAAATTCCACCGCTTTCAGCCGACGCCGGCAAAAGAGCGCACCTCCACCCCACCTCCGCAGGACCACAGCTCTTTCGACCTCCATTCAAGATTTCATCTACTCGTACTCGCCCAAGCACACAAGGATCCCACCACCGGATCAATTTCTCAGCAGTCACATCTGCCACCACCACAATGGCCGAGCCCCAACCCCCCGCCGTCCAAGAAGGCGACACAACGCAATCCGTCCCGGCGAGCGCCGACGACAAGAAAGCGGCCGCCGCCCTCTCCTCGCTGGACCAGCCCTCCATGAGCACCGACAATGCCGCGCCCAAAAAGGACGTTGACTCCAAGGCGATCGGTGACGCCATGCAGCGGTTGACGGTTTCGGAGGGCAAGGGCGGGGGCGCGGGCAAAGAGGCGGCCAAGGCGGAGAAGAAGGAGGAGCAGGAACCGGCGAAGAAGGTCAAGATTGAGGCGGCGGATGTGAATCTGGTGGTGGAGCAGTGCGATTTGAGCAAGGTCAAGGCGACGGAGTTGTTGAAGAGTCATGATGGGGATTTGGGGAGGGCGCTGAGGGGGTGGGTTGGGGTTGGGGCTTGATGGGGTGATGGGTTGGGGAATGAGTTGAGATGTGAGCCTGTACGACATGTGCCATGGGACACGGAGCGCGGTAGGGCAGTGCCTGTTGGGACGGACGGGACGCAGAGTCATTGCACGAGACACTGCTTACGACTTCCGACATAGCATTCGCCACGGCTGGGAAGGCTCGAGACCAAGCCCGCTATTGTCAGCATTCATATTGCTAGCCAAGAGGCAGTGCGCAAGGAGTAAGAACCACCAGACCGATAGAGACCACCTACGAGAACATGTGTGAGAAGTTATTGCTAGGACAAGCATGCTCGAACAAGAAGGCAGCGGAACCATGAACATCAAAAGCATAGGATGACAATCTCAATTCCAACTCAGTGGTATCTTGTGTGCTAACGCCATTGCAACCCAAAGCGCATGCCAGGAGCGCTTCCAATGGCAGAGAATTCATCAATGTCGTAATTCGATCATTACAATCTCTCTTCTTGCTCCCTTCACTCCTCCCCCGCCGTCTCTCTCACTCCTCCCAAGCCGTCAACCTCCTCCGTCCCTCGTACCCAACGTCAAACCTCCTCACCCTCGCAGCCGGCACACTCCCCGGCACCTCCACAGCCCTCTCCCTCACCGGCGTCCTCTCATCATGCTCAAACCAACTCTCATCCTCCTCATCACTAAACGGCATCCTATCCTCCTCCCCACCCACCGGTCCCCCCTTCATCGGACTCTCAGCCCAGTTCTCATTAGCAACACTCAATCTCCCTCCCCTGTCCTCTCTACCCTTCTCCCTCCCAGGCGTCAACACCCACCCCCCAAGCTCCACCAACTTCTTCGGCTCAAGACTCTTCCTCCTCCTCCCGGACCCCACAGCCGCACCTGAAAACTCCCCAACATCGACCTCAAAATCCCCGCCTTCCTCATCCACCCGTCTACCCTGGGCATCGCACTCCACCACCCACCGACTGTTGACGCACCACACTTCCCGCCCGTCCTTCCTCGCGGCCCGTACTTTAGCAAGCGTCCCTGGGCTCCCGTCCTTCCACACCACGTGCGTGATGCTCTCGCTGAAGGTCTTAACGACCTTGGCGCCCAGACGCTGGAGGGAGGCGATGAAACTTGCCGAGGCGGGCAGGGAGGCGCGGGTGAAGACTTCGACGTAGGCGACCACGCCGCGGAGGGGGGCGGAGGGGTGGGGCGTGAAGGCTGCGGATGGGGCGGGTGTGGACTTCAAGGGCGTGCGGAGAGCTTTGTGTGCGGACTGGGCCTTGCGGGGGGAGGCGGTTTTGCGGGGCGAGGAGGGTTTCTTGGGCGGGGATCGCGGGGCGGTGACGGGGGTTGGGCGGGCGGAGGCCTGCTTGAGGGTCGTGAGGGCTTGAGTGGGGGTGTAGCATCTTGGTCGGGGGGTGATGGCTGAGAGGGTTTCCGGTGCGATGTAGGAGTTTCGCACGGATTGCATCGAGCTGCGCTTGCGAAGGGCTAGTGATGAGGTTGCGCGCGGGAGGGAGGATGGGAGGAGCTGGGCCTTGGAGGCGGATGGTGTGATGGGTAGCATGGACTGTCTTCGCGAGACGGGGGCGGAGGGCTGCTCTTGTCGGTCGAGCCAGAGCTGGGCGAAGTGTACAGGGTTGGCGTGGGGCTTGACGGTCGTCTCGGCAGTGTGAGGACGAGAGGCGTTGGACTTTGGTGTGTGTGAGGCCAGTAGTGGCATTGACTTCCGGCGGATGTCCGACGCGACAGTCGGTAGCGCGTAGTGAGGTAGCGATTCATCGTCAGTGGGTGCTGGGTGGAACAGACTCCCGGGGAAGCCGACGTTGTCAGATGTCTCGTGCTGAATGACGCTGCCGTCGATGATAGAGTCTTCGTTCGAGGAGATGTCAGCAGCGTCCTCAGTTTGCTCGGCTCCGGTAGAAGCCTGCTTCTCAGGAAGGCGCAGATCTTTTATCACGACTGTGGTATCCACATCGTCTAACCAAGAGTTTTCGTCCTCCTGAGGCTCAATCAAACCGTCGGTATTGAGCAAAAGACTCAGTCGAGCTGTCTGTTCGCGATCCAATTTGGGCACCGCCGGAGCGTCAACCAGAGGAGCCATCTGACCGGAGACGGTTCTTGAATCGAGAGTAGGCAAAGGTTTTGCAGGGATGCCATAATCAAGGCTTTCGAGCTGAACACTGTCCTTGCGCGGCGAAAGCGACTCTGTTTGTTGAGACAACAATGAGGGATCGATGCAGGCGATGCGTTCAGGATTGACAGTACCCTGCGAGACAGACGCGCCAGGAGTAATCAAAGAGGCATCTTGGCCAAATTCCTCAAGGGCTGATCGCATATGTGGGGTCCTGAATGTGGACAAACGCGGCCGCGACACTGGCGTGTGCATTTGCGGTTGCGATGGGGCTCCGGAAGCGGCATGGATCGATGACCGAGGACGAGGAGTCTTATCAATGATATTGCTGGAAAGATGGCCGAGTGCTGATAGCGTCGGAGTGCCGTGGAGCTCGTCGTCGCTCGCCGGCGATGAGTCCAGACCCAGACTGGAAATGGCTGGCGCTGCTTTTGTCGGTGTCGACTCGAAGATACCACTAGGGAGCTGAGGAGTGATGTCTGACAAGTCTTGGCTCTCGTCCACGATGTCTTCGTCATCGTAAGTGGTCTGTCCCATAATGCTATCAAGTGACTGGTCTTTCGACATGTCTTCCACACTGTCGTCTACCTCAGATTCTTCAGATGATGCGTCAGCCTCATCAGGCACAAACGCAGCTTTGGCCTTGGATTCATGCGCGCCACTCCTCCTCAAGTGTGGAAAGTAATCGTTAGCAAGGCCGTCTTCTTCATCCTCAGAGGACTCGTCCTCATCGTCTGATTCGTTGAACAGCTGGGTAAACCTCTCCCTCACTGCTGGCTTCTGTATGGACCTCCGGAGACCAGGTGTGTTAGATCTGCTGTCAGAAACGGAATGAGTAGACCTTCGCGAGGAGGAGACAGAGACATGATCATCCACATCGTCGATAGGGTCACCTTCTTCGTCGGACGGCGTGACAGGCCATTGGTATGGACCTTTGAGTGGACTGTGTACCCGACTAGCTTTGGGAAGGGGATGGAAGACGTAGGCCAAGGAGCTGCCTCTCGAGACCGAGACGGGTCGACGAGGTGAGGAAGAATCAGCGGGCTTTAGTGGCACTTTGGTAGTCTGAGGATGCTCATCCTTGGACGGATAGACGAGCATTTTCTTCAGAGGTGTCTTTAGAGTTTGAAGAGCCGGTGTGGCTGAAGAGCGCTGGTCGGGATGGTCCAGGTCAGTGCTTGGTTCGATATGGTTCTGCGGCGAGATTGAGTTCTGTACTCTTCGGTGCAAGGGCGTCTTTGGCCCACAGAGCTCGTCGTCCGACTGATCAGCAAGTGGCTGGCTTTGAGATTGCTGGTCGAGAGCGAAAGACACTCTGCGTGGCATCTGGAGTGTTTTGTTCTCCATGGGTGTACCCTGTAGGGATCTACGGCTAGTCCCCTGAGCGGGCGACCCAGCTTGGGCCGGCGTGGACGGGACATTTGCGGTTCGATCGCAAAGACTTTGTCGATGTACGGGAATGTGCTTGTGCGCGGAGGGCCGTTGTGCTGCAGAGTCGTTGCTGGCTTGGAGGGCCTCGGAGGCTTCGGCGGGTTCGGCGTGTGAGCCGTCCGATTTGGGCTGCATCTCCGTGCTCATGGCTGAGAAATGTGCCGCGCTCGCAGCACGTGTACCGCGCCCAGATTTCGAAGTGTCAGGCTGTGTTCTGGCCGCTGCTCTGGTCGCTTTTGTCGCAGGTCGTCGTGGCTTGATAGACTCATTAGGTTCCGTGATCAAATTGGTCTTTTCGGATGCAGCCTGAGATCGGGCCTGTCGACCTCGAGCTTGCGAGATTTGAGTCGTCTTTTTGGGCGACAACGGCATTGCAGGCTGCTCATCCTGGACAGCTTTGCGACCGCCTTTGGCTGCATTTCCTTTTGCCGTCGCGCGACGGACGGGCTTCCTTCGGAGCGACAGGACAGCCTCGTTTTCTTTGTCGTCAGAGGCCGTCGAGACCTTCCTGGCCATGGCTCGTGTCGTAGGCATGATTGCTAATGTGGTGAAGTGGTAAGAATGACAACTCTCGGTGGTGCTGACCGTCACTTGAGCGCACCAGTCGGTGTTTACAGGCTGTAAACACGGTTGCTAGGAAGGCACCTTCGATCCGGGGACGCCTTGGCGCGGTCCCGGCGAAGTTGATCCGGAACTTGTCCCTCAGCCCTACCACAGACCAACAGGAACGACACACGCTCCATCTTGGAGCTCCCTTTCCGACGCGGTCTAGACTTCTGATCATTTCATACTCCACTCTCGGTCCACGGCATCGCGCGCCATGTGCATGTCAAATGTCACCAGAGTCTAGAACAGCATTGGACCACGGGTCGTTCACACCGAGTTCGCACCGAGTTCGCAGCGGTCGAAGACCTTCTCAAGAACAAAGGTGCATCTAGCCTGCTGACTATGTTGTTGGCGTCTCTGCATGAACATGTGTTCTATCATAATTCTTTCTCTGTCCGGGTATCAAGATCCACACCTCCATCTTCACCGTCTGTGATCGGATTCTCTGCCGGATCGACGTCGGATCCCTCTTCATCCTCATCGCTGAATCCAGAAAAGTCTTCTTCTGCATCATCGTTCTCACCATCCTCTGATCCTGCAGGAGAGCCTTCTTGCGTCTGATCTGCTTCCTCTTCCTCACCATCGCGTTTCCGTTTCTTGGTGCTCATCTCCCCTAACCTCCCGTCCCTGCCGTCCACACCGTCGACTGTTGATGCGCTCCCTGGCGGCGGTGTGAACCACGGGATCTTTCCCCTCAAGAAATCGTTGAGCACCATCTTTGCCACACCGTCCATGTCTGCCTCACCTCCTTTTAAGAGCCTACCGCCTTTCCGTGCCAATGCTTCTAGAAAGTCGACGGCATTGTTCCAGTTCTTAATATCGTACGTTCGTTCCAAGTGATGCCGTTTGACTTTCCGTAGGGCTGCAGCAACGTACTGTTCGGGATTTTCAACGTTCTCGACGCGCACCACACCGCGGAGCAGAATATCCTCTTCCGAATCTCCCATGTTTGGTGGTACCACACCAGGACAGTCGATCAGGTAGATACGTTTCATCAATGTAATGTACTGCCATACTTTGGTCTCGCCTGGAATAGGGGCCACCGTGCAGACTTTCTTCTTGCGAAGTGTGTTGATGATCGAAGATTTGCCGGTGTTAGGATAGCCAATGAAGCCGACAGAGATCTGTCGTCGGTCTGAGTGTAGTGCTGAGAATTGTCGAAGTAGCGAAATCAAAGATCCCTTGCCAAAGGAATTATTGATCGAAGCGTGGAAAGCGAGTGTAGGGTATTCTTTCGAAAGTAACCGTACCCATGATGCCTGAAACTGTCAGCCTTGTTCTCTTATTGAAGATCAAGAAATGCATCAAGGTATGTGCGAATCATTACTAAGAGCAACTCCACAAGCCGTCAAAAAAGACAGGAGATAGCTCAACTCAAACGAAACACCCTCAAGCCCATATTGATGGTCAACCAAGACGGTCGACCATCTACGTCCAGGACGCGGCGGGCAGAGATCCCTCTGCCAAAGTTGTAACAGATTCATCCCATGAATATTGCAACGAGTGCGGGAAGAGCCTTGACTTGAACTGTGGCAAACAAAAAATGGAAAAAGTGGTGCAACTTACAGCAACTGATGTCGGCACCAGATCACATTTGTTCAATACGAACAAAAGATGCTTGTGAGGTGCCTCTTCCCGGATGTACTTCTCCACACTCCGACATCTGGTGCCCAGCGGATCTCTTGCATCAAGGACGTGTATTACAACGTCACTTGAATCAATGACCTTGTATAATTCGTTCCATATCCGCTTGCTCTGCCCTTTGGAGAAAATGGCCTCCCGAGCAGTGCTGATTTGTCCGTCGGCCTGAACAGGAGCGTCTTCGGTGTCTTGCACGTCGCCAGCTCCTGAAAGCATCCGTATTTGCTCTTGCCGGTCAAGGTAGTTCTCAGCCATACGATCAGTCTCTCCAGCAAAATCTGATATCGATCCCACTGCTAGCTTAGGCCGCTTCCTCTGAGCTTTGGGTCCAAACGTCTCCGAGAAGGGTGCGGTCTGCACGGCAATCTTTGCCTGATGTTGCTTGAGTCCATTCATCTTCGTCTCGTCGTCCTTGATCAAGCTCATTGGTAGCTTATTCTGCTTGAGTAGATACGAGTATGGGTCCGCTTGTTGGGCTGAGACAGCGTCCCTGAATGAGGAGAGAGCATCTTGCGATATGACTCTGGTATTCGTAAACCACTTTCGATTTGGCTCTATCCGGGCAGCAGGCTTGTCTCTTGACTGGAATGACGCTGCTTTTGTGATGTCTCCACTAGCATTTCTCTGTGCCTTGCCGTCCTTGAACATGTTAAGGGTCTTGATCTTCTTCGCATTGCTACCAGTACGTGTCAGTCTTACCTCCTAGCGCATGCCACAGGCAATTACGACACTCACCGATAGAAGTTCTCGCCTTTGATCTTGACGTTCGCCATCCCATCGCCGGTCTTGCCTTGCCGAACCTTACGGTTAGCTTCCTTCTTTCCGGTACCCATGATGCGAGTGAATAAACTTGGTCCAGTACTCTCGTTCTAGAAAGAAAGGACGTTGAAAGATAGAGATCGTCGTAAAGTGCTTGACCTTCTGCCCTCTGGAATAATTCTCAAGCCCGCGGCAGAAAATAAATTGGCGGTCAAATTTAGACTTTCTTGGCAGAGAGCTCTCACAGTTTTCGATCTCATGTCCTGGTATCAACCTCCGAATGTAAAGCATTCTGCCATTATGGCCTCATCTACCCTTCCGATGCGCTTGCGCAGTAACTACGTATGCTCATCCTGCCGGTATCGTAGCTTCAGCAGGTCTGCCGCCCGCGCCTCCATCATCCCAGAATCATCACGCTACATCGACATCCCCGAACCACCGCAACAGACCCGTCCAGAAAGACCATCAAAGAAAGGTACTCTTCCTGTACCTCGTGACGTCGCTCGCCGCACATCAAAAGAATCAATCGCATCCGCAACACGCGACCCGTCGACTCCAGCTTCACCACCCACCGATCCTCGATTAGCCTTTAAAGCCGCCCAGGCCGCTCTGCGAAAACACAATCTGTCAACCGGGTATGAAGCACTCTCCCACCGCCGCAACCGCACAACAGAGAAGAATCGCGCCCGATCAAATCTGAATAGAATGAACCGCGAAGCCCTCCTCGCGGCTCCCGAACGCGACACCGACCGCCTTACATCCATCACCCTCGACCCTTCTGTCCAAGCTGAGCTCAGTCGTATCAGCCAAGGGTCCACAACTCCTGATCCAGACCGGCAAAAGCGTTTGCAGTCGGTACAAGCACGGCTGTCCGCAAACGAGCGGAAGAAGCGCGAAGCCAGGCAAGATGCACTGCACACGTTATACATGAATGCGCGGACGTTCATTGTCGATGAGGAGGGCCTGAACAAGGCGATCGATGAAGCATTTGGAACGGAGGAGAGAGGCAAGGAATGGAAGGGTGGTAAGCCGAGTCTGTGGGGTACTGGTGCGCCGCCCAAGATGCAGGATCTGGTGGCTGCCCAAGGCGGTGCTGGGAGAGATCAGACAGAGGGTGGAGCGGGGCTGGCTAGCCAGATTGTGCTCAAAGACAGGATCAGGAGGATGGGTGAGGTGGTCACCGGTGGAAGAATGGATCCTTAGGAACTTGCTGGGATTTGGTCATCCGGGCTGCCAAGACCTGTAATGGCAGGATTAATGCAACAAAAATGTCGGCCTAAGCTTCACGACGAGGGAGTGCAAAACCATTAGCAGCGGATGTAAGAAAGCGTGGTTGAACAGTGTTGCTGACTTGTAAAACACTACGGAGATACTGGCGGTGATTGATACTGTACTCGTAAGAATGACACAGGTAGCCGGCAGAAATGCATCGACATGTACAAGAGCTCCCTGATTCATGAGCGAAGTCGTGTTCATCAATAGAATTCCTCATTGGCAGATGCTGCTCTCCGCATCACAGTCCAGCAAGATAACGTTTGCAGGGATGAACATTGCTACCAACGAATCCGATCATCGCCCTCCTCCACCTCGAAAACCTCATCAAGCCGCCTCCAGTCGCGCATCTTTTCGTGGCCCAGCCAGCTGACCCACGCATGGATGGGAGGAGAATTTCCGCCCCCATAATCGAGACCAATCACGACACTCTTGATGCCGTCGGTCCTTTCCTTCACTACCACATGATCCCACTCTGGAGCGGCTTCATGATTCCATTCTCCTTCGACGCATTCCGCGATGTCTTGCCGAGGCTGTTTGTACCATTGCCTGACCTCGCAAGGAGGACTGAGACATTCAGCAAAAGCAAGAGCGGCTTGTGGAGAGACAGCGGACTGCTGAAAGTAAATCTCTGGGCACCTGCACTCGCAAGCCCCGGCCGGCCACCCGGGAAAGATTTGGTCAAGGACACCATGCAGGATGATGCGATGCAAGGATGGTATCGCCATGAAGGGCGCCAGTTCAACGAGGGAGAATGACCAACCCAGTGGATCAGATCTGATGTAGAGAATCGACAGCTCAGAAAAGGGTAGTGCATCGGACGAATTGCTCGCAGAGCTCGTAGACATCTGCGGTTTAGTGCGATCTCTGATCGCGGCCTTACCAGCACGTTGTCGTGCCATATCAGCGCTCACGCCACGACGTTGGTATTCCTGCGCTACTGTCTGGAAGAAGGTTGCGCACATCTTCGACTCCACTGGTGGCTCAACCAGTTTCAGTCTGGTACAAAGACGCAGCAGCAAGGCTATAGCAACGTCTTGCTCACCTTTCTCGAAGCGAGCGAAGATTTCGTCCTCTGTGTCTGAAGGGATGAAGGATGCGTCGCGTACAGCTTGTCGGGCGAGTTGAAGAAAACTGCGTCTCTCTAGATCTGTGGCATTGCCCGACAGATACTCGGAGAAGGAGGGTGGAGGCAAGCGAGGGTCCGGGCCTGTGTATTGAGCATCGTAGTAGAACTCGTAGATGGATGACGCATTAAGGTGGCCTACCAGAACCAGTCGAAGTAAGTCGTGATAATAGTACGCTTTGGAGAGGGGAGCTACCGGCTCATCGATTGCGTGAAAAAAGGAGGAGACATATGGTCGGCATATCCTCTGCAAGTCTGCGCTGAACGCAGAGACACGTAGTAGCGCAGTGAGATCGCCAGAAAGATAGAAGACAATACGACGCCATACTACATGTGGTAGTAAGGAGAGAGATGCCTTTTCATGCTCATGTCCAGTGGCCCTTCGCGTGACAGACTTGCCAGACATCATAGGTTTTTTGTTGTACGTGTGCAGTTGGTAGAGTAATCATGATGTGAAGCGGCATTTCTTCTGTCGTAGCACTCATTGTACTTCTGGTTAGGCACACGAGGCACCTGGCACCTCTCTCGATGCCAAACGTCAACTTTCAACCGCTGCGGCTGATGGGTTGGGGCCCGAGCGCTCAGGGCCTGGGCAGGACTGACGACAGCCCTGAGCACATCCTGGTTTCTAGATCAGCTTCACTCTATCTTGCCGATTGTCTTTGCACCATCTGTTCCCTTTTTGCAGTATATCACAATCTCTGCGGCTGTCCAATGGCGTGCAATATTATCAGCTACCTGATTGGGGACCTGGTAGTTCAGGGCGTAAGCACAGCTGATATTGGAGCACCCCGCTCACGTTTCAGCATGCTAGCTCGGACCAGATCAATCAACATCCAGCTCTCAGCTACCTGCTGACAAGGGTCTTCGTCGAAGCCACAGGGCAACTACGTCTAGCGTGATTAAGCATGGCTGGAGCGTACGGTAGAAGGTCTCTGTACCTGTCGATTTCCTGGCACGTGTGTTCGATTTTCGAAATGCCATATTCGTGTCGAGTGGCACTGAACGAAGCATGCCTTACATTGCAAGCTCTGGAATGTCAACATTCGGAACCATGGCCGCGATAGGAGTTGTGCCATGGTATGCATAGACGTAGGGGCTCACATGGTTCATGTTGCTTCCTCCTTAGCGCCACTGCGGTTAGTCTTTCACCGGTCCTTCCTTGCACATCTGACTGTTGACGATACGCTGGTGGCGTCAATCTATTCAGCCACGACTGTACAGTCATTTCAAATCTGGATGTTGCTTGTGACAGGACGATGGCAGCGCACAGACAGAGGTATGACCAAGTCGCGTCAACATCGAACCCTGCTGCGATTTGGCAAAAG
Organism: Elsinoe australis; assembly: GCA_007556505.1. NCBI lineage: Eukaryota > Fungi > Ascomycota > Dothideomycetes > Myriangiales > Elsinoaceae > Elsinoe > Elsinoe australis. Next base: position 1,265,446 of record SWCS01000007.1, read on the forward strand.
GTTGGTATCCGATTGATTGGAGCTCATCCTTCGACGGAGAACCAAGTCGCTGCTATGATGGACTTCAGGATTGCACGCAGATTCTTCGGGGTGCTCGTCGGCCCCCTGACCGTATACATATGCCAACCTTCTTCTCTCAATATCCACCCAAGTCGTGGGCATTCGACCTTCTTTCCCTACGCTTGCTGAACTTCGGTATAGTGCGAAGTGTCGTCGTCTACGCACGATCAAGATGCATTTCACCCGCTATCTTTCAGCATTTGTTGTCAGTATCAGTCTCGTTCACGCCGCCACTCTCCCTCGAGACGAGCAGCAACAATGGGAGCGTGGGGTGAATACAGACAGTGTCCACGACAAGATCAAGGCGGTCTTGTCATCTCTCGGGAAGCTTGATGGTCTTGCAGAGGGTCTTGTTTCTGATCTTCGCTGTTTACTGGCCACCAAGCCGCTTCGCCCTCGCCGAGAATATAAACATGATCCGGACGATGCTTACAGCTGCTGTGGAAAAAGCTGTAAGGGCAGCTTTTGCCATAAACGCCCTCGATGCCATGTTCAACCAACTTCCTCGGCCTTCCCACCCGTCTACACTACAGACAGCCATGCTCCTACAGACGGTGTTAGCATGGCTCCGAGCAAGTCCGGAACCTCGCCAACTTGCGCTCCGACATTGACGACCGCTCCTGCTGGCAGTCCGTCAGACACTACTGTACAGACTGCGCCACCAGTGTCCAATCCGTCAAACAGTCCAAGCCTTGTCACGACTACAGATTCAAGCGGACAAACCGTCATCAGTGGAAGCGGCGGTGCGATCACTCTGCCAAGTGGTATCTCTTCTTCGACAATCGTCACACTCCCTGGTGGAGTCGTTGTGACCTTTCAACCTTCCACTGCCTTGCCAACGACTGCGCTAAGTCCGCTTACAACCACCGATTCGAACGGACAGACTGTAATATCGGACGGCACTGGTACGACTACCCTACCAACAGGTATCTCCACTCCAACTGTGGTCACGCTTCCCGGTGGTTCCGTAGTAACATTCCAGCCTACTGGCTCTCCCAATAGTCCGTCAGCCACGCCACCAGTTGTCATCACTACCGGTACTGGGGGTGCGACAATCATATCTGATGCATCTGGTGCCACCACTCTTCCGACGGGACTATCTACTTCAAGCGTGCTGACGCTTCCTGGCGGCTCAGTCGTGACGATTCAGCCTTCCAATGCACCTCCAGGCCAGTCTACCACGCCTGGTGTCGTCACTACCACCGACAATGCTGGGCAGACAGTCATCTCCGACACATCGGGTGCTATAACTCTTCCGACTGGCATCTCAACTACAAGTGTGCTAACACTTCCCGGCGGCTCAATCATTACAATACAGCCATCCAGCCTGTCTTCTAATCAGCCTGATACAACAGGAATCATCACCTCCACCAACTCTGTTGGACAGACCGTCATCTCTGACACATCGGGTGCGGTGACGCTTCCAACTGGCATTTCGACTGTAAGTGTAGTAACACTTCCTGGTGGCTCGAGCGTTACCATTCAACCTTCGAGCCTGCCTTCTAATCAGCCTGATACGACTGAAATCATTACTACTACCAACACCCTTGGACAGACCATCATCTCTGACACGTCGGGCGTGATTACTTTACCAACAGGCATCTCTACTGCCAGCGTCATAACACTTCCTGGTGGCTCAACCGTCACATTCAGCCCAACATCACCTATCAGCTCGCCTACCACAACAACCTCGACTTCTTCCACTATTGCAGGTAAGCCTTCTCGCAGGTATGTAATGATTTTATGCTGACTTCATTGTGTGAAGGTGGCATACTCCCGGTCGCCACGCCCGTTCCATCCCCTGCGGGGACCGTGAATGGCAGCATCATCCCGTGCAATCTATGGTTCTTCAATCTCTGCATCAGCTGGATAGACATTAATATCCAAGGATGGGCATTTAATCTTCCGACTGGCATTCGTCCACCTGGCCCACCACCGCCTATCACCTTTCCCCCTTCATTGTCCATTACAGTCAGTATCAGTGGCACACTGCCTCCTTGGCCAGCGATTACGTGAGTACTCCTCAACACTTCTACGAGCGTCTATCACACAATCCTTGCAATTGCTGACTTTATCACAAGTATCGACAGCAATCGGGTACCAAGCTTTGAGTCTGAGCCTAGTCCATGCGAGACTGAGTCTGCTGAATTGTGTTTTACAAGTACCTCCTTCGATGTGAATAGTGCGACTGTCACTACAAGCTCTCAAGTTCTCTCAACCTGCGCTACCGTCTTCGGCTGTAACGTTCAGGACAGCGCGACATCGACCACCACGACAGCGGCTTGCTCGGCCACCGGCACCGGGTGCGCATGCGCCACTTGGACGTACGATGATGGTACTGAGAGTAGTCAAGGTGATGAAGACCCTGATGGAGACAAATCTGATCTGGTGCAGCCTGCTGCACGGAGTAAGTTCAATTAATCATGGCCGCATATGAACACTCCAACCCGCTGATTGCGTTTAGGATACCGACGTAGCCCAAGGGAGACTGGCACCATCCCAGCGAGCAAAGTTGCGAAGGCGACTCCGGCACCTACAATGCCGCCCCTTCGACACCCTGCTTTGCAGAAACGTATCGCACGCGACAGAAGAAACGCGGTCAGGTTCGGCAATTGTGACCTATCCTCAACTATCACATTCAACTCCTATCCTGTGGTTTCAGACTACCCAAACTTTCCCGCTGCGTCGTCGTACTTTGTGGTCAGAAAAGATGGAGTCGATCCAGCGGCGGCCACTTGTACCGCAGGCGACATATATTCCATAGATAATCTCGTGAGTTTGCCACCTCTCCTCTTTACAATGTTTGTCATGTTGCTAAACTTCTCAGGCCGGAGTCAGCGCGTCCTCTGGTGGAGCGGCATACGCGACTCAGAGCGTGGGCCCACCTAATCCTTTTGTCAACAGCGATCACGTCTACGAACAAAGTCTGATTAAGAGTTTTTTCGGTTATGTTTTCAGTGCCGCTGGGGCACCTGACTGTGACGACTTCAAAAGATATTTTGTTCAGACTGGTCTACTCCAGGAGCTTTTCAATGCACGTTGGGATCATGTCAAGCAATGTGACCAATCAATTGCTAATATTCCACAGGATATGGCCAATATCGATCACCCAGATTTTGCAGCGATGGACGCAAAAGTCAATGAGAAGAAAGCAGCTTTCTTCGTTACCGCCGGGCAGATACAGAATGTTGCGGCCGGTCAATATCAGGCGGCTTTTGATGCACTGCAAGACAATGCCCTTGTTGCCAAATTTGTTGGCTTTCCCGAGATCGTCACTCTCTTTCGTAATACACACGAACGGCTTTACCAGGACTTTGTTCGCTGGGATCAGGATCTCAATGGATGCGGTGGACTATCTTCGACATGGGCAGCAACTTACAGCGAGTGGATGACATCGTACGTGGCCCACTTGACCCGGCAAAGTTGCATATGCTGACCACGTCCGCAGTCATCTCTCTTCTCGCAATGCTGTGTGGACAAATTCCGCCTCTGCGTGGTATCAGACGCTCACTGCCGGACTCCAGGCAAATCCACCCTTCCCTCAATTCACACATCTGGCCTCCAGTTACCCCGTCAGTTCATTCACAGTACCCGTTGGTGCTTTGGCTGGCGGCCTTGCTGCGCCTCCAGCTCCTCCAGCAGCACCGCCTGGAGTGATCAAACGTCAGGGTGCTTGTACATTGACCGCACCGACTGCTACCTCTCCGACCATCATACCATCGGGAACGCCAATAACAATCAATCCCTCTGATCTACCTACTCTGACGAGTAGCGTCGTTACTCCCACAGTCATACCGTCGGGAACGCCAATAACAATCAATCCTTCTGATCTACCTACCTTGACGAGTAGCGTTATTGCTCCCACGGCCACAGCATCAGCGGTAGTGGACATCTTTGACGCACGTGATTGCGAAAACGTCCGGGAGACGATCAACTTGGTCGGCCTCAACAATTGCTACTCGGGCAGTATTCCTTGCTTTAGAGTCACATCTGCCAATGATGCAGCCATTGCGGCGGCTGAGCTTTCTGCATTTGCAACGCAGGGTTGCCCTTCGGGTGGCGTTCCGTCTGTAGATTTCACGATCTATCCTAACATTTCTGATATCACAGGTTCACCTCGTCAACCTTTCGACAGCATCTCGTCTTTGAGCTTGCTTGCGGCCGGTACGGTTCAACCTTAGCTGCCGTCCGTGGCTATGGAAGATTGGTCCAAGCCCTGAGCTTGAACATGCCTGTATGCTCTGGGAACTTGTATGGATTCACACCAAGTCGACAGTGTCTCGGAGAAGCCCCCATCTGACGCTTTGGATCGGCCAGCTGCTCTTAGGTGTTATCGATCGTAGAGTTGAGGAGCTCGAACATTTCTTTGCGTACAGTCAGTGTCTGGAAAGTCTTTCTTGTACATTCACGTCGCCATGGGCCTTTTTCCTGGCATATTCGATTCATACCAATCTCTTCACTCTTTTCGACTGTACCAGGATCTTCGCATATTGTAGATAGCAATAGCCATGTCAAAGAAATAGAACCCCGAGTTGTCGCACTCGCTGATCTGTTGCCGAGCACTGCACCCGATGAATCATAATCAAAGTACGAATTAGTATAGTCTGAATAAGATGAAAATCATCTTGAGTGTATTAGCCGACACCTGTACCACGGATCGAGGCATGGAGCCACCGTTCGTCATTTGGAAGTGGTTTACAGGTTGAGAACTGCATTGGAATTCATCACCAAAGAAGAAATAGCGCAATCAAGCCTTCCCATAACGTATTACTCGAAAAAGCCGTCATCACTCTCATCCTCATCCTGCTGCGGTTCCTCCTTTGCCCTTCCCCTTCCATTCGCCGTCTTGCTATTCGACTTCCCCTCATTCCCAGCGACCACCCTCTTCTCCGGCCTCTCAACCCCACAGCCCTCGACCCTACCCTCTCTCAAATCCTCCAACGTCCCCTCAGCCATACACCTCTCCACAAGCTTCCACATTTCCCTATCCCCCTTCGCCTCCTCCGCGTCCTCCTCCCCTTTACTCTCCTCCTGGCCCTTCCCCTTCCTGGGCCAAAGACTAACATACGCCCTCTCCAACGGCCAATAAAGCGCATAGTTAAGATCCACCTCGGCATCATGGACCCTCTTCTCCGCCTCCCTCCTTCTCCTTTCCCTACCCTCCCCCTCCATCCCTCCCTCGCCCCCGCCTTCTGCTTCCAGCTCCTTCAACTCCCTCCGTCCTCTCCTCAACCTCCTCTCCCCCCTCCTCCTCTCAAAGAACCTCACCATATGCCACCGCCCCACCATCTCCCCCCTCTTCCTCTTCCGCTCCGCTTCCTCCAACCTCTCCTCCAATCCCCGCAGTTCCCGTTCCCGCTCTACACGCACGTTCATAGGCAGCCGCTTCCTTCTCTTCTCGTCCCTGCGCTCATGCTTCGCCGCAATGTCCAGCTCGTCCTTGGAGTGCAGGATCGCTTCCGCCCTGCTCGGGTGCAGGCCGTCCTGGCCTACTTCCTGAGCGGCGGAGGAGCCATGGGGTCGAGAGGGCGTGTCGTGTGCGTCGTCGTGGGCGAGGAGGCGCTTGAGGTTTCGGATGCGGGACCGTAAAGGGTTGATGGGGTTGGGTTTCGGGGCGGGCTTGTGCTGGGGTTTCTTGCCTGGCTTGCCGCTACTGCTGCTGCCGCCGCCGCTGGGGTCGAATTTGCGCTTTTTGGGGACGGAGGAGGAGTCGGTAGCGTCGTGCGAGGAGATGTGAGGGCGTTTGGTGCCCATTTTGTCGAAGCGGTAAAGAGGGATTGAGAGGGATGTGGAAGGGAAGTGCTGAGAGAAGTGCGGGCGGAGGTGCAGATGCGGAGAAAAAAAGTTCTGGTTCGGTGGATGGGCTTGGCGTTATTTTTGGAGGGTCGGCACTTGCTTGCTTGGGGGACTGTATCTTTCGCTTCGGGTATTGGGTTTGTCTTGGGAATTGTAAAGTGAGATGAATAGTTCAGAAGACTTGGGAATCTAGTGAGTCATCACATAAAAAGCAATTCACGTTGGAAGCAGTCTCTATGTCTCTATCACTTCTTCATTCCGCTATATTCTTCGTAACCTATTTCACAAATGCAAAAGGGGGTATAGACATCTCAATCAGAAAAAGCGACCGTCAAGCGAAGGTCGTGAGCACCCCATGAACCAATCGTACTCCCCCTGGCACTTGTCGAAGCAAGGCCTAGAATCGAACCCAATTTTGGCGTTCCAAGCTACACATCGTCCGCAAGTCGAAGGACGCCAGCCCGTTGACGCCATCCCAGCTCCGTGAAATGCAAGCGATAAGCCATCGCTTCGTCCGCCAATATCCCATGTGCCATAAATCTCATCACTCGTCCTTATGTTCTCAGCCCATCACAGAGCCAGCCCCAATCCCAACCCCTGCTCAGCGCTCTCCATCTTCTCTTCCATAATCTCCCACGCCCTCTTCTTCCCCCTCTCATCCTTCACGTCGTCCGCCATGAAGTCATCCCAGTTCACAACTTCACCCAACCCAGCATCCTCCAGGTTATCCGCCCGCCCGAACGACATGTAGCTCAAGAAATCCTGATCGCTCATCGGCTTGATGTGACCGTTCTCGTCAAGGTCCATCTTGTCCTTCCCCTGGTCGTTTTGTAGAGAGGTATCGCTGCCATCAGGCGTGAGTTCGGGCACTTCAGGTGTCTTGGGGATTTCGTTGCCAAAGTCAAACTCGATCGGGCCCGTCGGCAAAGTGACGCTATCAAAGGCAAAAGGATCAATATCGTCCACTGCGATACCGAAAGCGGTGAAGAAGTCGTCCTCTTCGCCGTTGAGTGCGGCAGGCACGGCCTGCTCCTGGCGCTTCTCGGGTTGATGAGCTTTGGCAGGCGCGGCAGTGCCGTCTTGACCACTGATACCATACTTACGGTCCAGATGCTCGCGCATGGTCTGTGGCTTTGGAGGAGAAGTAGTAGCCGGAGGTTGTGTCGTCTTGCCAGGAGTGGCTTGCGGCGTCTGCTTCTTGGCTTTGTTAGGCGAAGCTGGGCTAGCCGCCACCGCACCAGACGCAGGAGTGGCGACGTCCTTCTTGCCTTCGGCCTTCAGAGCCTCCTTCTTCATGGTAGCCGGACCGAGTGATTGTGCTTTTCCGGGAACAGGTGTGTTGGCAGTAGGCTTAGATTTGGCAGCGGCGGCTTTAGCAGCCTGAGCAGCCTTCTCCTTGTCGTTCTCCATCTTCTCGGTCTCATTGATAGTATTGAGGAAGAAGTCGAGCGGATCAGATATCTTCGCGTGCGCCTCGCCAATGTGCTTCGCGAGCTGCTCGTGATTCTCGAAACCCTTGATGCTGTACTCACATAGCACATCCCCACATTTGTGCTTGCGTTCCGGCTCCTTGGAAGCATCGGCCTTGGTCGCTTGACGCTTCTGGTCTGGACTGGCCGTCTTCGACTGGGGTACTTGAGGCGATTCCGAGTTCGACATGGTTGGTGTGCCGGCCTGACCAGGCTTGCGCTTTTTGCTGGGAGGAATCTGTAGCTTATCAGGCGCAAAAGTCGGCTTCCCAGCATACTGCGGAACTCCAGGAGGTGTTTGCCCAGCTCCAAAGGTCTGAGGTGGATGCTCGGTCGTTGGCGCAGCCGGAGCCTTGGTGGTGGAGCTCTTCCGGTTCTGGCTCTGAGAAGCAGAACGAGCCATGTTGTTTTGGGTCGGCTGCCTCTGCATCTCAGCAGGCGATGCTTGCGTTTGTTGTGGAGACGCTTGTGGCGGTTGCTTCTGCTGCTGAGGTGCTTGCGGCTGCTGGGCGCCCTTGTGAAGAGACTGCGATTTCTGCTGCTGCAACTCCATGAACTTGGTCCTGACAGCTTGGAAGAACTTCTTCGTTTCGCCACTCATACGCATAACGTCCGGAAGTGCAAGTGAGATGAAGCCATTGATGCTTCCATCTTTCTGCAATTGCTGAAAGACGTGACAACGAATCGTCAACATCCTCCGGATAGGATCTTCACCAAAGTTGGCCATAGCCATTGTCCACATGTTGTTCTGGTCAAGACGCTGGAACAGCATCGCCATTTCCTTGAGGGTTGTGACCGTCTGTGCGAGAACCTGGTCGTTGTCCCTAAAGTCAATTGGCATGCCCTTCTGAACGTTGGCCTGCACTTCCTGCATTAGCCTTTGGAGGCGCTGTGTGAACTGCACCTGGTTTGTATTGTTGCCATTAGGTTGTCCAGGCATCTGCTTCTGGTTTGGAGGCTGACCCTGGGGCGCTTGAGCAGCCATGAGAGCATTGCGCTGCTGCATCTGCGATTCGTACTGCTGACGCTGTTGAGGAGGTAGCTGAGCAACTTGCTGGGGGGTCAATTGGGGTACCGGTCGCTGCATCTGCCTGTTCGGGGTGCTTTGTGGAGGCATTCCCTGGTTCATCTGCGGCTGGTTTGGTTGACCCATCTGTGGAGCTTGCATGTTTGGTGCTTGGCTCTGCTGCATCTGGTTTTGCTGGCCCTGCATGGGGCGCTGTAGTTGCTGAGGCATGTTCGGCTGTTGCTGTTGCTGCATGTTATTTTGTCGGACAGCATTCGCGTCGTTCTGTTGTTGCAGGAGCGCAGGGTTCTTCTGCTGAAGCTGCTTAAGCTTCATCTGCATGGCGACCTGCTTCATCTGCTCGTCGGTCAAGCCAATCAAGTTAGGCATTCGTTTCCGCAGCATCTCGATCTCCATGGGTGTGGGCTGAGGAATGGGAAGGTTGGGCATATTTGGCATACCAGCACCCATCTGAGAGGCTTGCATATTTGGGGCTTGCGCTTGAGGCATTTGCTGTTGTGGCGGTCCGGACATGTTGGTCATCATTGCCTGTGGTGCAGTAGCTGCAGTCGATGGTGGTTGCTGTGGCTGTTGCTGGTTCATGTTCTGACCTTGACCTTGAGCCTGTACTTGACCCTGCATTTGACCCTGCCCTTGACCCTGCCCTTGGACTTGCCCTTGACCTTGGCCCTGAGCACGCACTTGCTCTTCTCTTTGCATGACGACCATCTGCATCTTTTGCAGTTTTGCCAGATTGCCGTTAGCAACAGCTTGAGGATCTTGCATAAGTACCTGTTTTGCTTGGCCCCACGTCTGGACATGCTCGGATAACCTGAGGTTGGCGATGAGTTGAGGCGGCATCTTACGCTGGTCATACATGCGGACCTTTGCCGCATTTGCCATCATCCGTTGTTGCTGTTCGGCCATGGCGCCTTGGTCGTTGTTGAATTGCTGGCCAGCCATGTTGGGTGCTCCATTCTGCTGGTTGTTTGGCATACCCTGCTGGCCCACATTATTTTGTTGAGGTTGCTGCTGATTGTTCTGCTGTTGTGGTTGCTGCTGGCCTTGTTGAGGAGTTTGCTGTTTCCGATTGTGCCATTGCGCGATGACTTGTCTGATCCTCTCTTCCGGCAGATTTATCAACTTCTGTTGGATTGGCAGCGGCATATCCGGAGGAAACTGGATGTTCGGACGTTGTTGGTTGAACTGATTTGCACCCATGCCTTGCTGTGGCATAACACCTTGATTGTTCATCTGCTGCATGTTTGGTTGCGGTTGTTGTGGTTGTGCCTGAGCAGGCTGTGGGGTACCTTGGGCGTTCTGCTGCTGTCCGGGAGGCGCCATCGGCCGATTGAGCATCGACATGGCTGGACTCCTTTGTGGTGGCTGATTGACATTCAGACCTTGACCGCGGAGCTGCATCTGTTGTGGCGTCATGTTCTGTGCAGCATTCCGAATCTGCGCTTGAGCTTGTGCTTGTGCTTGAGCGTGAACTTGGTTGGTCCGCAACTGTGCTTGACGTTGTGCGAGCAAGTGCTGAAACTGCATCGGGGTCATGCCCGGGGGCACCTGCATATTCATCCCCGGAGTATTGCCCATAGTATTGTTATTATTGTTGTTCATACCATTGACGTTGTTACTTGCTGGCACAACAAGCTCACCAGACCCTGCCATTTTCATGGCTTCTGCTTGTTGACCAATGAGTGCTGAGAAGTCGACATCCTGGTTCTGCTGCTGACTGCCTTGCTGTGGCTGTTGCTGGTTCGGGCGTTGCATGCCCTGCATGTTCGGATTCCCCATCTGGTTCTGAGGCTGTCCCTGTTGTCCCTGTTTGGCATTCATTTTCTGCTGCATCATCTTCTTGAAAGCGGTCTGATAGAAATGTCGTTGCAGAGGATCTCCTTTGCCTTGCTGTTGAGGTGGCATTTGAGTCATGAGTCGGTCTCGCATCATCTGTAGTTGATCCTTGGGAGTGGCGGACATCATTTGTTGCGCCATCTTCATGACCTGCTGCTGTTCTTGGGGCGTCAGGTTTCCGGGGCCAGTCGGGCGCTGCTGTTGTTGCTGTGGCTGCTGCATGTTCTGCTGCCCGTTCATACCCATAGGGTTCTGCTGGCCCATCATGTTCATAGGCGACATTTGCATGCCCATCTGGTTGCCCATCTGATTACCCATCTGATTGCTCATCTGGCCCATTTGACCCATGTTCATCTGACCCATTTGGTTCCCCATTTGGCTTCCCATCTGGTTCATTTGGTTCGGCATCTGATTGGGCATTTGAGGGGTGAAATTGTTCTGCATATCACCTTGATGTGACCGAGTCTGCTGCATTGGAGTATGTGGGAAGAATTGCTGTTGTTGCTGCTGACCAGCATTGTTCATAGCCATCATCTGGTTGGCCTTTTGTGCTCGGTGAGCGTTGATCTCGTTGATCTTGTTTCCGATGCCAGCCACCCAGGCTTCCTGAGTCATATGTCAGCATGTCGCACTGTTGAGTTTGGTAAGATTGATCTTCTTGCCTTGTTGATTGAGTTCTGAAGCGTCTGCTGTTCGAATTTCATGGCTGTGGTGATGCATTGCCAGATTTCACTGTTAAGTGCACGCAGACCGGTCACGCTGGGAGGAAGAGTTAATAAGAGTCGAGGAGGGGAGCACGGGGGCACGGGTGTCCTATACGTACATCTCCATGACCTTTGCGGCACGTTCCCGAATGTCTAATGTGGCCTGCCATCCTGTGAAGTTGGTCGAGTTCTTTGAAATCTCCTCGAGGATCTTGCCGTAAATCTGCTCAGAATTGTTCCCTGGCTGAGGTCTCTGCATGTGATTCATGGGCATTTGGCCCTGTGGCATAACGCCACTCATGTTGAATGCGTTTGGATCCATTGCGGACCTATGGGTGGTGTGGTGGTTCTCTCATGACACGAGATTGGGCTTCAAGATGTTTGCGGCTATGTGCAAGCACCCGGTGTCGGGTTGCAATTGGGTGTGGTATGACCGGTCCCTCTCTTCTCTTAGTCCAGCCGCTTGGTAGCGTGTGCGACTGATTTACGTCTCGAGGATCAGAAGTGCAGTGATTGGCGTGGGCTGTAAAATGATTTGTCGCAACACCTGTGCGAGTCGAGTGTTGTTTCCGAGTCACAGAATGAGTCTGAAGAGCGGCGGAAACGAGGTATAGCCTTGAGAAGGCGGCGGACGTGGGAATGCGCGCAGGGCTCTTTGATCAGGCCGAATCGGCTGAATGAAGCGATCTCTGTGTAACCCGGCTCAGCGGATCCGCTAGTAAGGAAATGAAAAGTTGTGCAGTCGTCGAGATGTGTCAGTGTAGTTCGTAAGGGTCGTGTTGGTAGAGAATGCGACGCGAGAGAATTGGGAGTGGATGTGGTAGTTGTGACTTTGCGGGAGTTTAGGTTTGCTGCGTGTAGGCTTGGTCAGGCGGTGCAGGTGAGCTATCTCGAGCTGTAACAGAATAGCTGTCGCGGGGCTATTTTCGGCACTGTACAGTATGTCAGGAATTGCGTCGTTGCTATTGTGCGCACAGTAGCAGCGAGGGCCGACAATAGCAGCGGCGAAATAGGACGAGAGAAGAGAATGAGAGGTCTGGCATGTGGTGGGATGGCCGTCAAGAGACTTGCTGGATGTTACTCGCACGCGGGCAAGTTCCTTTCAACGGGGCCGAAGCCTATTTTGGACACGCTTCGATTCGAGGCAAACCATGTCCACCACCCAGCCTGCTTTCTGGCTTAACAAGCTATTTTCGAGAGCCTCAACCTCGTTGCGGTGTTGAGTTGTGCAGCTTTTGTTTTTCATCATCACATAGTCACAAATCATCCATTGCTGCGCTGCAAAACTCTCAAGTCAAAAGTCCCTCGTAGCACTCCCAGGACAAGCGAGACGAGCGTTTTGGATGATCAACGTTGTTACGACAGGCCAAAGTGGCGCGAACGTGCAGGCGCCTCCGCTAATCTGGGTTTATTTGGGCTGTCGTGATCTTCATCTCGACGCCAGATCGTCGCAAGCTTCGCCAACCTCACACCCTCACCACTCCTTTGTATCGATTTTGTAAATCCGCTGACCAGCTTCTCTTATCGTTTCGGGATGTTCAATCACACGGTGTGTAGACAATTCTCGTTCTTGTCACCTGAATCTCCTTCAATCGATATGCCTCCCAGCGGACATGCAGTACAAGCTCAGCCCTAGAGCAAATGCACCGTCGCCCGTGCGCAATGATTTGTGCAGATGAGATGATAGCTCGAGCCCCTTACACTTCCCTGCATCGCATCCTACTGCCGCTGTTGCAGAACCCAGATGCAGTAAGTGTTTCACCTCTCTCCTTGTCCAGACACGACTAATCTTTCTGATACCCTTCAAGATCCACGTTCCTGGAGCCGTTGGCCTTCCCTGGTCAGGCTGCGTCATAATTTTACGTGATCTCTAAACTCGTTGATTTCATTCGTGTGAGAGATGGTCTGTTCAGTTACTGGATAGTACCAAACAGTGCGTGTCTTCACTTGTGCCTTCAAAGGTTCTTTGGGCGAATGGTACCAATCCTTTGATGGTTTTGCCCGGTCGGAGGAGATCGCCGCGTGTCAGTCCCTAGGCATGGACCCTGATTTCCCCGGATCGACCGCTGCCACATGTCTCAAAGTCGCAAAGGTATAGCACAGCAACCCTCAACCATGACTAAGGTAATAGGTAAAGCCTGTAACAGCGGATTTCTCAGAATGTAGATCTCAATTCTACATCTGCCGTCGCAAACATTGCAAACCCTGCTTTGATTGTTCATCTGAGCATTCCGAGTTGGGAGTAGAATAGCTTCACAACGAAAACCATTTCAATAGGGATTATCACAATCAGATAAATTAGACTGGACTAAGCGATACTATCGTGCAGCTGGTGCTGTCGAAGAAGTCGAAGAAGTCGAAGAAGAAGAAGAAGAAGAAGAAGAAGAAGAAGAACGATAGCACGTAGGCGCAGAAATTCGTGCAACGCCCGGATGCTCACACTGAACTACCAGGCCATACCTAGTAATATGTAGTCTATAAGACAGGTGAGTTTTGCTTGTAGTGATCAAGTTTGCTCGTAGTGATCAAGACTACAGGCTTTGACCTGATAGTACCTGCTTACATACGTTTTGAAGGACACTGCAAGACGGACGGTGTTGCACGAATTCTTGCACCCACGGGTTTGTATAGGGAATCTGATAGGGCTAGTAGATCTGAGATTGTTGCCCCAGTATATTCGAATTACAGCGCACGCCCGACTGCGTGATGTGTTGGGTTCCTTGCGTCATGTTGCACCCATGCAGTCAAATCGCCTACTCCTCATCCAAGCCTGGTTGCAACTTAACGCTGTCATCAGCAGACATGTCATCAGCATCCAGCTCCTCAATAGCCTGCTCAGCTTTCTCCAAGACCAGGTCCTTCCACATCGAACTGCCAGTTTTGGGTGAATTCGAATCTGAACCCTGTACATCGCCAGCCTTTGTCTGGTCATGCCTCTGCTGGTGTCCTGCTCGCTCGACGTTCTTCTCCCGCAAAAGAGGTTTGATATCACCCCGATGCGCTTTCGTGATGAATTCCACCATTGAGCAAGTCCTCTTCACGAAGCCATCTAGATCTGTGTTCATGACCCCTTGCTGGAGCACGAATTCGTTGCGTCTGCCACCAACAGTGCCACCTTCCACGTCAGTGACGGTCCAGACGTCCGATTCGTCCACCAAGTGCGATGGCATGTGACCCTGCTGCGGCTTGATCCGACGGATCTCGCGGTGTTCGAACCCAAGGAAGAAGTACATGACTTCTCTCTCATGGACTAACGTCTTAGCATTCTCGGCATCTTCCGCGGCCCTTCTACTCTGCTCCTTGAGTCGTTCCTTTTTCTTCACTGGTAGTGGTGCTGATGGCGCGGGTTCACATCTTGGGACGTGCATTCGAAGGTGTTTCGGAGCTTGGAGTTCCGCGCCGCTTTTGTAGCTCTGAACAACCTTGTTGATAAAGGCTCTGAAATCTTGCGATTCCATAAGCTTCTCTCGGTCCGCGGTGGCGTTAACAGGTCGTGTAAATTGTACATCTACTGCTTTGCCTGGCAATACCACAGTGTTGGCGTCTTGTCTGACTCTTGCGTTGACAGATGAGAGAACCAGGCTTTTAGTCTCGGTGACTGGGAAGGTGAACCTGCTGTCTTCCGATGTGAGATTGGTCTCCAGGTCGGTCTCGTGGTCCGGGTTTTCGATTGTGCGGAAAATGACCTCGAGAGGTGGAAACTGATAGTTGTCCACGGCATACTTCTCTGGATAGGGAGTGGGAATGAGTTTGAGAACAAGATAGTCCCCAACAAACCCGCCATCCTGGAGTTCAGCACCGGAAAGTCTCTGAAACCAAGACAGTGTTGTTGACAAGCTAGGTACAGAAGCGTGAAAGTGTGTTGCAGGAGCGTCTATCTTTTCTCTGGAGGCCTTAGCGACTCCAACAGGCTGGGTGGGATTTTCTTGAAGCCACTCCCCGAACGTAGCTCGCCACGGACCGGACTTGCCTGGTACACTCCACATCTTGTTGTCCAAAGCAGGAGAATGCTTTAGAACCCTTACGCGCTCGTTTTCAAACCACATCAGTGAGGCTCGCGCAGGCTTTTGGATATGTTCGATAGAAATCTTCTCATCGGAATGTGGCGGGGCATCGAAATCCTGCCCAAGGCTTCCAGGGGTATGTCTGGCCCGCTTGAAGAGCGTTCGGAACATTGACAGAGATCTCACGCCTATTGGTAAACTTGAAGGTGCGTGAATGGGGATAACACAACGGCCAGTGGTGCCAGTGATGACGTGGTTGACCGGCAGCTTTGGATCAAGCATTGCAGTGATCAAGCGCGTACCTTCGTCCACAGCCGTTTCCTGGAATCCTGATATCCAAATCTAGTACAAATCAGATTCTGTTCGTCGTCAAGAAATAGCCGTTGAGTGCACATACCGATTGCTTTGACAAATTGGCAGATATCACAGTCCTGGTCATTTCCTCTAGCCTTTTCAATTGCGTTCTGGTAAACTTTTGAAGAGCCTGATCCGCAGAGCAGGAAAGAATTCCAGCCAGCTCTGCAACGTTGATGCGGCGATGTACGGATGACTGAAATGCGTCCTTGACGAGCTGCGCAAAGCTCTCAGCTTCTTCTTGTGGTCCGTACACCCTCAGTGCTCCTCGCAAAGAGTCATGGTCAAGTTTCACTCGCTGGTAGAAGACACCTCTTCTCAGAATCCTGAACAGATTCGTTGCATCTCGTGTTTGGAGCAGCTTCCACTGCTTTGGCTGTAAGATGATCTCCAGCTCGCCCTTCGCATCCAATTCCTCAACTGGACGTGCCTTCCATGCAGTTCGAAAAATCTGATCTACTAGATCCTGCTTGTTAGAGACTCTCTTCGCGGATACAACCTTTCCCAGGGGGAGTGCGGTCTTGCTGTTCGTAACAGTCTTGAGCCATGGAGTGACAAGGATGTGCGTATTATCAAGTTTCGATTGATCGATGGTTTTTGTTGCAGGGCTCTTGCTTTTGCTTTTGCGCGCCACACTCGGGGTATTTTCCTGAATCTGGTATTTGCGTAGATACTGACGGAGTTGGGGAGCATTATGTGCATTTGCTAGACCTCTTTGTCTTTCTCGCCATTGCTTGAGATTGATATCCTGCTCTTGGGGGCGATGCTGCTCAATCGCTGCGAAAAGTTCCGATTCTTTGGGGGTTGTTCCCTTCACAAACAAGTTCTCAGTATCCTGTCCAGTCACGGACGAGGCAGACTTGTCGGCTTCGTCATCGGATGGCGGCTCTTTCTCTTCACGAGCATCATATGGCTCTTCCGCGATGTCGCGCAGGACAATCACCTCAGAGTCCTGGTCTAGGGACTTGATCTTTAGTGGTTCCGTCCTTTGCCTTTGCCTCCGCCCACGGCGACCGACGACCTTGCCGTGAGGGCTGATGATCCGCCAGTCATATTGGCGGTCATTCGTTCGACGAGGCGATTGTTCTGAACTGTCGACTTCGACCTCTGATGATGCGAGACGTTGTTGGGGTCCGGACCAGGGTCTGGGGCTTGAGAGGGCGAGAAGGTCACGACGTAGAAGACTGTGGAACCGGCATCGTGCACATGTGAATGCGCTTCGGACAGCAGGCACACTCATGTACTGAGTGCGTGCCTTTCAGAATGGCGCGCTTGATGGAAAGACGATGCTTGACTTGAGTATTTGTTGTCTGCTCGAGTGACTTTTTTCCACCTGCAGATCCACGTCAGATCTGGCTTGGGTTACCCCAGACTTCGGAAAACGCCGCCCTAGGGGCAACCTTAACGATCGACAGTCTGCGGCTCTGCTCGTGCTTCTCCATCCCGCGCCGCATCGTCGTCCGTTTGCATTTAGTCCAACTCGACCTTGCTTGTGTTCACTTTCGCCGAATGCGGTATATATGCTCAACTACTGGGTGGGCTTAGCTGTCGCGCCTAGAGATGCAGTCCTTCGGTAAGTCCATATTCCTTCAATGTCGCGACGACGATCCTTGCTCATTCACACGTTGATCAAGGCTGAACTTCCAGTCCCAAAGAATAGAAGGGTACGAGCACTAGGCACACGATGCGAGATTATCGCATGTCCTGACACCGTGACAGCCGAAATTCGACCTTCACTTCCGCATACATGACCTCAACAATGTACCCCTAGTATCGGGCACATCTCTCATAAAATGGCACCTAGCCTCCTCGACAGCCGCGGAGCACCGTGGCAAAACGCCAAAGTACACAATCAAAGATCACAAAGTCGTTTATGACTTTGAGAAGACAATCCAGGTCCGGCTGGTCATTGGCAAAGATGGGGTGCTTCAAGAGTCGCATGTCCACTTCGAGATCCTCCAAGAATATCAGTCGTCCGGCAGGAGCGAGCGCATAACTCTGGGGTCCATCAAGCTCAATCTAGCCGAGTATGTCGATACAGGGCAGCACGATCAGGCCGATGGTGGATCTATCACGCGGCGCTACCTCATGCAGGAGAGCAAGATCAACAGCACCTTGAAGATTGAGATCTCGATGAAGCACCTGGAAGGAGACAAGAATTACACTGCGTACGTCCGACCGAGAACTTTTCGCAGCTAGCACCGACTAACCCCCCTGAAGTCCTCCCCTCCGCACAGCCCCTGTATTCGGTGGCATCGCCGGTATCATGGCCTCCGACGTTGCCGACGCACCAGAGGAAGGCGCACACATGCCCTCACTGTCGAGCAAGTCCCGCGAGAACGGCGAGTTGCAAGACATGTACCGACGCACGCTAGCCGCCTCTTGGGCCGCACAGCCCGGAGAGCCGCGAGCCGACGAGTGCATCGAGGACATTTTCGCAGGTGGCGACGGGTGGGGACAGCGCACACCGAAGAACGAACACAGCCGCGCAGCAACGCCGACACAGAGCCGGCTCAACGCGAAGGACGACAGCGACGAGGGGAGTGGTGGACTGTCGCGAGACTCGAGCGCCAGCAACCTATCAAGCATATTCGGACGGGGCAACAAGAACAAGTGGAGTCCGAGCAAGAATGTAGCGAGGAAGACGCCGGTGAGTCAGCACGGTTTTGGGGAGGGAGGAGTGAGGGACAAGCCTTCCATGTCGATGCTCAAGCCGGGCGGTGTATCCGGGAGAACAAGTCTGGAGCAGCAGGCCAGGAAGATGGAGAAGGCGGGTGGAAGAGACTTTGGTATGAAGAAGGGGAGGCATGAGATCGATGAATTTGACAATCCATATAAGGAGGACTTGAGGAGCTGGAAGATAAGAGGTAGCGTTGCTTGAGACCAAGAAGTAATTAACGCCATGTCCAAACGACAAGTGCATAGGTGCAGAAATTCGCGTGATACCATCGGTGCAGTGCTTCCAACAAGCTTCGGCAGCGGAGGTCATGCCACCGCCTGTGGCTCTCAAGACAACCTCATGGCTGTCACGTGTCTGCACCAAACAACATGGCTTTTTTGATCTCGCACGATGGACAATAATGGCATGCAAATGCCGCTGTGTGCCGAGCACTCCATAGCCAATCCTCAAAGCGCAGGAGCCTGTCCAAGTCCCCGTGTGGAAGTCTCGTCCGATCCGTCTCTCTGAGCATCACCCACCTCTTGGTGGTTCGTTCCGCTGGCTTTTCGGCTCTGGGATAGTAGTCGGAAACTTCTTCATGTGCCTTGGTCCAGCCGGAATCCAAAAATTCTGTGAGCTCTCGGTTTAGCGCAGGCACGTAATCGTCTGAGTCCCCGTCTTGAACATGTTTGACCTCGACATCGTGGACAACGACCGGGTCGTCTGCGTTTGGTGAGCCGGACTGGTGGAGTCGCCACCTGACTGCCATAGTATCTGCTTCCGGGCGGATGTCGATCATGCTTTGAAGCATAGTCGGGTTTCGAGAGCAGATGGAGATCACCAATGGATGGTGCGCAGTCCGCTCTCGCGTAAGTGAACGGAGAAGCGCAATGTCATTTCTGTACTCAACAAGAGGCTTCGGCTCGTCTGTTCGACGAAGAGAAGGATGAGGCCGCTCAGGCTTCAGGTGACGGTGACTGTGAGGGTAATACCATGGCAGGCCAATAGTGTGTTGTTGTTTCTGTGGTGGCCGGGGATGGATGCGCAGGAAATTGATATGCTTCGCATTCTCACCGATACCTGTCAGCCACGACAAGACAGGCTCAGGGTCGTGCACGTTCAGGAAGGAGAACGTGTTTCTGCTGTAGAAGACCCGGAGTGCTAGTGCTGAGATATGACGATTAACTTTCAAGAGAGGAAGGCCCGTCCTTGGTAAAATCTTTCGTCGCGTGATGTGCTCTTCGACAAGATCGAAATATATGCCTTTACCCGGTGACCAACGATGCGTTCGGACTGACCAAACCGGGATTGGGATCTGTGCAAAGAGCAAAAGTTCGAGTATCGTTGTTAGAATCTCTGAGGGAAGATCCACTAAAGACACCATCTTGATGAAACATTAAATCGTGGTAAGAGGTCAACAATGAAGAAGACAAAACGTGGAAATGCTGAAAAGCAAGGCGTGAAGGCCGCCAGCTATCCCGCCGGGTGCCTGAGATTGCAGAGGGCCTGAAAGTGACTCCACCAACCACCAAAAGACAAACAAAAGATACAGCACACAGGATTCTCGCGTGGTCACCCACCGCAATACTAACTGTGCGATCAGCTGCTTAAGTAGGGCAGATCGGACGGGATGCCTTGCTTTCAACTGTCTGTGGCCGTATCTGACAATATCCGTGGTATGTTATAATATAACCCTGACATATTGAAGTAGAATCTTCACCTCAGTGTGTAGCGCACGGGACTTGCCGAGGATCGGGAGCATGGAACTGCGTCAAATGCAATGAAGAGAAGAATGAAAAGCTCACAGTAACATTTGGAGAGTGAGAACCGCAGACAACGACTCTTCTACACCGAGGTTGGAATGGTAGGTCATGGTTTCGTGTGCGGGACAAGCTGAGGTGCTGAGTGACAGCGGCTAGCGCGGCTAAATCGCTTGTCACCTCAAAAATTCCATTCGCAGATTTATTATGCGACTTTCCCTCTCCACAACAATAAACCGGCATAATTTCTGCCCAGTATGTTCGCAGTACCGGGCTGGTCAGTAGGTGCATCTGCACCAAAAAGACAAACAGAGACAGATGTGCGGCGAGCCGATGCTGGCGCCGCCTCAGCGGAAGGCAAAGGTCGGAAGCGGAAGCGCAAGTCAGCAGGCGGAGCCAATGTCACGGATGGTAATGTAGAAAAACGATGGCAGCAAGCATTCGAAAAGAGCTCGTCAAAGGTAGACCAGAAAAGTGCTACTCCGTTGTCGAAGAAAGCGAAGAAGTCCAAAGGCGGCAAGACCGATAAGCACCCGAACGCCAACAACGAGCCTCTCGGAGAGTCACGTATCCCGAAGACGGAAGCCTCTCCTGACGATGACGAAGATAACGAGCCCATCGCCGCCGCTTCAATGCCCGCACCCAGCAAGCCCGCCACCAAACTCGCCTCCGATGTCCTCGCCCCACCCCCAGCCCTCACGCCCCTCCAACAGAAGATGCGTCAAAAGCTAATCTCAGCCCGCTTCCGTCACCTGAACGAAACGCTTTACACGACGCCCTCGTCATCCTCGCTCTCCCTCTTCAGCGAATCTCCCTCCATCTTCGAGGACTACCACGCGGGCTTCAGGCAACAAGTCAGCGTCTGGCCGGAGAACCCGCTTGACGTCTTCATCAACGCGATCGAGCTGCGCGCCAAAGTCAAGGACCCGCGCAAGGCGGGCAAGTTCCGCAAAGGCAAGGGCGAGGACGTGATGTCCGAGGCGAACGGCGGGCCGGAGCAGGTCGAGATGCTGCCGCGGACGGGGGGCACGTGTACGATTGCGGACTTGGGGTGTGGGGATGCGCAGTTGGCGCAGAGGCTGACGAAGAGTGGGACGGTAAGGAAGAGGGCGTTGAAGGTTTTGAGTTTTGATTTGGCAGCGCCGAATGAGTTTATTACCAAGGCGGATGTGGCCAAATTGCCGTTGGGGGAGGGGAAGGTGGATGTTGCGGTGTTTTGTCTGGCGTTGATGGGGACGAATTGGATTGATTTTGTGGAGGAGGCGTGGAGGGTTTTGAGGTGGAAGGGGGAATTGTGGGTTGCGGAGATCAAATCGAGATTTGGAAGGAGGGAGGGGAGGGATCGGGTTGTGGACCATAGTGTTGGGAAAAGGAGGAAGTTGGGGAAGAAGGATCGGAAGGGCGAGGAGGAGAGGGAGAGGAATGAGGAGGAGGAGCTAAAGATGGAGGTGGATGGCGTGGAGAGGAAGGATGAGACGGATGTGAGTGCGTTCGTAGAGGTGCTGGCAAGGAGGGGATTCGTTCTTAAGAAAGACCAGCAGAGCATCGATCTGAGTAACAAGATGTTCGTGAGGATGGAGTTTGCCAAGGCTGCACCGCCAACGATAGGTAAGAACGTGAAGCAAGATGCGAAGGCCATCGAGAAGGGAGGGAAAAACAAGAGGTTCATTGATGCGGATGAGGTGGACACAGAAGCTGAAGCTAAAGTGCTGAAGCCGTGTTTGTATAAAATTCGGTAGTCGCCAGCTTCAGATCGCAAAGCTTGCTCGTTTTCTCTGGTACTTCAGTGCGCGTAGTGCATGGTACTGCCAGCCCCACCACGATCCCAACGATCCAGCATTGAACTCAATAGCGGCACCTTCATCCATTCACTGCTCAGTATGAAGAGATTAAGCCCATTGGCTAAGACACCTGGTTCCAGAAGCATTAGCGTGCTCTTTCATCTAGCTTATGTGACAATGCATTACATCGCAGTTCTCTTGTCACTTTTTGAGCCTCTCCTGCCCATAGCTTTTAGTTTCAGACATGTAAATAGCTCTAAGTCGGCGCCTCTACTAAAGGGCCATCTCACGAATGACCTGACCCAAATTCTTCACATCGTGAGCAAATCTACCTAGGAATAGACCATCGACTCCGTCCTTCAGGTTGAGAAAGGTACCAGGCCCAGCACTGCCACCATAGAGGATGCGTGCCAATCCTTTGCGACCTTCTGTGAGTTTGCGCAATTGCTGGGTGACGGCTACGACGTGGTCGCCCGGCGCAGGCTCAGACGCTCCGATTGCCCACACTGGTTCGTAGGCAAAGATGACTTCAGCCTCGTCTGGTATCGCTTGAAGAACAGATTGGATCTGAGGTGTGCATTCGTTGATAGCTGTGCCGACCGCCTGACTTGCAATCTGGCCGTGCGTCTTCTCGCCGATGCATACCAGCGGCGTCATGCCATTTGCCACGATCGCCGCGGCTTTCTTCCCTACGTCCATATCTGTCTCATTGAAGAGTCGACGGCGCTCTGCATGGCCGATCTCTACAATTTTCACACCAGCTTGAGAAAGGTTCAACGGGCTGACCTCGCCAGTGTAGGCGCCTTTCGACTCCCAGAAAGCATCTTGTGCCCCAAGTTTGACATCGCTCTTCTTGAGCAAGTCTTGTGATGGGAGAAGCGACACGAAATCGGGAATGACAAAGAGGTCGACATTTAGTTGCGAGGCGAGTGAGGACAATTCGGCAACTGACTTGACGTATTCCAGGGTCCCCGGTAGATCAAAGTACATCTTCAGGGACGTGCCAACGATGCGGCGACGGCCGGGTGCCGAGGCAGGCATGGCGAATTCAGATTGAGTTATGTGTTATGCTCTAGAATGTCCGAGGGTGAAAGAGCATGTGTGGGATGCTTGTCGGAGTGATGTCCATTCAAATGCAGGCAGCACAGATCCGGGACCCCAGACGAGGGGCAGATCTGTCACCGAATCGTGTCGAGAGGTGCTTGGATCATGACACGCGAGGTTGGGCCTGACGAATCGGTCAGCATTCCTGCAGCGGGGACTACGGCAAAAGAGGGACCAAGGATTGCTCTGACCATTTTCACAAAACAATGAAGCGTGGGGTGATCGTTCGCCGAACATCTCTGCTGGACTCTCGTCACCAAGCAACGTCTGGCAAACCTTCTCGCTCACTTTTTCCACCTTTCACTTCACTCAATTCTGCTCACTCACACCCCATCTTTACCTCGACCAACCCCATATGCAGCGGTTCCTCGCAGATCGTTGGGCCCGCAAGCGATACTTTGGTTAAAGAGCTTTTTCTTTGCCCCTCCTTCACCAACAGCGGTGAATACTTGTCTGTACAACCACCGCCAGGCAGACTGATACACTCTTCGAGAGTGAAGCACATATACTAGACTGATATAAGTGAGTTCCGCCTGCTAAAATATTCACTCCCAGCAGCCATTTGCTAACATGCAGTAGCACCTTCTTCTCCTAAGTTTTCCCATACCCGCATTCGCCGCCCACCATGCATATCTCACCAAAGCTTCGCCAGTCGGCGGAAGAGCGCAGACCGACTTTCTCCTTCGAATTTTTCCCGCCGAAGACAGCTCAGGGTGTCCAGAACCTCTACGACCGCATGGACCGCATGCACGACTTTGGCCCGACCTTCATCGACGTCACCTGGGGCGCTGGTGGAAATTTGTCGCATCTCACCACTGAGATGGTCAAGGTTGCCCAGTCTGTCTACGGCTTGGAGACGTGCATGCACTTGACATGTACCGACATGCCGAGATCCAAGATTGACGATGCTCTAAGAGACGCTTACAACGCTGGCTGCACGAACATTCTTGCTCTGAGAGGTGACCCGCCTAGGGAGAAAGAGAAGTGGGAGGCTACATCAGGTGGCTTTAGATACGCGAAAGACTTGGTGAAGTACATCAAGGAGACCTATGGCGACCACTTCGACATTGGAGTTGCCGGATACCCTGAAGGCTGTGACGATCATCGCGATCAGGAACTGCTCATTAAGCACTTGAAAGAGAAGGTTGACCTGGGTGGCACGTTTGTTGTGACACAGATGTTCTACGACGCCGACATCTTCGTGGACTGGGTCAAGAAATGCAGGGCAGCTGGCATCAATGTGCCCATTATCCCAGGTATCATGCCGATCTCTACGCACGCCGCTTTCCTCCGACGTGCAAATTGGACAAAGTGTCACGTACCGGAGCACTGGACAAAGGCGCTCGAACCGGTCAAGAATGACGATGCTGCGGTAAGGGAAGTCGGAAAAGGTCTGATCGCAGAGATGTGCCGGAAGCTGCTCGACAACGGGATCTACCATCTCCACTTTTACACCATGAATCTGGCTCAGTCATCTCGTATGGTCCTCGAGGAACTAAACATCCTTCCCTGTGCGGAGTCTCCCGTCGAGAAGCCTCTCCCCTGGAGGCAGTCCCTGGGCCTCAAGCGGCGTGAGGAGAACGTCCGTCCTATCTTTTGGCGTAACCGCAACAGGTCGTACATTGCTCGCACGCAAGAATGGGATGAATTTCCAAACGGCAGATGGGGCGACAGTCGCTCGCCCGCTTATGGTGAACTCGATGCATATGGCATAGGGTTGAAGGGTACCAATGAGCAAAACCGCAAGATATGGGGCTCACCCAAGAAGCTTCGTGATATCGCCGATCTTTTCGCCAGATACATTGAAGGCAAAGTTGAATCACTTCCATGGAGCGAAAGCCCGATTACTGGAGAGGCAGATGTACTTCGGGCGGATCTTGCTAATCTGAACCGTCGCGGTATTCTGACCATCAACTCCCAGCCTCCTGTTGACGGCGCGAAGTCTTCTCATCCCGTGTATGGATGGGGTCCTCGCAATGGATACGTGTATCAAAAGGCCTACCTTGAAGTCCTCGTCAGTCCAGAGCTGATCTCAGAGCTGCTCACAAGGATTGAAAGTGACGACGACGTCACGTACTTTGCGGTCAACCAAGACGGAGAGCTGAAGACAAACAGCCCGTCTGACGCAGGTCCCAACGCCTTGACCTGGGGTGTCTTCCCTGGAAAAGAGATTGTGCAACCAACTATCGTCGAGACAGTCAGTTTTATGGCATGGAAGGACGAGTTTTATAAGCTCGGTCGGGATTGGTCCAGGTGCTACGACAACGACGACCCTGCGAGGTACCTCGTCGATGGTATGATGAAGGAGTGGTACCTGGTCAATATCGGTAAGTCTTACAAGTTCACAGTCACTTCTCTACTGCTACACGGCGACCATGATACTGATAAAGACCAGTGCACAACGACTTCCGTCGCGAACGTACCATCTTTCCATTTTTCCACGGCCTCGAGGTCCCCAATCTCGACGAGCCGGCAGCCATTGACGACGGCTATCTTAATGGCGAGAAGCAGCACGAACGCAGCGATAGTGCAAGAATCAACGGTCACAGCACCCCCAATGGCGATAAGACCAGCGAATCAGCCACCATTGGCGAGAAGACGAAAGAGAAGGCCAGCGAGCCTGCTCCGAGCAGTGAGAACTGGGTAGGTCTGGGCATCAACCCAAAGAACTGAGCCTATCAAACAGGCAAAGCTGCGTACAACTTCAGCGCACGCTAGCGACAGCATCGGCAGCACAAAACATGCTATCCAACAAGAAGCAAAACCAACATCTTCAACAGAACCTTCAACAAGGGCTACTACGTTTATGATGACGACTCTCAACGATTATATCTACAATGGCGGGTAAAATATGGCATTTTCAATCTCTATATCGATAGATGCATCAACTGGGCGTTTTCGACTGTGTCTGCCCTCTTTGATCGGGGCCAGAAATGGTAGAGGAGCGAAGGAAAAGCTAGATACCCATTCAACCGGGAGAATGTCGCTGCCGTACTGGCAGGAAGAAAGAATCACTATCCATCACTGCAACGTCATTCCTGTTTGCTAAATTCTGTGGATTGTGCTTGCCGTAAGGCTGAGTATAACCACCGCATCATGCTGTTTCTGTCTCGTGGTGCTCGCTTCCCTTCCCTTTATAGAAAACCCAAGCGACTCCACCAACCACATCGCTGTGCAATATTACGATGTGATTGCACATTCTCAACCTCGTCGCACAAGCTTACCTGATATGGCGGAACCAGTTGGTCGGCATGTTGATTGACGGAGGGCTCGCGTCCAAAGGTCGTCGCGATCTGGCGTCGCCGTTGTTGTCGGATGAATTGCCGCATTGGGCAGATGGCCCGCCATACGCTCCGACTTTACATCACATCGTGGTCTTTCACATGCCAGAGGCCAAATATAGCGCCATCGTCAAAGCCGCCATGGACTAGTCCCGTCACAAGAGCCATATCGTACGCTCGGATCTATGGAGTGGACCGACGTCTGGTAATCGATGCGGTTGAAGAATGCGACATGGAATTTTCGTCCTTCGCTTCCAGAAGAAGAGCTTGTTGATCAGGAGCTATCGTGCATGTGAGTGTAGGAATTGATTCGAAGCTGCTAATGATCCTTGGTGCTCTCCACAGTCTACGGGAGCAGACGGAATCAGTTTTGACCTGGTAGTACTATTTCGTGTGCCAGCTCGCACAACAAGGCATCAGTAGTGGTCTAGTGATATTGGCTCTTTACTCGGGACTGATGTAACGGTTCTCTGCATCTAAGTGGTCGACGTGACTGCTGACGATGATATTGCATGGGGATATCGTGTTGTAATGCTGGTAGCACCGCGGGTTGTTCTCGGCTTGACGATGAAGTCTAGACGAGGCATACTACTATTGGTTGCATCAATCATATTGTATTTCGATGGAAGGCTCGTAGTGCTTCAGGGAAGTTTGGGTTGTAGAATGATGATTGGAAGATGACATGGCGAAAAAATGACGGCACGGACGACAGCACCCGTGAAGGCAAGGCCGACGAGCATAGCAGCCAGTGTCGGCCCAAGCATCATTGACATAATTCTCATTTTGGTCCTCACATGTACGCTCCTCCAGCATCGCGCGACACGATACCTACCTAATTCACGAGTTCGCCATCTCAATCTTGCACGCAAACAAACAGTACATACATGCCTTACTTGCAGACTGATTGCTTCATCTCAGGACGTGGCATGTATAGCCCTTGTGCATCCTTTTGCCATTTTGTATGACATGTCACTCGTTGTCTCATAACCCCTGAACATCTGTATGGGATGCACCGGCCTGAGAGTATGGCGGCGCGTATCCCATTCAATCAATACGAGACTCGAGGTCTTTGAATATCTTCCTTTATTTCCTATCTATGATTCTGCCCCTGGTCGCCGTCCGGTAGATTGGCGAAGAGACTACTTGCAACGCCAGTACCCGATATGTGCGACATAAAACACATCGACACCACGCATGACGTGGCAACAGAATCACATGCATTGTCACTTGAATTTGTTAGGGCCCGAGCTCCCTTCTCACATCTTGCTGGTGGTTTGAAGCTCTAGAATGGGCTATACCGACCCCTCTATACACATTATCACACCATCATCACCACCACTAACAACAAGATGCCTCCTATTAGAACAAGTGACAATCATGTAGATGAGACTGTAAGCACTACCAA
This sequence comes from Elsinoe australis, assembly GCA_007556505.1. Classification (NCBI taxonomy): domain Eukaryota; kingdom Fungi; phylum Ascomycota; class Dothideomycetes; order Myriangiales; family Elsinoaceae; genus Elsinoe; species Elsinoe australis. The sequence continues at coordinate 1,292,686 of SWCS01000007.1, forward strand.
ATCATGCGCACCAACTGGCAAACCCTGATCAAATTCACAGCCCGACGATACCTCTGTGCGCTGTCGCTGTAAGTTTGCTCTACTCAATGAGCAGACACTACGCTGTCACGCAAGCTATTGCGATCCAAACTATCAGATCTGGTAACGCTGCGACGCACTTTCACAAAATCACAAGATGCAACTTGCTGACATGTTATGCCTGATAGTCCCGCCCGCGCGCACCGCGCTAACCCCGTTCCTCCCCCTGGAACCCTCGATCGCCACGAGTTCCGGAACACCTCCCAATCGCACACCATCCTTCCACGGCCCCCGTCGCAACGGCGCCTCCTGAACCACCCACTCGTCCATCCCGGCCTCCCCAAGCTGAGCCAGCACATCATCCTTGAGCTTCAGCTTCTCCTTGTCATCGGCGGCAATCACACGCCGACAGCAGAGCTCCACGATCTCCGCGGGGCTCATACCGGTGGTCTGGTACTTCTCGCCGTGCTCCTGCCTTATATGTGCCTTCATGCCCGCAACGCCCTTGACGAAGTTGCCCTGAGATGTCAGATTGCCGTGGCAGCCGGGACAGTGGAGGTCGTAGCAGTCTTTCCAGTCGCTGTGGACCACGCTGGGAAATCCAGGGAGGGACTGGAACTTGATGCTGCGGTGGTGATTCATGCTGGCGTGGGGGATGTTGCTTTCGTCATCAAGTACGGGGAGACCGCTCTGGCTAAGAGAGCGTCGCTCAAGGGTTGATGACTGCTGGTGGAGCTCCGGGCTGGGACGTGTGGATCTTGCAGGTCGAGTGATATCGCTCAGTGGGGAGGGACTCTGCTCAAGAGGTACTGAAAAGTGGCGAGACTTTTGAACTGTGATAGTGCCTTTGGAGGTAGCAGGGTACTCCTCGGGCTGTGCTCCTAGCTCTGCACTGCTATTGTGGGCAGATTCACTGTATTCCGCGGCCCGGATATGCTCTGAGGGCGTTCGAAAGTCAAGCCCCGCACTACCAGACGCTTCCCTTGTCATTGAGTCTTCCGGATTGTTGTCATCAAGCGTCTGCGTATCCTGGTCGTAGTCCATCCCATCGGAGCCATTGAGCAGAGCGGTATGTGACGGAGTTGCGGACTGCCCAGCCTGCGTTATGGCATCCAGGTCTATATTAGTCTGGTCTAGGATAGCATTTGCTGCTGCCTGTCATCAGTCAGTGCTGGTAGGGCATATGCCGTGATCATTGCATCATACCTGGCGTCGTGAAGCGATGTCGGAAAGATGGGAATCGATTTCTGATATTCGTGAAAGCAGATCAGATCTTTCCTGTCGGAGGTCTCTGTCCCACCCATTCAATCGAACAAGCTCGTCGCTGAGATCTTGGTAAGTATCGTAGAGCGACTGAGCATGTTCCATGCTTGGGATTACGCGGTGTGGTTGCCGATAGGAAATGAGAAGGTGTAGAGCTTGAAGAGAAGTAGAAGTAGATGTAGATGTATCAGTAAGAAAATTTTGTCCTGCGTTAGTCGAGCGGTGGCATGTGAAAGAGGATGCTAAATAAGTGATCAAGCTGTCCTTGTTGATTCAGCACCAGTCCCAGCTCGTAGCCATGAGAAAGCTTCATAGATTCGCTGGTAAAACCTGCCTTAAGAACAAACGATTTACAAGGATTTTTCCAGAGGTCTCAGCAAACAAATCTATACGGGTCGTTCAGGCACTTGGTTGTGCTCTTCAGTGTCCAGTAATTCTGCTCCACATCAGATTTGAACGCACACAAACATGCTATTGGATTGGCATCAATTCGCATCCCGATGGCGATTTTTCTTTTCAGCTTCAGGTTCTTGGCCTGGTGCTGCACTACCCGTTCGTGCAAGCCTGATGAATCCTTCGGGCAGAAGTCCCTGCGACTTCAACTCAATCTTGAATCTCTACCAGCCGTTCCTCCTTGGTCTCGGCTAACAAACCCCTTTGCGAGGCCTCCTTTCTCTGTGTGTGCAGCCAGCCATGGGATGTCACATGCTTCCAGGCGCCATGGTTGGACTACGCCGGTCTTTCTCATCTTCTTGTTTCCGTCCAAACGTGCATACCAAGGATGTAACGATCATGTATGGTTCGACATGCGAACTTCTCGGGCAGCTCTCCACCTCCACATCTGTGGGAGCGGTTGAATGGGGAGGAATATAGAAAACTACTTCATCACCTATAATTGCTGTCGTGTACCTGAACTTTACCGAACAGAATCCTATACAGAAGGCCGGCCTCTACCTTTCGATGCTTCCGATGGCACGCCGCTATGCTGAAGTTGCTCAAGGTGTGCACTTGATGAGGCGAGAGCAAGTTTCGTAGGCGGGTACTTCGCAGTCTTGATCGGTTCATGTCACCTTGCGTCGTGAATCGTGTCACACGTCGGATGACGGGTATCACAAAGCTCCTCGCTGTAAGTTCAGTTTATGTTTCGAAGTCAGAGTCACTGCTTCATTGGACAGGCGCATCTCAGGTAATTTTGTCGGGGTCGATTGTTCGGCATTTCGCATCCGCTGATGACGTGATGAAGTCCGAGGCGAACAGCTTCACCCCACCTCGATCATGCTTCCATTCTTGCAACAATATTACAATCCACCACGTAAAGGACCAATGCTTCAGAAGACACGTGTACCAGTTCGAACATCCAGAATAAAACCACAACTCACGACTTTACGACCAATATCATCCGGCAGGAGCAAGCAATTCCAAGGCTCGGCATTGCACTGTACCCAACGTCCTGCTCTGAGCTTCGCACCATACAGCTACACCCAACTTCCAAGTCATCGCCAAGTACGCTTCAAGTCGAAGATGCAAGAAGCTACTAACAAGCCTTTGTCTGGCCTTTACAAGCCGTTCCAATTGCAGCAGCTTCAGTATGGACCCAAGTCGGTAGAGAAGCATCTTCTCGATTGCCTGCCAACCTCGGAATCAAAGGCATTTGTCATCACTGGAAGCTCGCTCGCCAATAAGACACCACTTGTCAAGGATGTCGAGAAGCTGCTCGGCTCGCGACATGCTGGTACTTTCAGCAACATCAAGCAGCATGCCCCTGTAGCAGATCTCGATGTGGCCACAGACCAGGTCCTGAAGGACAGCAGCATCGACACAATCATTTCGATTGGCGGCGGCTCTCCTATCGATAGTGCCAAAGCTATCTCCTATCGTGTCAATGAGCGCTTCTCAAAGGAGAACACTGGTCAGACCAAGTTCCTCCACCATATCGCCATCCCCACTACGCTCTCTGCCGCCGAGTGCACACCGATGGCAGGCTTCACCAATAGCTCCGGCCAAAAGACTGGTGTGAGAGATCCAAAACTCGCACCGCAATGTGTCATCTATGATGCGACCTTCATTCCCAACTACACGCCCCCAAATCTCTTCCTCTCGACAGGTATGCGAGCAATGGACCATGCTCTAGAGACTCTCTACCATCCTACCGCCACAGAGCTCGCTAAGGGAATCACCATCACCGCCGCTGCCGATCTCTTCGAATACCTCCCGAAGTACAAGGCGGATCCGAACGACCACGATATCATTACCAAGCTTCAGTTGGCGGCGTATGCCTCTTTGGGCTTCATGGGTCTGAACATGGGCACTTCCGGTCTCGGACTCTCTCATGGTCTGGGTTATGCCCTCGGGAGTCCATATGGCATTCCTCATGGGTATACTTCATGCCTCACTCTTGGCAAGGTGGTTCAACTAAAGGCACAATCGGGCGGTGATGCTGCAAGTCAGATTGCAAGAGCGACATCTGCGGCCGGCGTGCAGCGATCAGGCGACGATGTCAAGGATGCAGTGGAGGTCGGGAAGGCGGTGGAGAAGCTTGTCGATGATCTCGGATTGAAGACTAAGCTAGATGACTGGAAGGTTGGAAAGGACCAGGACAAGGTTGTCGTCAAGACGGCGACCAAGCAGGAAGAAGGACCGGTGTTTGACGCTGTTCTGAAATTGGTGCAAAGTCTTTGGTAAGATTACGATTCAGGAGATGAAGCGAGGATGTGATCGTTCGAGTAGGGATAAGTGCATCTTTGGCTGAAGCTTGACAGGCCGAAGGGAAATGCCATGTTGTAGCTAAAAGCAGCAAGGACGCGTACAAGAAAACTCGATACAGTCTGACAGCGTATGTATATAAGCAGGTCACGTGAATGTATAATGTCCTGCACTCCAAAGCATCTGGGAGCACGAGATGACAAGATCTCCTGCGCGATTCCGCACATGTCATCCTTGTTCGGAAAACCCGCACATCTTGACTAGGATATATATACCCAATTTAACCTCAACAGACATCACACATCCAGTGTGGGTGGAATTTCGTTGTACGATCTGCGAGTGCAGTGCTGATGTAGCTGGATACTGGTTCAAGAGGTGCGAACAGTCGGCCCAGCCCATCGAATTTCACATCGCCTCACACAGCGACTCTCTCCCCCTGTTTCGAGGCCCTCGTGCACATGAGTAGAGTCTCGAACAGAAGTATACCATACGTCAGTACCTCTCGGCACAAGCAGCACAGAGGCTCGTTTATACCACAGCACTTCACCACCCCTTGACCTCACAAAACACATGTTTCCAAACTAAAGTCAGATTCATTAATTCGTTCCCTCTCCTCACCCCCCCCCAAAAAAATCTACCTCAAGCTCCCCAGACTGCTCCCCCCAAACCGACTCGAGATCCCACTGAACCAACTGCTCCCGCGACTCCCACTGGCCCAGCTCGGCATACTAACCTTACTGCTCCACCCACTCTTGCCCGTCCCCCCACCCAGCCCCGTCTTCTCCTTATCCCCGCCCACCTTCAGCTTCAGCCTCCCGTCCACGATCGCCTGCACAATATTGATGATTCCAAACGCACTGCTGCCTATCGCGCGGAACAGCGCCAGGCCAGCCACACTCCACAGCACGATCTTGAGGTAGAGGTTATTGCCCACGTGGCTTGTTCCGTAGACCTCGCTGATGGACATTGCGAGGATGGCGTTAGTGACGAGCCACACGGCGACCATGTACGTCCTGACGGCGCGGTAGTAGTCCTCTTGCATCTGGGAGGCGGAGGGGCCAGGGGCGGGGACCTCGACGCGGTCGCGGAGATTGCGGAGGGCTTCGTCGTAGCCGGAGTCGATGTCGAGTTGTTCGGAGGGCATGTCGAGTTCGACGGTGCCTGCTTTGCCGGTGGCGGCGCCGAGGTCGGTGGAGACGACGTTGTCGCCCTTTGTGCCCCAGGAGATGTCGTGGGCGTTGCAGAAGGCGTAGATCTGCAGGGTACAGATGTAGGAGGGGAGGAGGGCGAAGTATTGCGCCGAGGAGGTGAACATGTGCCACGGGTCCAGGTAGAGGAAGGACATGAGGAAGTAGAGGCCGATGGTGGAGCAGGTCGAGACGATCAGGTTGGTGAAGATGTTGTTGCCCATGCGGAGGTTGGCCGGGGTTTGGAATTGTTTGATTACGATGTAGATGGAGGCGAAGGTCGTGTAGGCCATTATGATGGCGTAGGCCACGAAGGAGGAGAGGTACATCTTTTTGGCGCCTTGGGGCCGATTGCCCATTGAGAAGATGAATTGCATGGCGATGAGGAGAACGCAGGTGTAGCGCAGGATGTAGAAGATGTATTTGCAGAGGTTGGCTTTGCCGGTGGGATCGATCTCGGGGTCGGTCAAGGAGCCGGCGATGAAGTAGAAGGTGAGGTAGAAGTTGCCGAGGGAGAACCAGGTGAAGAGGAGCGAGATGAATTGGTAGATGAACTCGATGTGTAAGAGGAACTTGCGTGCTAGAGTGTGATCGGTCTTCCAGATCTGCTTGAAGTGGAGGAGAGAGTAGACAGCGGCGAAGAAGGCACCGTTGAGCCAACGACGACGCTGCGAGACGAATTCGGGTACCGAGTCTGTAGCGAGTTAGAGGTCGTGTAGGAAATTTCAGTCGGATCATTCAACTTACCAGGTACATCAGTCTCTCCCGTAGCGCTCTTGACGTACTTGAGCACCCATCTCTCATTCCTCTTCGCCACCAGCTCCCAGCACAAGATTCTGTCCTCGGCCAGATACATGTTCGCGGTAAACACGTCCGCGTCCTGACCGTGAAGGGTCTCGCCCTTGAAGTACTGGCTGAGCGGTCCATGGCCGGTCTCGTCATTCTGCAAAGCGTGATACCTGTACGCAGACAGGGCACCCGGAAGCACAGTGATGTATCCAAATACTGATTCCAAAGGCTTGTCGAGAATGTTGCTCATCTTGTATTCGAAATTCTGCGATGCAACAAGCGGGTTGAGCAGACCAAGCCAACCCTTGCCCTTTCCAGCCTTGATCTCGCCTGCCGCACCTGCAACGTTCGAGTCGCTGTCAAAGGCCTTCCAGAGATGGTACAGACTGGTGTTACCGGGCTTCGTACCAACATCCAGTAAAATACAGACGTTCGGATTGAGACTCTTGCCAACAGCGTTGAAAAACCAACGATGCGAGTTGAGTTTCTTCTGGTTCTTTTCCTTGAGACAGAAGATCATCTGACAAGGCACGATGCCCTTCTCTGCTCCCTTAAATTTCAGATCCGCATCCAGAGATACCTGTGTCGTGTATTCGTACATGTGCGCCTCGACCTCGCGCTGGTTGACCAGGTTCTTCGCAATACCGTTTTGATAACAGCCCATCGCGGCCAGTGCGTCAAGTGTTCTGGGATGGACTTTCTTGCGTCCATCAGCAATGATGCAGACCACAATCTTCTTCCATCCGTCCTTGCCCCACGTCCGTGACTTTGTCCGGCTGCAGAAGTGCGCAATGTTGCGCATCACACCGTGCATGGTGCGAGTAAAGTCGATCTCGTTCTCATTGTACATTGTGACGCAAATAAGAAGCTCAGTCTCACGTGCCGAAGAGCCCATGTTCTGACGAAGGCGGAACCCGCGATCAACGAAGTCGTCTGGGTCGCAAGTGACTGCAGTATAGCGCATGTGGGTGAACTCAATGTCGTCGCGCCGGGGCAGGAAAGAGTAGAGAATGGTAGGGATCTTGCACTCCAGAATCAGCTCGCCATTGACCAGCTTGACCTCCTTCTTCTTCATCAAGGCCTCACGTGCTCCTCTCCGTTCCTGTTTTCCATCTGGTAACTTCTCGTAATTGCCGTAGTCCTTGACATCGTACTCGTCTGTGTATGAAGAAGAGGAAAGGAAGCTATCCTGGCTGTTCATAGGCGGCCGCGAAGGATCCTCGTCGACGCCAAAAACATCATCTGGGTCTATTGGGATCGTCATGTTGTCCATATTGTCATCCTCTTCACGCGAGACCATGGATGCTGGGCGACCGCCGGCGAAGAGCGGCGCAGGAGGTAGTGGCCTCTTTGGACTACCGCCATATTGTGAAGCAGGTGTGCCTGGCCTTGGACTCCCATTGATATCTGCAGGCTCGTACGGTACATTTGATGGAGGTGGGCGTGTGTAGTCGTCCGAGGTCCGTGTGGGTGATCTTATCGGGGAATGCGACGATCTGGAGGAGGGCCTGAAGGAGCTGTAGAAAGACCCTCCTGTTTGAGGAGGTGGGATCTGTGGCGCATTGTCGAAAAAGTTGCTTGCGCCCTGTCTTGAAGACGGGCGCGATCCGTTCAGTCGCTGATGTGTACGGTGCACAGGGCTGGGTCTATGAGAGTCATCAGGTAAGTCTAGATCCTCAGGCATGGAGTTGAGAGGATGCAATTTGCGCTTGTTTCTGTTCTGATGCATGACTTGGGATATGCGCGCAGGAGCGGGAGGCAAGGTGTGATGCGCCATGGCGACAGCGAAGTTCAGCGACAGTGCCGCAAGTGCCGTGACATGTCAAGCGGAAGCTGCAGGACAAAGTACGTGTGAATGCAGGGAGGGGAGAATTGTGAAGGGACAGCCGTTGTGGTTTGATACACTCAGAGATTTGGGCCTACTAACGGTCTGTATGTGCTTTCTTCCGAGGTCAAAAGCCTCATGGTTGAGCTAGTCTTTGGCGTATCATCGTCGTTGATTGAATAGAGCGAGGGTCCAGAGTAGGCTGGTGGCATTCCACCGGGCGTGTTTGGGTCCGACATTTGATAGGTAACGATTGAAACGTGGGTGCAGCGGAATGTTGTTTCTATTAGGCGAGCTTTGCGCTAGCACCTTTGGCGTATGGATGTAGAGATTCAAAGAGCGGTCATGTCAACGGTCGTGAACGAGCGAGTAGAGTAATTGAATAGCTGACCAGATAACGAGAGCGTGTGGTCGAGATTATGGCGTAGTGAGATTGACCTCCAAACGTCGTTCGGCTTGTTTTATTTTTGGGGATTGGCCCAGCAACCAGCCAAAAGCTAAAGCTGCTCCGCACACCTCCGCCGTCAGTTCCTCTCCACTTTGAAAATGCCAAAACACGCGGTGTTTCATGCACAACTCCTCAACGTAATCCTGTTGCTCGACGAACCCGATGCCGTCAGGCCGTGTGGTCCTTTCAGCCCGCAGAACAATGCTTGCGCCCTCTACTCCACATCACCGACTCTTCCGGAACTAGAGAGAAGCAGTTCTTACTACGCAATCGACTAGAAGGGGATAATGTGATGATGATTGTTGCATTGTTCGGACATGCATGCTTGCAGTCCGACAAAGTAAGGATTTCATGCCGCAGCCTTGTCGTAATCCCCACCAAACTCATTATACCATCTCTCGACTACTTTCACACTCGGTCCAGCTCCTATGGTGTCCCTATTCTCCTTCCATCCCTTGATCAAGTCATCCATAAATTCCTCCACGCTCAGCGCATTGGGGTTCTTGTCCTTCTTGTTGTCATCGGGGTCTTCCCTCTCTCTGTGCAAATCCGTCCCTACACTCGGCGGTGCGATTTCAACCACGCGGATGTTCTTACCACGGTCGTCTTTGCTTAACTGCGTCCGTAGGTTCATGCTGAAGAAATGCAGCCATGCTTTTGTGCCGTTGTAAACCGGGTTAATGACACTCGTTGGGATATAACCCAGGACGCTTGAGACGTTGATTATACAGGCGTAAGGTTTCGACTTCAGATGAGGCAGCAAGTTCATGATCAGGTGCATGGGGCCCTTGATGTTGATGGAGATCTCGGCGTCGGCTTTGTCGAGAAAGTCCTCTGGGCTCATCTTGTTCACGTCCAGAGGGCGCTGCACGCCTGCGTTGTTGATGATGCAGTCGAGCTCCGGGTGCTCCTTTGTGATCTTCTGGACGAAAGATTGAATTGCTTCTGTCTTCCCGGTATCGAGGACATAGTAAGCTGTGGCGCCAATCTCCTTCGAGGTGGACTGGAGGTTCGATTCTGTCCGTCCGGCAATAATGACTTGTTTGCCTTGGGAGATGAGGTAGTGCGCAATGGCCTTGCCAATGCCTCCACCGCCACCTGTCACCAGGGCACATTTGAAGTCAAGCGTGTTGGGGGCCATGCTAGTAGTCCTTCAGTAATGAGTGATCGAGACTGGAAAATTGGGATGCTAATGCTCGTTTTGAGGATCAGAGGTTTTATACTTGAGTTTCATGGCTACATCACATCTGCATAATCAGACTGAACCCTGAACAACTTGGTCGTGCTGGTGATTTGCGAAAGTTTGGGTGCAACGGTTCTGACGGCTGTCACAACTGGCGACGTCATCCCTCAGTGTTGTCATCAACTTCGCATGGCAGCGCACTTCATGCCACGATTTTCCACACACAAACTATTCACAGGGGATCTAGCATCTTCCTATTGATGGCCCCCTTATCGATGGTCCCGATGCAGTCAATGTGAAATCTGCTATAGTATCTGATGGAAGCAGTGATTCAAAATCGTCAATTTTTGGGTTTTGCCTCTTGCCTCTAATGACTACAAGCTCAATGCAATCTAAGGTATAAGCGCAAGTCAAAGCCAAAGCGGCGCAAGCGTCATAGCGGGTATCATAAGCCATTATCCAGTGCGTCCTTCTCATTATTCTTCCGCATGAAACCCATGCCAAAGGATGTCATGCTAAAGCATGTGCTCAAAACCCAAACGCCAAACGACAGTACCAGAGCATCACGAGAACCAGTCATCTCTCATTCTTCTCCGTCGTCCGTTACCTCTTTGGTCTGTACCCAACCTTCTTCTCTCCTGCCCATCCTCGTAAGCCCCAGCCTGAGCGTCACTCCATCCTCTCTCTCCCACTACCCCCTGGTACCTCAATGCCGCCTCTCTCGTCCTCGTCCTTCTGTCATCGACCTCGTCATCCCTGACTTCCCCACCTGTTCCCCTTCTCTCCCTTCGCTCGTCCAACCACCCCTCTCCCTCCCGTCCACTGACCTCCGCCGGCCTTCCTGCTCCCACCGAGCCCCGTGTAGCATCCCTCGTCTCCATGCCTTCTCTTCGCTCCCTTGGAAAGCTCCCCACCTCACTGTCAACCACCGTCTCTGCGTAAGCATGCAAGGGTTGCACTCTCGGAACCCCTGATCGTCCCGAAGGCACTGAACGTTCTGAAGCTCCAGCAGCCCCTGACGGTACCGAAGGGCAATCCGAGCCCCTCCTGTCGCTCCCGAGTCCAGAGTCGGGACTCGCTCTGGTCTCGGCCATGCGCATCGGCAACTCCCTCGGCAATGCGTCTTGCGCCGATGAGGTGCGGACGTGGCTGAGGTAGCTGGCGTCACTGCCTTGGGGTGTGTACATTGGCGACGAATGGGAGATGTAGCCGCTGTCGCGTTGGGGACGACGGAAGCTGGAGAGGCCGGGCGAGACCAAGGTGGGGGACGAGGGTGCACGATGAGTCCTGCTGCTGGCGGGGACGATGACTGTTGGATGACGGCGGGGACGACCTGTTGGTGAATCGTTGGCTGCTCGTGGTGGGGGAGAATTGGAGCGGGCAGAGATGGCGTGGACAACGGGAGAGGTGCGGTGGTGGTTTGGTGGTGGTGTGATGCGGGGTGAGGAATTGCGACAAGCTGGAGATGAGTTGCGATGGCGGGACGAAGATGGGCGGGATGAAGAGTGCGAATGGCTACTCGAGCTGTGACGAGGTGGGTTGGAGGGTGAGGGTGGAGGGTGTCGAGACGATGAAGAGACACTAACTCGTGATGAGGTTGACTGACGAGGATGAGACATGTCCAGGTCTGAAGGTCGAGTTGATGTCCCAGATGTAAGACGGCGAGGTGATGTAGGAGTGTTGGGAGGGTGAGGGGGTGTGGGGCGCATATCTACTGTGCGGTAGCCCGTCACGTGTGTTGTGGACCCTTGAGATTCGACTTGGCTGCCTTGTACTGGAGATGTTGGTTCGTCTTGGTGTACCACGTTCGAATGCCTATGGCGGTGTCGACGTCGGGAGGTCTCGATGATGTGAGAGGGTCGAGTGAACCACTCTACGAAGCTGCTTCTCCTAGACGAAGAGCTCGTTGTTGACCTTCCTGCTTCCGACCTGCTGCCCCTTCGAGAGCCAGATGTCGATGATGAAGGCATTGTGATTGGCACCTGGGTCTGGACGTGTTCTTCGTGCGATCGATAGGTCAGTCCTCTGCAGCGTCCTCCAGACTCTACGTCCAGGCAGGGAGTGGTCTGTCGTTGCGATATCCGGGTACCATTCTCATATACAGTGTAGATGGTGTAGACGATGCACATGCACCGTGGTTGTAGCGGCAGATACTACGAGTCTTTGTAGAAGTTGACCTTCAAGATGCTTTGGAGGTCGAGCCGAATGCTTGTACGTTTATACAAGAGACAGCGAGGTATCAGGGTGGTAGAATGAGTAACGAGTGGGCCAAGGGAAGGTCGGGACTAGAGGGGGCGAAAGTGGAAACTAGGCACGCTAGTGACGTTGATTGGTAGAAACTCGAGCTTTTAGTCTTCGGAGGATGCAAATCGAGAAATTTCAAGCAATTGAACAAGGTGAACGCATTGGAGAGTAAGGAGACAGATGATCGCGTGTGTGATTATGGGAATTGAAAAGAAAGGAAGGTGTAAGTGTGAAAGTCTTAAGGTCGAGTGAAGTGAGGTGTGAGTACGCGGACTGGAGAACCTGAGGCCGATATTGGAGCCTAGCGGAGGTCACTCAGTCAAATAGTCCTACGCACCTGCGATCCACTAAAATAGTGACCAAAGCGCATCAAAGTAGAGCTTATAGTAGACCTACAGCAGAGAATGGATGTTTCAAGGGCAGTTGGCTTACTGCACAGAGGCTTGCACAGCCGCGAAATTGCAGCCGTCGTGCGCAGAGCCTCACGCACTTGCCATTCAGGACTGCAGTCCCGATCGCACGGTCGTGATAGATGGCCAACAGCGATTGTGGCCGACATGGACGCTGAACATAGACATATCATTGTGCTGACGTATGGTCCGCCTGTGAATAGATTGGACAAGTTTGGTTGACTCGTAGTTCGTGGAGGTGCGGAGTGTGGTCACCGGAACGGAGCGGCGGTTGCATACCATGGGCAAGCACGAGGACAAGCAATGGCCTGTGCGGCCGTTCAGCTGGAATGTCCGGCGGTGCATGGTATGTAGTGAGCGTTTCAGAGTGAAAAGTGATGCTGAAAGGTTGTCACAACGCGGTGGTCAAGTTGGTTGTGGAGGCTGTGCTCCGCTTTCGCTCGTGTCCCCGAAGTACACCCTGTCCTTGCTTCCTCTACCACTGACTGTCTCAATACCAATTTTGATATACAGATTGACTGACATTCTACATACGACTTTTTTCCGTCAAATGATCGGCTATCATTTGGTCGAGACTATCGGAATCGGACGCGTGGACGATGTGACTCAGGAATCCCTCGAGGCAAACGCGTCAGAGTCTTGGAAGCCGTGGCTCAGGCATTAAGGCAAGCAAGCATACCGTGCCACACCAGCCTCAAATCAAGCGCCCGACATGGATGGCCTCACTTCTGTTAGATTGCCCAGCAAAAAGACATAAGCAAGCCCCTTTCGATAAGCCACATGTGCGATCCTGTGAACAGAATAGTCCGAGTTTCATTCTGAATTGGCTGAGTGGTATTGTCTCATTGGCAGGAAAGCATAATCACCAACATGCAAATCCCCGACCTGCTGTGGCTTTCCTTCCGAGATCGCCTAATTCTGCATCCCTAGCGGCGTTCCCAGCTCTTGTCTTCATGAAGCTTTTCTGTCCTTTCAGCGGCGCGCGATCCGGACACCTCGGACAGTCTGGTCTTGATGTCTTCGCCGGCGAGGGCCGCTTGGCGTGGGACCCTACAGGCACTCTGAGGGATGTGCGCTGACCATGTCCCGCCCTAGAGGCGGAGACTCGGCGTGGTACGGCCATATGCTCCTTGATCGTGTTGTGATCAACGTGCGTAAGAATAGTATCTGACTGCTCCTTCACAATCATCACCCAACTTCTGTCGCCTGCGCAATGTTGCCAATGGGCATTCGCATACTGAATGCGGAACTCAGCTTCCTGCGAATTGTCGCGCCTTGCTTTGCTGCCTGCTGAATCAAAAAGACTCGTCTCTTCAATTCTGCCTCCCGAACGAACAAGTCAAAGTCGAGTAAGAAGCAGAGATTGATCTCCAAGCTCTTGAGCTCCTTGCGACTGACCCCACCAACCTTCGCAAATCTGTCTTGTGACCATTTATGATCCTCCAGAACCTTGCTCGCCACTCTGATTGCCGCCAAAGACAATCGGTGGATGGTCTTTGTGGTAGCGGGTACCAACATATCAGAGACGCACAGGCGATGGATGTATGAGGCAGCTGTCAGGTACACGCCGGGGCTGTGAGGGCAGTAAAGATGAATCCGGAGCAGGTATTGGGATAGAGTAAAGGGCGGTACAGTCTTGAGGAAGAAACGACGCGAGATCGCCATCTGCTGGATCGCCACCATTTCGGCATTGGCACCGACTTCCACCATGGGCATGGGCTCGTCGCGGTGCGCTTCCGGGGAGGGCATGGGAACTGGCGAGATCATAGTGCCATTACTGGACGTGGGTGAGATGGGCGAGACTGGCGAAAGTGGTAGTCGTGGATCTGTTGCCGCTAAATCTTGCCTTGGCTCCATGTTCTTCTTCGGCGTAGTCGGTCGTGATGCAGGTGGAGTTGGTGGTACATCGCCTGTGACTTCCGCCAGTGCCTGTACGGCAGCGATGAGGAATTTGACAGAAGATGTTGCAGACGTCGATGACCAGTCCCAGTCCTCCCTGTCCACCACCAGCACAGCATCCGATTGTCCTTCATGACCTTCTTTCTCTTGAGCTTCGAGACCAGCATCGGCACACGGATTTGGCGCTTTCGGGCATTGCGACCCTGACTCTTGGTGGTTATCCATGTCGTCGACCATGCTTGTCGCTAGAACGTGCAGCCTCTGCTCGAACAGTAAGTTGGCAGGTGAGTGCTTGCGTAGGACCTGGCGAGCGGTTACGTTGTTGTTGATCGCATGTTCAAGTGTCTCAAGTACGTTGGAGCCTCGACGTTCGAGGTCTGAGTCTACTTTGACGGGGTACAGAGGCCTGGCAAATGCCTCGGAGAGTGTGAGCGGCACATGCTATACGTTTCAAGAATGTGCAACGTCGTAGATAGATATTCGAGCGGGTATAGATTGGCTGTAGTCGATTCGGTAGGGAAAAAGTGATCAATCACATGGTCGCACGCCCGAGCATGGGCGCGGCCCGGTTCATTCCTCCCCTTCTTCCGAAATTAGCGCCCAAGCAATACTCACTCAACGCTCCCCGCCTCAAATTGGGATATTCAATGCTCTGACATGTGCCAGTCACCTGAATTTGAAGTAATATTGTTTGATTTGGGCGAGGGTTTTCTTGGACGCTCCGTAAGTGGTTTTCACCAATTCTTACACGGCTATTGTGTTTGGCATTGCCCGGCGCTGCACGATTTTCTTTAGGGAGTTGGACGGATAGGCTTTCGTAAGGAAATCACTACGCGCATCGAACACAGATTACTGAAGATAGCATTTGTTGACGAATCGTCAGACCGTACACTTGCTCGTGGCACACCATCCTGACCTGGCCTCTGATATTCAGAATCATAGCACAGGCGACCAGATACATGCTTTGTCCGACTTGCGTGGATAAATAGTACAGCAGCACGTGAGCAGTTCTTATGCCAGAGCACGCCAGCCGAGAAGGTGATCGTGGGCTGCATCCAAGCGTGACAAGTTGAATTTTCATCTTGTATCATCACGACTTCGCAAATCGAACGAGTGCCGTACCACTATAGTATAATAGAATGCTCGCTTTTTTACGCTGCCCTACAGCTGGAGAAACATTTCAATACAGCCAAGCCGGCAGGGAGCGAAGGAGATCAGCAGTTGCTGTAGATCATCGATGCAAGGTGCAAATCCAGGCTCGCTCAAGGAGCCGATTCGAATGCGCACAAGTCCAGGAATTAGAGAAGCGATGGTGAAGCATGATGGGTGGAATGTTGACGAGACAACATAACAAGTCGGTGACAGAGGCGCCAGCTAGACCCTTTGAGTGAGCGTCGCAGATGCAGGAAGACGTGGGAAAGAGGAGAAGGAGGAGTCACAGAGTTGGATTTGCAGTTCTGTTCGCACTAACGATCTACTATGCCCGAACAGTACTAGCGCCACCACCTGAGACACTGGCTTCCGTTGCATTTTCAGAGCAGAACCGTCCTTATCTCAGGTTCCCACGGTCGCATTTTTGTGATCAACACGAATCCGATCAACAGGCAGATATCTAACCAAAGACATGTTTGGAGAGTCTTAAGCAGGTAAGTCGCGTATCATGAAAACACGAGCGCGAATATTCGGACTGCGCCAGTAGACCAGCATGCCTCAGAAACCCGTCAACCAGGAGCGAAGGCTTAGTCAGGAAGGCCGATCCTTCTGATTGGCTAGCGTTCGATCCCCATTCTTGAAGTGTCTCCCAAGTCAGGTTCTTTGTAGAAACCCTCTTGCATCCTTTCCCTCACGATACAGCTTTTCAACCACTTCATACGATCGGCTCATCGCTATTTGGGTCCATCAGTCAACTTATTAACGACTTAGACGTAACGCGCATTCCGCAGACACCCATCTTACTCCCGTTTCCCCTCGCGCTCCTCGTCGACCGAAATCACCAGTCTTTCGACACTCGTCTCGGAGCCAGCCATCGATCGCAGCACTCAAATTGAACGTGTCGAACAGTATCACGACATCATAGAGTTGTTACACGGCTTAGTGGACCCAAGAAACGCGCGGGGCATAGTCGTCTGCTCGATCCCATCCCTCAGCGTCGACCTACGAAACGGTCCATCCAGTCTTGAATGACGGCCGTTTCTTGCGCAAGGCATCATACGTCTCGTCGCTAGACTGCTCGTTCTCGATATGCGACGCAGAATCGCCGATACTCGAACAAATTAGACCGAGCTATAGCAGCTAAGCGTAGTCGGCTATCTAGCATGACAGAGGCCCTGTCGCTAGCGACACCCACAGCTGCCAATCTGCAGCCACCTGTCTCTGCACCAGCCTTGCATCATTTCCATCACCATCTACCACCGGTACCGCTTCTCAATGAAGACACGGTTGACGATGATGACGGAGAAATCGCTTGCATTTGTTCCTATCCAGGGGACGATGGTGCGACTGTGCAATGCGACAAGTGTCTGAGATGGCAGCATATCTCTTGCTATTATCCCCCACCGAAAGAGGTACCTGGAGACGATCAGAAACACTACTGTGCTGATTGCGTACCTCAAGCCGACCTGGATCCACGAAAAGCCAGCGACCGGCAAAGAAGAGCTCTTGAACACAGGAATGGCATCAATGGTATCAAGAGACCAGCTGCTAAGGCTCCGAAGAAGAAGACCAAAGATTCGCCCTCGTTAACAGCGCAGGTAAATGGTTGGTCGGATCGGCACACACACCTTCACAACCAGGATCGCAAAAGCGCAAGCCCACGAGATCAGCCTCCACCCGCAAAGAAGCCAAAGACATCGCATCGCGCATCCAACTCTGTCAGCCAACCTGGTCGCAAACGAGGCAGCACCATCAATGCCTACACCGCCAGAAGTCCTTCCAAATCACCTGAACTTAATACCACAACCTTTATTCCATTCTACTCTGATGAATTTCTACACCTTTTTCAACCTCAATCGCCGCGAATCGAGACGGAAACGAATCTAATGAACAACATTACTGTCACTGGTCTGCTGTCGGAATGGCTTACTGACCCAGAAGCGGTGAGCAGAGCGACCGGCGGGCTCACTCAAGCGGACGTTTTTAAGAGATGGGACGGACAAGTTGAGGACATACCAGGTCGGCCACCTGTCAACGTCGAATGGGTGGAGGACCCACGCTTCTCGTCGGACGGCTTGACGCCTCGATGGGCGCGACTAGTCGTTGAAGATCAGATACAGCCCGGTACTTTCATTGGCGAGTTGCGCGGACGCATCGGCTTGAAAGACGATTACATGCACGAAGAGGAGAACCGCTGGGGCCTTTTACACCATCCAGAACCTTTTGTCTTCTTTCACCCTCAACTACCCATTTGCATCGACGCCAGGCAAGAGGGTTCTTCATTCCGATTCGTGCGCCGGAGCTGTCAACCCAACGCAGAGCTCCAAACTATCATCACGGAGCAGACTGAGTACCATTTCTGCTTCATGGCTAAGAGAGAGATCATGCCCGGTGAAGAGGTCACTGTTGCCTGGCAGGTTCCTGATACCATCCGGGAGCGCATCAACTCGAGTCTGGCCACATCTGCGAATTTCCAGCCAAAGGTACGCGACTACATTTCGACTTGGATATCAAATGTACTTGCCAACTGCGGTCCCTGCGCATGTAATGGTCAGAACAACTGTCTGATGGCTCATTACGACCGACGCGGTCTCTCGCCTCCGCTTGCGCCGACGAAGGTTACCAAGCGAAAGAAGAAATTACCCACTCTCGATACTGGGTCTGCGAATCGAAGTCGATCGGCGAGTGAGGTCCGAAGGACCGATCACGACGAAGAAGGCACCGAGAGCCGATCTGCTTCAGGCTCACAAGCATCTGCTAGTCGCGACATCACGCCAAACACACATTACTCTGGTCCAACGACCATGAATGGCATATCAGAGCTGTCCGAGCGGGAGAAGAAGAAGCTCATGCGAGAAGAGGAGATGTTCCGAAGACAAGAGGAGGAGAGCGGTCGACAAAAGAAGAAGCGTCACAGCGGCGGGTCTGCGCTTACCCCGTCCGGCGCATCATCATCCGTACGCTTTTCACATCAAAGTTCACATGGTGCGAAAGCTGACCAATACCAGCACAAGCCAAACGGCGTACCATCAAGATATGCGGACGCTAGCACGTCGAGTCGACCGCATCTCCCCACAAGGAATTCAGGTGGCAAGCGGAAAGCGGGCTCAATGAAGACGGCGCGAAAGGAGTCCGCCATACCACCTCGATCAGCGTCAGTGACATATGTGGATGCTGGCGTACAATGTGATCTTGAGCCTGCGGAACAAGCCACAGATCCACCCACTCGACCCCCAAGAAGATATATCTCCGTTTCTCAACGGCTTCTGAAGCGATGTTTCTCGAACAACTTCAAGAAGAGCATCAGTCCTCAGCAGCCGTCGCCACCTGCAGAGCCTGCGACAGACGCTATGGATGTTGATGCCAAGGACCCGCCTGCGAAGTCTGCTTCACCTGTCGCCACGAAAGTACCTTCCAACCCGCCAGCGGACAATGCGTCGCCGCAAGCTGCATTGCCGCAGCCTGAAGCGCTCGCACAGAGCAATGACGTCGATACTGCGATGCCAGATGCTGAGAACGAGTCTGCTGTGAATCAGTTTGCTGTGAAGGCTGAATCGCCAAAATTTCCCAAGCAGGCGACACCAATCTCCCCTCCAAAATCCAGTCCTCCTCCTTCGGACAACATATCTGTCACATCACACCCTGCGACTAATCCTTCGGCCCCCCCCTGGCCTCAAGACCAACCAGATCCGGCAAGGGACACGTCCCCAGAGAAGCAGGAACCGGATGCTCCCACTCACCGACCATCAATGCACCTCGAGATGCCACCACCAGTTACCTTCACCGGTCCACAGACAGCAACCGGTGGTGTGCCCTCACTCGCACTAATGCATTCGCCGACGGTAGTGACGCCTGGCCCAGCTTCTGCGCCCCTAAATGCGCCACTCTTCTCACCCAACGTCAGCGTTGCAGTGAGTCCGAGTCCAGTCAGGAAGAAGCTGAGCCTCTCGGACTACACGAAGCGGAGCAAAGCTCGTGAGAGCTTGGGTGGAGAGACGTCGAACCCATCTGCGCTGGCAAAGGAGATCAAGGAAGAGGCTATCGCCAGCCCCGTCAGTACCACTGGGGATAGAGTGGACGGCGAAAGGGCAGATGGCGAGGGAAGCGTAGAGGCTCACTCTGAAGAAGTGAAGTCGATAGATCCTGGACCAGACAGTGAGCAGGCTGTTGTGTCGGAGGAGAAGATGGAAGAGAAGAAGGACGACGAGAGCGCTCAGCAGGCGCCCGTCGCGGACATGTAGGATTGCCTGATCATTGATGGCGTGAATGAATCCTTTTATGACTGTAACATATTCTTATCTAGTGCAGCCTGTTATGAGTCAAGTGAGCTCGTCATCGGCCCAAGTCAAAGCGCAAGACAAGTCAACCACGGCGCAGAATGAGCTTTTAGCGACTAGCTATGGCAGCGTTCTGTTTGTCCGGGATTTCTCGCACGACTGAAGCCCGTTCCCCTTGCCAGGGGTTCGAAATTGGGTATACATCGCTGAGGGAGTTGCCAAGGCCGGGTGAGGTGGCCTCTGTCAGTTTGCCTGCCGATTTCTTTAGACAGGACTCCGATTCCATGCTAGCGACATGAGTTGCCATACAAATTCACACAGCTCTGCTGTAAGTCTGCTGCCGTATAATCCAGCCGATGTCGGCGTGACTTGACCTGTCTTGCAGAGACGATGCGCCGTTTCGAAGTCTACCGTGAACAGGGCTCTGGCCGAGATGATGTACACGCGGACGACGAACCACAAACCTTACCTATCCTCGGAAAACATCACCTAGGTGGATCATGGACGATATGGGCGCTTTCATTAAGGTTTGCACGTCGACTTGTGGCTCTGACATATTGTTCATGTGTTCGTTTGGGCCACGCGGTCTGTGGGAGTTTGTGAGGACCTCACCTGACGCGTCATGATTATTTCAAGATCAGTCGAGTGCTAGAAGGGCCTTTTGGCCGCGTAAGAATGGTGAGTGAATGGGAATAGTAAGTATGAACGGAGTCAGTATATTATCTACTGTATGGCTGCCCAGGTGGCCAAGCATTCACTAAGCACCTCTCCCTTGATTGTTGTAGAGAGCCAATCATGAAGCTCATCCTTCCTATCATCGCACTTAGCGTGCTTGTCTCAGGCAAGACTACCAGGTCCACCACCACCAAATCGACTACTACAAGGGCCACTGCTGTACCTACCGTCAAGCTTGACTATACGACTCTCATACCTGCAGCAGGAAACTCGTCCCTAGGCTACTACAAGTATCAGAACATTCGCTTCGCTGCTGCTCCTACGGGTGATCTTCGTTGGGCTGAACCTCAATGGCCGACCAAGGAAAATAGCATCAACAATGGCTCGCTAGCTTCTTCCAGCGTAGCTTGCTCGTCGACTGAGGACTGCCTCTTCATGGACATTTGGGTCCCGGCCAATGCTAAAGGCAAGAAGCTACCCGTAATGGTCTGGACCTATGGCGGCGGCTTTACGGGAGGGTCAAAGAATGAGAATACCCCAGAAGGATTCTTCAACCTGTCCACCTCCTTCATCTACGTCGCTTACAACTACCGATTGGGAATCACTGGTCTTGCAAACGGTGTCACTGTTCCTCACGAAGGCGGTACAACCAACACGGCTCTTTGGGACGTACAGCATGCTTTTCAATGGACGAAGAAGTATATATCCGCATTTGGGGGTGATCCTAACCAAGTCACTGCTGTTGGCTTCTCCGCTGGCGCCTCTCAGGTCTTGTTCCAGCTGACGGTCAGTCGAAGCAAGAGGATGGAGATTGCACAAAAGCTGATGTGTATTAGCGCTTTGCCGGCCGCGCCGAGCAACTTTTCAACAGGGCATATGTCATGTCTCCTGGCTTTGTCCCCGGTGCGGGACATCATCATGCTGAAGTGTGTTTCCTCCAGATCTGATAGGTCACTATGCTAACAGAATAGGCCTTTTGGCAGAACGTCTCCACCTCTGTTGGATGCGCCGGTGGACATCTGTCCTGCATGCGAAAGGTCAACTTCACCACCCTGACGACCGCTGCCAGTACAGTGCAATCTAAATACACCTACCAATTCCAACCCCGTGTGGACGGCGACTTTGTTAGTGACACATGTAGGCTTCTTCCAGCACTTTCCCACTTGAACTCCCGGCCCTGACCATTACTCCCAGACGAGGCCCAATTCTACCAGAACCGCTTTAATTTCACCGGTCCCATGGTCATCACCCACGAAGCCCATGAAGCCAATAGTCAAGCCTGGTCCGGCGTCAACACCACCGCCGACGTCTCGACTTACCTCAAGATCTTCTTTCCCGCCATCACGGACGACGTCGTACAGCAAGCGCTAAACCTCTACCCTGAATCAGGCTACACCAGCCCCGGTCTTCGATTCGCAGACATGAAGCAGTCTTTCGACTTGACAGCGCATAATCTCGCAGTCACCAACGCTTTGAAGAACCAGATCTGGAACGGCCTGGTCGCTCTCGGCGGCGCAACACATGGCACCGATCAGAGCTACTACTGTACGCTCCCCTCCCCCCTCTGACAAATCGATACTGACATTCATCGAACAGGGTATAGCACCTACTCCCTTTCCACCACTTCCTCCTCGAGCGGCATGGCCGGCAGCACAAGCGGCAACTCCACCTCCGGCTCCACCGCCGGCGGACCTCCATCCGGCATGAGCGGACCCAGCGGCTCAAGCAGCGGCAACTCGACCTCCAGCGCTGGCGGCATGGGCGGTGGTGGTATGGGCGGCAGCACGTCCGTGGAGCCGACTGTTGCGATCAAGATGCAGAAATACCTGCTCTCGTTTGTGCTGACGGGCAACCCAAATACCGTATGGCCTAAGGATAAACTCACTTGGCCGAAGTACTCGACTGGGAGCAATGGGGTGAATTTGGTGTTCAACACGACTTTTACGACGAAAGAGGATGATTTGGCGAATCAGAAGAGTTTGTTTTGGAACAAGGCGCTTTGGTATTAGTGTACAGTCATATACATTCACGCAGAGAGGGGCTGTAATGAGATACTCTGCTCACCGCACGTCAAATCGTCCGATCGAGGATTGGGTCACACCATGAGAAGCAAATCAGTCTCACATTATTGCTACAGCTGTCATACAAGTCCCAACCATGAATCATTACCCAATGCCTGTGCCCCAATGCAAGCCATCCCAGCCGTTCCCACCATCTTCTTTCTTCCCTCGCTCACTCAGGACAAACAATATTCCCCGCGGTGGCCCGCCTCACCTTCTCCCTCGTCACAAAATCCCCCTCCGCCAACGTCCCATTAAACATCAAACATCCCCTGCTCTCCACCCCACCGTCCGTACCATACCAGCCCTTCGGCGTCCTCAATCCATCCGCCATGAACGCCGCCACGCACCCGCTCAGCCCATTGCACTGCTCCAGACAACCTTCCCACCGTTCCGCGATGTCCGTGCTGTCCGGCGAGGGCAGGTAGAATTGGTAGATGAGGTGTGCGACGCGGAAGGAGGGGGAGGGCGCGAGGCCGTTGGTCGAGAAGTTTGTGGCGGGGACACCGGGGGCCGTCGGCGGGAGGGGGTTCGAGACGCTACAGGTGGTGGGGATGGGGGTGTAGGCGGGGCCGCCGGCGCGGGGGAGGACGAGGGCGGTGGTGAAGGAGGTGGTTAGGAGGAAGGTGAGGGCTGTAGGGAGCATGGTTGCTGGGTTAGGTTGTGATGATGTGATGGTTTGCGATGAAAGGTTTGATGATGGTGTATGGATGCTGATGGTGCGTGCTTAGGTGTCTTAGGTATGTTGATTGTGGGAGTACTGTGTCAACTCTGGTCTTGAAGGTGAAGGGTTGGATGATTAGGCAGAGCAAGAGAAGTGGAAATGACGACCTGAAACCTGCTCTTACCTTGATTGCTCTTATGTAGCCGACGATATAGAGTGGTGTTGCATGTCACGGTGCCATTCCGAAGACCTGCAGATCAACGTTGTACTCATGTTGCGTCACGGTCCATGCTTTTCGGGTGCGCAGCTTTACCTCGTACAGATGACTGTGTGCAGGTGTGCTCCGGAAAGAGGAATGGAGGGGAAATAGCATGGCTGGTTCGGTTTGGACCAGTGACGATGATCAGGCTGAGAACAGAGGGATCGTCTGTGCATCTTCAGCTGCCGTTGTCCCGCCTGTTGTCGGCTGTGAAAGCATGGTCACGTGATGTGAATTTTTCCTTCGCGGTGTCAGCTGAGTCTGCTCTCCATTGATATTCCCACTCGTCATATGGACAGTTCACTTTTATCGGTCGCACACACCGCAGCACCACCATGTGGCAACGGACATGAAGCTATCTGGACCGTGAATTCTGCTCAGTCTTTCAATCGCTGACCGCGACGATGACCTTGGATGCCCAGCAACTCCTGGCGACGATCATCAACAGATCCAACTACGTGTTTGCAGCAGTCTTCCTGAATGTCAATCTGAACATGGTAGTCAGGATCGCAGCACGGCACGGCTATTTAGATCCTCGATTGAAGTCATACATCACGGACGTCAACTATGCCTTTGAGTATATCATGCTTGCAGCGACGACTCTCGATTTACTCCGATGTGGTTTTGGTTTCTTCCGTCCATTTGATCAGGAAAGTGAGATGAGCGCCTTCACTCTGCTAGCGACCTCACCCATTGGGGTCCTGGCTATGGAAGATCTATCCTTGATCAAAATCACTCTTGCAGTCCTGTCAGTTTGGTTGGTGACATGTGCGGTAAAGGTCGACAAATACTATTTCAGACGAGAATCCAGGCCAGGTCAATCAGTACCAGATGCGATATGATCGCCATCGTATCGTATATAAAGTCTGAAGGACCATGAGCACAATCTGCGCCTGTTGCTGCATACGACAGCACAGAACACATACATTTTCCAGCATTCATCGACACTGGACAAGATTTTGCACCTGAAGAGGGTGTTATTTTAGGCCCAGCCTTTTGCACCCCGCACCCACGCATGCTTCCTTCTCCGACAAATTTCATGGACACCAGTATGCTGTCAGAGTCAGCCCCAAGCTATTTGGTCGACTTCATGGAGATCCCGGGACCTTCCCTCCTCTCAGGAGTTCCGACGCTTCTTGCCACGCTTGTCAAATTGAGGACCCGATACTAGCTTCATGAGAAGCTATAGTGTCCTGCCCGCTTTGGCTCGCTTTGTGATGTCTCAGAAGCGCTCAGATGGCGATAGCTGGTACTACAAGGAGGTAAGTGAAATCTTTGAGGCTCTCCTGGGATAGAGGAGTACCGCTTAGACGATGAGTCGTCTGAAGCCCATGAGACGATCCCAAATACACGTGTGCTTCTCTGATATCTGGTCATTTGCTATGCTCTTCATTCTTGTCTTTCATCACCATCTGTTCTCTATCACAGCCCTCCAGACACAGCTTGCATCCTTCGTGCTCGCTTTGAGTCTCAGTCCATCTATCAGCTCTAAAGATCTCACACCTTCACCATTTCTTCCCCTTTGCCCTTATTCACAGCTATCCTCGCCGACCATTCCTCCCGAACAAGCATACCGTCAAGGCTCACCCCAAACCTCATTTCCCCTCGAAATTAAAAGGATCATCATACCCTCCCCTCAAGACCCCCTCCCGATTGGCCTCAGGCTCCAACATCATCCTCACGGCCAGTACCAACAACAACGCATCGACCCAAACCGACGAATCGGCAACAGTAACCCCTCCATAACCCTGCATCGTCAACAACCCCGCAATAAGCGCATAGCTGACGACCATCTCCCCAAGCCCCTCGAGCAGCTCAGACCAATTGGCCCTCTCCACACGGCCAGAAGAGCCCGCACCACCAGCGTACCCACCACTACCTTTCCCGCCACCACCAGCACGAGTCCCCTCCTCAGAATAATCCTTCGCTTCCGCCCCAGCCGCAGCATCGTCACCGCCCCTGTCGCCACCCCTGTCGCCGCCCTTGCCACCTTGATCCATCCCAGCAAGCGCCTCCTAGGTGCTGCGCCACGCCTGGTAGACCGGTGCGCTGGCCCTGCGTGTGGAGGAGGTGGGGATCCTGCTTCCTGACACGGGGAGGTTGTGGATTGGGTCGGTGGGTGCGCGGCGGGGAGGGGTCGTGGTCTGCACTGTGGGTTTCTTGGGTTTGCGTTTGGCGATGGTGAGCATTGTTGGTGGATCTTGTTGCGGTTTCGGTGTTGAGGTGAGGAGTCGGGGGTGGGTGGTTGACTTGTTGAGCTTGGTCTGGTGCGCTGGATCTGATTGTGTTCTGGATGTGTTCTGAAGTGGTTAGGACTGTACCGTGGTTTTGGGATGCGCTTTTGTCATTGTTGATCCATGTGAGTCTTACGCTGGGGCATGACTGCTGCTCTTATTTGTGCCTTATTTGCAGAACAAGCGAGTCTACAGGATATGAAACATTCAGAATGAGTGGGAACATCTGGACAAGTCTTGTCAATTTTTTAACATTGCTCACGCTTGCTACGTCGATTGCTTTTTGTCACCGCCACGGGCTGCTCCCACCGCTGATGCTCGCGCTCTCAAAGTCCAATGCGCCCTGATCTATTTGCTTGAACTTGTCCCTCGCAGCTTGCAGCTCTTTGCTTAGCCCGCCCTGCTCTACGTTCTCGTCCTCACTTGCTGCCTCATCATCACTTGCCTCGGCTTGCCGCCGTCTTCCATACGTCGCGCCTTTGCCCTTCCTGGACGCATCGAGCTGGACCACAGCGTCCGCGTTCTCCTTTTCTTCTCCTCTAGGGTTTCTCGTCGTCCGGGCCTTCTTAGTAGTCTTCGCAGCACTGACCTTGAGGTTCTTCTTCCCCTTTGCCTCTCCAAGCACTTTGCGACCTTTGCCTCTCCCTCTGAGTCCCACAAATCCATTCTCCTCATCGCTTTCAATGCCACTAACATCGAAGCTCTCATCCCTCCTCAGAACTCGTCGAGGCAACAAAGCCCTCAGCATCGCGCTCGTCACCCTTCTCTCCTGCACCTGTGTCGGCGCAGCACCGCCTCTCCGCTTCTTGGGCGAAATGACCACTTCCTCTTCTAACGAGCTGCTGCTCTTCGGGCTGGCATACGTCTCGCTGTCAAGATCGGCTCGCCGCGGCGTCGAACTCCTCGCGCTACTGCCTTCGCTGAATCGAGGGAGACTTGCTGATCGAGCAGGTGACAGATCTGACGAGGTATTGTCGCCATATCGGCCGGCCTCCCTCGCTCTGCTTCGACGCGGCTCAGTGGCAGGAGGCGACGATCGCATGACCTCCACCTCTGCGCCGCCCGCAGTGCGCTGTGTCGTTGCCGGGTCTTCCTGAGTCTCTGCCACCTTGTCGCTATCATGGCCAGTCGAGATCTCGTCGCTTTTCCTCTTCGTCCCTTTCGATTTCCGTGGCGAAAGAGTATACAGCTCTTCATCGTCTTCGTATATGCTCTGCCGTCGTGGTTCCTCTACAGCTTTTGTTTGGTCCGCAGCATGCTCGAAGCGCCCAGGCAGCGGCGTGCCTTCCAGGTGCGGACGGAACGCTTCATCGTCCAGCGTCAGGTCATCAATTTGCCTGACGCCGTCACCACTCCTGTCCAGCCCTTCATTCGTACCCGTAAGATCTGCAGTGGTGTCCAGTGCGCTAGTACCCAACTCATCCGTCGTGTTCCCCAGCAACGAATCATTCGAATTATCAAGCACGCTAGTGTCCAGATCTCCACGTTGGACTTGCGCCAGAAGCGAAAGCGCCCTAGGCCTTCGTTTGAAGCCCGCAAGCGCGAGAACAGAAGAGTCTGCGACCATCGGCGTAGCTTCCACAGGTGCCCTGCTCACAACAGCTGCCTTAGTCCCGCTCTTCTGCCCAGTCCGCCGCATCGGACTGTCCTTGGCGCTCCCACTCCTCCTCGCGCTCCCTCGCGCAGGCGTCGCCGTCTTGCGCACAGTCGGACTCCTCGCCTGACTACTCCTCCGCGCACCCGCACTCTTTTCTCTCCCTACGCCAGCGCCAGAGTCCTTCCTCCCCTTCCCTGTCGAGCTCACAACCCCCTCCCCCTCATCCTCACTAGGCACATCAAACTCGTCCCCCTCCCTCCCCGTCTCGGCCTTGTCCTTCCCCGGCCTTGCCCCCTTCCCACCCTTCGCAGGACCAGGACTCCCCAGTCCCCCGGCGACGAACGTGTCCACCTTTTCGCCCCTTCCCTGTCCCCGTTGTGGTCTTCTCCGCGCATTGCGCACCAGCCCGCCCGTCACGTCTTCCTCTTCCTCGTCAGAGCGCGACACGCCCTTTTTCGTCTTTCCGGCAGTGGTCTTCGTGGTCGTCTTCGTGTTCGCCGTCTTTGTCTCTGCAGGCGCGGTCTGGCGCGTGGTCCTCGTCCGCGTCGCTGCTCTCGGCGCTGCTTCCGGCGCAGGTGGAGGTGCGGGCGCGGCGGCGGCGCGAGTGCCTGGGCGGACGCGCTTGGGTGGCATTGTGGGCAGCGATTTGTGTTTCCAAGGCAATGCTAGGTGCGCGACGGTGACATAGTGGTGTGCTGGACTTTCTACTCTCTTGGGCGCGAAATAGGTGTGGTGAGGTAGGAAGGATGGTGATGGCGGGTGTGGGGAAGAGACGCGTCGGGAGGGAGGGACGCGTTTCGGTGTTTGGACTTTTTCGGGGAGGGGGGAACTTTTGCTTTTTTCTACACTGCATTGTGTCTTTGATTAGTTCTAGTCTTCTTCTCTGCATGTCCACTCGGCGTGACGATACGGATCATTTCTCCGAATTGGGTTTGTCCAAAAGTGTGTATAGTGTGCAAGCGTGCCCAGCTCTCACTTTGTACTGCCGTACAAGTCCTTCTCCACCATTACCCTACAAATCGGATGGTAAAAGTTCCTGTTCTTCTCAAAAGTCTTTTTTGCGAGATCTTCGTCACAAGCCTTGAGTCCCTTGTAGAGCGGTCGGACGAACTTCATCCTGCCGACCCTTCCCAGTAGCTCTGCGGTTGGACCGTACACGCTCTTTGCCTTTGCTTTCAATCCTACGGTGAAGTACCTCGACACCAGCTCCACATTGTTGCTGCTGGCGAAGCCATATGAGGACCCCATGAGATCAACCAGCTCTGGTTTGAGTGGCTTCTCGAACGTCTGGACCTTCTCGAGGAAGACCACAGACTGGTTGGCCATCCATCCTTCGAGGTCCGAAGAGTTAGGCTTGAAAGAGCTGGAGTCACCGGTGTTGGCAGCTGACCACTTGTCTGCAAGCGCGTAGCATACGTCGACCATACTGGTGTCGTAGTCTGGCTTTGGGGGAAAGCCAGGCTTGTAAAACCATGTATCCCAGTCGAGGTCGTTGAGCTTCTTGCTTGCGTCAGAGTCGGAAGCAAAGAAGTCGAGCAATGTGGCTTTAAAGTCGTAGCTGTCGAGAGATTTTCGCTCAAAAGTGTGGAAATACTAGCGGTCGTCAGTCATGTGCACTTGTCAGGTTCACAGTAAATTGGAAATGGTATTTGACTCACATGAGGAATGAACTTATCCCACTTATCTTTTCCCACCAGCTTTTCGAGGTAATACAGGAAGGTGAACCCCTTCTCGTAGGGAATGCTGCTGAACGCATCGTCCGGATCTTTACCCTTCAAGTCTACGATCAACTTCGTAAACTCATGGTCCTCTCCAAAATTGTTGATACTGTCGGACAAAGCTTTCCAGCCAATGATGGCACTAAAGTCTCGGTGGGGCTCACCATGGATGGCCGCCAAAATGCGCCGCTCCAGGTAGACAGTCCAGCCTTCATTCAGCCAGAAGTGCTCCCATGAAGCATTCGAAACGAGGTTGCCGGACCAAGAGTGAGCGAGCTCGTGAGCAATGACATCGATGTTCTGACGATCTTTTGAGATGATAGTTGGAGTGGCGAAGGTATAGATCGGGTTCTAGTAATACATGTCAGATCATGTGAAGTAAGTCTGCTGAAGTCTACTTTGCATACCTCCATGCCGCCGTAAGGAAATGAGCTTGGGAGGACCAGTACGTTGTATGTGCCCCAGACGTACGGAAAGACAATCTTCTCTGCCTTTTTGATGAAGTTCTCGGTGTCGTCTTCGAGCTCCCATTTTGCCCCTTTCAGCTCATCTGGACTTGTCCACACAGTGCTTCTTGGGCCGATGTCTGCCTTTGCGATGTCTCCACTCGCAAGGGCAAACAGATACGAAGGAATTGGGACGGACTGCTTAAAAGTGTAGACTTTGGACCCTGAAGTTCCGTCGCTTGCGGTTGTCGGCAGTCCAGATGCAAGCACTGGTAATGGCGACTTGATGTTGTAGGTAAAGGTGGACTTGACATCAGGGGTGTCTTGGCAGGGGAAGATCGAGCGTGCGTGTATGGCCTGGCATTGAGAGACTACCAGCGATTAGTGATGATGAGGACTATAGAGATGAGGGGAACGGACACATGTAGGGATGCTTCTGGTTCGAGGTCTGGGCGGCAGTAAGCCACTGAAGAGCCGTACAGTCTTTGGTAGTCGAGACGTTGATCTGTCTTCGCATCAGAATTCGCATTGCCATCATCGTGCCGATATCAGCGGACCTCGACTGCAGCCTTCTCGGCCACTTCCATCGACACATTGATCGTAAGTGGACTTCCGTATGGTTCCATGCGAGATGCCAGGTCCCACTTCGCTTCTGATCCATTGATGGCAACGCTTGAGATATCGAGATAGCTGCCAATCGATTAGCTCGATGAGGAAATGGGTATCACGTTTCGATTTGAAGTTGTTCAAACGAAACGTATGACTGATCTTGACATGTCTATAAGATATGTACGCACCTAGTGTCCAGAATAATCTTGTCGGCATCGGGATGCAGGCGTTTCATGTCCAGAGTAACCTTTCCCGCCACTTTCTTGCCGTCGAAATCAATATCCAAATCGGCCGTGACATGTTCACATTTCCACGCATTATAGTTTGAGAGGGTGTTCGGGTCTCTTGGCTGATGAATGGACACGTCCCCTGGCACCGGTCGCTGCTGTATGGCAGCCGGAGCTTTGTGCATGGTAGATTGGTGGTAAGCGACTCTTGTCACGTGTTGGAATCTGTTGCAATACAGTGGAGCAGCGAAGAGTCTTGGACTTCGGAACAAAAAAGACGTAATTGAACGACGACAAAATGCTCGCATCGGGAGTCAGCTGTCGGACAGAGCTAGCCAGCCTGGAGCATGAAGTCGCGAAGTGAAGTCGGCCGCTTTGCTGCGGACCTTCCGCTTTGGGATGCCTGATATCACCTGAACATTCACATTGTGTGGTTGACGAATGTATTAGAGAGCTTGACCGTGGTCAATTGATCAAATTATGCTACATAACAAAATAGGTACTCGCAGGACTCCCAGTGGCTACCAAATTTCACTCGCCAGGAAACGAAATAGTCAATCGTGAGCGGAATATCGTGATGATCCTCGTCTAAAAGCAGTCTCGAGCTGGACGAGAACGATGAAGAAGATCAAATTGGGTAATGGTTGTCGAGCATTTAAGAGGAGGCCTTCTTCACATCCTCTTTGTGCTTGTCCAGAATGCCTCGTCTGTTGAGCTTCTGGGCTGAAGTTACCAGTCCCTATAGTGTAAAGTCAGCTACGTTTCTGATTTAACATCAATGCAAAATGAGTGCTTACGTTCTGCGGCGTCCACTCCTCGTCTGTCAGCACAACGGCATCAATGATCTCTGGTCCTTGAAGTCCTCCCTTCTTTCCCTGATCTTGCATGGCCTTTAGTACAGCATTGTTGATGTTCTTGTCGTGTACAAGCTCCTCAAGGCTCTTGCCAGAGATGCCTTGCTCTTTGGCCACTGTCTGTAGGGCAGCTTCATTCGGGAAGACAATGGCAAGCGGCTTGACTCTGTCGCCTGCAGCGTGAACGCAGATGTTCCCTACAACACCAGTTGATCTGTATATGGACTCGAGCTGTGCCAGTGTTAGACAAAGTGGTTGTTCAGATAGAGAGTACCTTCTTACCTTCTCGAGCGCTATGTACTCGCCGTTCAGGGTCTTCACAAGGTTCTTCTTGCGGTCGATGATCTTCAAATTGCCGTCCTTGTCGAATTCACCGATGTCACCAGTCTTGAACCAGCCGTCATCTGTGAAGGACTCCTTTGTCTCCTCAGGCAAATCAAGGTATCCGCTAGTGATCGAGTCGCCACGAATCCAGATCTCTCCTTGAGGTGGGTTGTTGTGAGCAAAGTAACCGGCGTCCTCGAAATCGACCAGTTTGACTTCAGCCGAGGCGGGCATGCCGCCCATGGCTTGGTCGGTCCACGCGAGAGGGTCCATCAATGCGCCCATGCTGGTAGTGTGTTAGCGACAGTGAACCTGGATGGGCAGATTTTCAACTTACGCGGCAGTCTCAGTCAAGCCATAACCGATGATCATAGGCGCAATAGCCATTGAAATGAAGCGTTGGGTATCCTTTGCAATGGGGCCTCCGCCGACCATGCAAATCCGGAGCTTCCCCCCAGTAGCCTCCTTGATTTTGCTAAAGACAACGCTATCCACAATGCTTGTGCCCAAACTCGATCCAGGGAATCCGGTGCTCATCATCATGCTCTTGGCGCTCATGGCAGCCCAGAACATGTGCTTGACAAGCGCACTCGACTTTGAAACCTTTGTAAGGATGCCCTTCTTGACAGTCTCCCAGACTGCTGGCACGCCGACGAGGATACTTGGCTTCAACTCCCTGATGTCACCGGCGCAGTTGCGAACACTGGCGTCCGAGATCGTCTTGGGGTGTCCGTAGCCCATCGTACCACCCCAGAAGATGCAGGCGTTTTCGAACACGTACTCGAGGATATGCGCCGCAGGGAGATAAGCCAAGAGAGCGTCGCCGGGACCGATGTATGGCCCAACGATGACGTTGACACCAGCAACTGAGAAGTGTTAGTAGAGGTGGCATATTCATTAAGCGAAAGCACTCACTCGCAGCAAGCACATTGCGGTGCTTCAGCAAGACACCTTTGGGAGCGCCAGTGCTGCCGGATGTGTACATGATGCAGCAAAGATCGTCTGGCGTAGGTGGCACTGGCTCTACAGGATTCTCCTCTCCTTTCTTTACAAAGTCGTCAAACTCAATGATGGTAAGATTGGGGTGCGCATCTTGCAACTTCTTGACGCCAGCCTCGTCGAAACCAGCGGCCTCATTGTTGTAGATGACAGTTTGGATGCTCTTGACCTCTTGGAGAGGCTTAATGAGCTTGGTTAGAAGGGTTCCGTCAAGGAAGATAGCCTTCGCTCCCGTCTGCTGCATGGAGTGCTTCAGGCCGTCTTCACCAAGAGTGTCGTAGGCGGTAACGATAGGCATCGACTGCGAGCCTGCTCCATGTGCGGTTGCCATCCATTTCCTACTCGTAGCTGCGAAGATTTGGACCTTGTCTCCCTTGTTCATGCCAACCGCCCGGAAAGCGGATCCGACCTTGAGAGTAAGCTTCTCATACTCGGTGAAGGACATGAACTCGTAAGGACCGAGCTCAAAGTACTGCCATTCTTTATCCACCTCAGTGTCCTTTCCGTCTACCTTCTTCTTGATCTTCTTGGTCTCTTTGTGAATCTTGATAATCTTACGCGAGCCGATACACTTTGCGTTGCCAAACCTTTGTGAGCTGCGTTTCACCAAGTCGTAGATGGTGTTGACGCCCTCCTCTGGTACGGAGATGAGAGCATCTTTGGCGTCTGGGTGTCTGCGGGGGATGGTCTCGCCCTTGACTTTCGAGTAGCCTGACGCCTCGACAGAGTAGGGTCCTTTCTTGTAAGGCCGCGGTTGGGGAACCAGGGTTTTGAGATCTGAACGCGCCATCATGTCTCCCATGGCGAAGAGAAGAGAGAGGAGGAGAGGTAAGAGCAGTGTATTATGTGGACAGTGCCTCGTGAGACACTAGTGGCTGTGGTAATGTGAGAGGAAAGCTTGACGAGACCGAGCAGGTGAGGCAGTGGGCGGGATGATGATGGGGAGCTTGATGTGGCTGTCGACGGGAGCTTGGAGACTAAACGTCATTGCTCTTGATTGGCTCTCCACACTGCCAGCCTTGGGACTTGCTGAGACCTCAGACACGCGCCAAGAGAAGAGCCGGAACCTTTCCCTCTTCCGTCCACCTTCATTTCTCCAAGCATGTTGGCAACGTGAACCCTCGTCTGTTCTGCATCCCCTGGTCACATGAGGCCAACCTTTCTTGCCAGCCGGCGGTTCCCAGATTCTGGTAGATCTCAGGGCTCTTCACCATGCATACGGAGCTTCAACATGCAGCAGAAATGAATGACGATGCCAACTTGGTCAAGCTCGGTCAAATCTTCGACGGCTTTGCAGAATTTGTCGAAGACCCTTCCGAAGGTGAACTACCACAACAACGCATCCTTCCGTACCTCTTTGGTAACTGGTAGGTACAGAAACGTTCTGGCTCTTCTCACGAGATAGGCATCAACATGACCTGGGTATGATCGATTCCTCCGCGGCTGAAATTACGGTCACTGTGGGCGGAAAGGATTATGCCATCAAGCAGTCGCCTGGCCTGCTGACATCCGCCCGAGCCGGCGGGACTACAGGTGCTGCGGTCTGGAGGACCACCAGCCTGTTGGCTGAATGGTTCGTGTCGTCTGACAACCCTCTTTTCAAGTCCGGCCTTCTTGATGAAACGTGTTCTCTGCTAGAGTTGGGTGCGGGTGTCGCGGGGCTCTTACCTCTGGTGGTTGCCCCCCGGATCAAGACATACTACGCCACAGACCAGTCTTATGCATTAAAGCTGCTACAAGAGAACATCAGTGCGAATAGCACGTCCAAAAAGCACAACACCAAGTCGCCTAACCATGCTGACGTCCGTCTTGCATCGCTCGACTGGGAGGCTGATGATGTGAATTATTTCCTCAGCTCTCACGACCTCTCAGATGGGCTGGACCTCATCGTCGCTAGCGACTGCGTTTACAACTACCATCTCATAGAGCCTCTTACCGACATCTGTACTGCAATCTGCAGACATCGTGGGCGCAACCTTCGTCCAACACTCTGTCTCATCGCGCAGCAAGTGCGTGAGCCAAACGTCTTTGAGGAATGGCTCACAGCCTTCTCGCAGCATTTTCATGTCTGGAGATTGACGGACAGCACATTGGGTGCTGCTTTGGGCATACAGTCTGGCTATGTGATCCATATCGGCGCTGTCCGGTGTCCGCCGGCTGACTGAGCCGGAGGTTGAGTATTAGGTTGAATCCTCAATCCTAGTCTCATTCACCTGGGCCTGCGAGATACTTGCACACTCAAAGGCCGCCATGACAGGTCGATCATTGTGCCGCCCAAGAACCAATAGCGGCTGCACAACAAGGTATGTTACCCATTCCTACTTATTCCGCTCCACCCTCCAATCTTTCTTGATGAATTCTTTAAAACGTTGTTGAAATCCGAGTCTACTCGTGCAGACACATTAGAGGCTTTTGCTGAACCCATTTCCACTTTGCACTTGCTTGCAGTCTGACATGCTATTTTTGGCTACCAACTGACACGCATTGCAGATCTAGCACGGTACGTCCGCGCGGGAACACGGCGGCTGAATGCCCGCAGTCATACTAAGACCACACTGCATGTGTGCCGAGATGTGGGTCTGATATCTCAGGTACAAGACCAACAGGTTCAGGATGCTGATTCGGATGATTATGTCGATCAGCCGAGATGCACGTTGGTTCCATCTGGTTGGTTGTCAGAGATGAGTGCACGAATAGAGTAGAATGTTTCTTCGTAGCTTCAAATAATAGATTGACAGTATTAATGTCAATATCGATTGGTGAATGCTCTAACGCGCCTTGCAATATTTCCATGCAGCTGTGACCGTAAAGTGTTGGTATATTGTCTTTTGTGGGAGAGAACGCGTTCACACATTGAGTCAAGCAAGCTGGCACCAGCTCCGCTCCGACGCTCCGTCGAGGTCTCAAGTGAACCCCTCCTTCACAGCCCACTCGCCCTGCTCTTCGAATACATTGACATACCGAAATGCAATGACTGTATAGTCTAGCTTCGCTTCCGTCTTGACCGCTTACCCCTGCATCGAAACCAGCTCACCGCCAATCTGGCTATCCTCGACGGCCGCCGCTCCCTCCGCAGCCTCCTGGTCATCTTCATTGTCTTGACCTTAGTCACCGTGGCTCTCAACCGCTTCACCACGCGCCTGGGTGCTTTCAGCGCTCATTTGAATCCTTTCAAATCTACTCGACCTATTATGACCTCAACCATGGCTTCTTCCAAGTACCAGAAGCCTCCCCAGGCGCCTCCAGTATTCACCGCGACTCCCGAGTCCCTCATCGCCGACACTAAGCGCTTGATCGCCCAGTCCAAGAAGGTGCAGGATGACATTGCAAAGACATCGGATGCCAGCTTCAAGAATGCCTTGCTGCCCATGGCGATGGACGACAACCAGATGGCGATCGAATCTCACATCATCGGCTTCTACCAGGCTGTATCCACGGACGGCAAGCTTAGAGATGCTAGTACGGAGGCTGAAAAGCTGCTAGACGACTTCAGCATCGAGAGCAGTATGCGTGAGGATGTCTTTCAAGTCTTGCAGACTGTTTTGGAGAAGAAAGAGAAGCTAGACCCCGAGTCGCAAAGACTACTTGAGAAGTCGCACAAGGCGTACGTACGCATGGGCTTGAACATTCCCGCTGGTCCTAAGCGCGATCGATTCAAGGAGATCAAGAAGCGGTTGTCAGAGCTCAGTATCACGTTTCAGAAGAATCTCAATGAAGAGCAAGGAGGATTGTGGTTCAAGCCGGAAGAGCTCGATGGTCTGCCAGCCGACCTGGTGGGCAATCTACAAAAGGGAGAAGGAGAGAATGCAGGCAAGGTGCGCTTGACTTTCAAATACCCGGATCTTTTCCCTGCCTTGAAGCATGCCAAGAATGCGGAAGTCAGGAGGAAGGTCTTCATTGAGAACGAGAACAAGTGTAACCAGAACGTGGCGCTGTTCAGGGAAGCGATCGTGCTGCGTGATGAGGCCGCAAGATTGCTGGGATACCCGAACCACGCCGCCTTTGTGATCGAGGACAAGATGGCCAAGACACCCAAGACAGTAGACGACTTCCTGGGTGATCTGCGCAAGCGTCTCGCTCCAGGCGGACAGAAGGAGATTGAGGGTCTCCAAGCCCTGAAGAAGAAAGACTACCAGCAACGGGGCCTGACCGACGATGGCCACTACTACCTCTGGGACAACCGGTACTACAACACCATGATGCTCGAACAAGACTACCAACTCGACCAAGAGCTGATCTCGGAATGGTTCCCTCTCGAGACCTCCATCCGCGGCATGCTCCAAATATTCGAATCCATCTTCGGCCTCGTCTTCGTCGACATCACTGGCGAGGACCGGTCCAAGGTCTCCCCGACCGGCAAAGGCGACGACATCATCTGGCACCCAGACGTCCAGATCTTCTCCGTCTGGGACGACGCCAGCGAGGGCAACGGCTTTGTCGGCTACCTCTACCTCGACCTGCACCCGCGCGACGGCAAGTACGGCCACGCCGCCAACTTCAACCTGCAACCGGGCTACATCGACGCCAACGGCACCCGCCGCTACCCTGCCACCGCGCTCGTGTGCAATTTCTCTAAGCCCACTCCCAAGAAGCCCAGTCTGCTCAAGCACGACGAGGTGGTGACGCTCTTCCACGAGCTGGGGCACGGCATCCACGATCTTGTGTCCAAGACGCAGTACAGTCTGTTCCACGGCACGAATACCGTGCGTGACTTCGTCGAGGCCCCGTCTCAGATGCTGGAGAACTGGTGCTGGACACCGTCGCAGTTGAGGAGCTTGTCGAAGCACTATTCTTACTTGTCGGATAGCTACAAGGCTGCGTGGGTGGAGGGGTCCAAGGACAAGGAAGGCGGAAAGCAGCCGAGTGAGACGCTGCCGGATGGGTTGGTGGATAGCATTATCAGGACGAGGCATGTCAATGACGCTCTGTTCAACTTGAGGCAGTTGCATTTTGGCATTTTCGATATGACGGTACACGAGGGGACGAGTCATGACGAGGTGGAGAAGTTGAAGGTGAGTGAGTTGTACAACAAGCTCAGGAAGGAGATCAGTCTCATCGATGGGCCGGAGGTGTTGGGTGAGGGGTACGAGTGGGGCAATGGGGAGGCGACGTTTGGGCATTTGATCGGTGGTAAGTACTTCTTTGAGATGTGCAAGTGAGAGAGGAGATGCTGATGATGGACAGGTTATGATGCGGGATACTACGGCTATCTATCTTCGCAGGTCTACTCAGCGGACATGTTCCACACTGTTTTTGCCAAGGACCCGATGAACGGCAAGGAGGGCAGGAGATATAGGCATGTTGTGCTCGAGCGAGGTGGAAGCCAGGACGAGATGGAGACTTTGAAGCAATTCCTGGGCAGGGAGCCGAGCACGGAAGCGTTCTACAGGGAGTTGGGGTTGTCATGAGTGCCTACAGATAGCAAGGAGTTTGGCTGAGATGGCTCGTTGATAGATCCGAGGCTCAAGTTTCATGCAGGTCGATATCTTCGATGCGATAGAAGCCTGAAGCATTCTGCCATCTCTATGCATAGTTCGTAAGAGATCAACTCCGGCGTCCTCTCTTGGAACTTTATAGTAGAGTACGTCACCCCGAACTATCTCAAGCTTCACACAGGACCGGCGTTACAAAAGTTAACTTTCTGGCATACTTTGCAACGCCCGAGATCTTGTGCGGAGTACTTCTCCACATCCTGTCCGTTGGATCGCCCCATACCATGCTCTCTGCCCAACCCATAGTATACACAGTGTATATCGGGCTAGGGCCATGAGACAGCCCACCCGTGTGTAGTAATACTGTATTTCGCCCCCCGCCAGTCTTACGGGAATACATCTACATTCGACCGGGGCTCTTGCGGCTAAAAGGCTATACAGCGTGTCCGTCAACGGCTTCGATGGAGCAACGGTGGATTCGCTGCCGAGCGAAGTGTCTTCGGCAACCTGAACCTTATTATCACTACTTCCGTCCAACAACCCATATAAATCGTATACATATGCATTCATTACCATCAAGATCGTTAAAGCATTCATCTGGCAAGCGATCGACTCCACGATCTGGCCTCCTGCCATTAAATAGTACTCAACCCTTTGCCACTCCCAACCCTGAATCCTTCTTAAACAGGAGAGCACTCTAGCCTTCCTACCCCATCCATCAACCGTGGAACGATACCCCCGTTCGAGCTAGTCGAACCACAACCGTCCCTACCATCTACTCACACACAAAATACTTCTCCTGCAAAGCATCATGCAACCTCGCAAAGACACCCCCATGCCACGTCCTGACCTCCTTCCACTCCTCCTCGGGCATGATAATAGAGTACAAATTCAACCACCCGCCCACAATCAAATCCGCGTACGTAGCCCTCTCCCCCTCAAGATACGGCCCGCCTTGGTTCATTTCAAACAGCTTAGCCAACGACTCCGTCGCCCCCTTCAGCATGCCCAAAAGCAGCAACCTCTGCTCCCCTCCCACCCTCACATCATCCCACGAGTTCAAGTGCGCGCGCTTAGCCATCAGCGCCTGCACCCTCCCCGCCGTGTCCGGGTTAAAAGGCAAGAACTGGCCGTACCCAACCATGCCGCTCGAGAACGTAGCGTCCACGTGCAGATTAAATCTCGCGTAGTCCTTATGCTTGGATCCCGCGTTCGTAGTGATAGGCGCAAAGAAAGGCGTGTCCCTGTGCGGGCTCTCGTAGTCGAGCCCATGGTGCGTCGCGTCGGCGGGGAAGAGACGCGCGCCTGAGTCTGGGTAGGTGTCGTCCAGGTAGGTGGCGATGTCGAAGGAGTCGCCTAGGACCTTGTTGGAGGCGGGGTCCTGCACGATGGGCAGCGTGTGGAAGTCGCTGCCGTCGTCGAGCTTGCGGGTTGCGGGGCAGGAGAGGCCATTGCGGACGGTGGGGATGTCGAGGATGTCGACCCAGGTTGTCGTGAAGGGGATGTTCTTGAAGTTGAGGGTGAGGCGGGTTTTGGAGGGGTTGGGGGCGTAAGTGCGCGGTTGCCGTGGGGAGGAGATGTCGTAGAAGACGAGAGGGTGGGAGTCTGTCATTGTGAAGGCTGTCGTGGTTGTGCTTGATCGGTACAGATCGCGACGCTGATTCTGCGTTGATCGACCGCGATTTAGCTCCTGGCGAGTATCTGAATTTAGTGTTGGGCGTTATGCCAATACAATGATGTATGAAGTGTACCGCTGGTCGGA
Source organism: Elsinoe australis (assembly GCA_007556505.1). NCBI lineage: Eukaryota > Fungi > Ascomycota > Dothideomycetes > Myriangiales > Elsinoaceae > Elsinoe > Elsinoe australis. The sequence goes on from SWCS01000007.1 coordinate 1,331,944, forward strand.
GTCTTTTCGCCTATTGTTCCTTCTCGCCTATGGGCCTTCCTCATACGCTTGCAGCAAGGCCGAGAATCCCCCCGACCGTTCGTTGACTCGTCAGTTCTAGATACAGCGTGGTGTCTTTAACGGTTATGGCTAAAGTCTGTATTGCAACCGCCGTCGCAACAGCCTTCAAACGGGAGCGCGACCATCATCGTGGGATACGGGACACGGAGAAATAGTGGTAGGTCTAATTAGTATAGAACTCTCTCATCCCCAAGGCCTTGTCTTTGCCCTGGTCTGATTCAAGTGGTCTATTGGTCTTTTCTTTGTTCGTTTCCAGTCACTCCTGCAGTCTGAGCTGTTGCAGGTTCCCGACCAGTCCTGCTACTATCTCATCTACCTCCCCCATGGCGACAGTCAAATCAGGCTTCGGCGGCGATGGGCCTGTCCTCCTTGCCGTCTCCTGGACCCAGGTCGTCGTCGCCGTTATCCTGGTAGTCCTCCGAGGGTTCGCGGCTTCTCGCATGAACGGCAAATGGCGATGGGACTTCATCTGGATCGTGCTCGCTACGGTGATGGGTATTGCATCTCAAGCTGCCCTTCACGTGGCCACGATGTATGGTCTAGGAAACCACGCAAAGAATCTATCATATCCTCAGATTTTCGCTTCACTCCAATGGATCTGGTACTGCATCTTTATTGGTCTCCCTGCCGTCGTCTTCGCAAAGTATAGCATCATTGCTCTTTTGCTCAGCGTTCAAGGACCGAATGCGAAGAAGAGAAATTGGGCGTTGTGGGGCATCGGTGCGTTCATGATGGTTGTCACAATCATCCAGATCTGCTTGAGCGTTTTCGAGTGCAAGCCTGTCGCTAAGCTGTGGAACCCGACCCTCGAAGGTGTGTGCCCAGCGAAGAGGGCAGCAGGAGAATACAGCAAGTTCCAAGGCGGTACGCATTCAATCCCCCCTTCAAAATACTGGTAGTACAGAGGCTGACAGACCGTAGCCGTTGGCGCGATCACCGATTTCATCCTTGCCGTCTGGCCTGTCAGCATCGTCTGGCACCTCAAGACCTCGATGAAAGTCAAGGTCGGCTTCTGCCTTCTCATGGCCATCGGTATCCTGCCCACCATAGCCGTCATTGTCCGTATCCTCCTGCTCCCCAAGATTAGCGGCAGCGTAGACCCTACCTGTAAGTCTGACCCACTTCACCTATCAATATAGCACTAATATGCCTCAGTCGACTTCACAGAGTTCATGTACTGGGCCGTCTCCGAGCTATGGGCTGTCATCATCCTCTCTTCTATCCCCCCCCTTCGCCCCCTCTTCCTCCGCATCTTTTACGGCATCACCTCCAGCAAAGGCGGGAGCTATGGCAACTCCAAGATTACCACCAACAAGGATGGAACAAAGGTCAATGGCGGACAGAGTGTGGCGTTACGGACAATGGAGGAGGGGAACAAGAAGGATGGAGGGATCCAGACGGAGACGACACAGGTGCTAAATATCGAGGATGATAGCAGCGAGGATGGCGTATTGGCGAATGACTATGTGTCGAATATCAGGGTTGATAGGGAGTACATCGTGGAGGAGGAGGAGGAGGAAGGGGATTCGAGGGCTGGGTCCAAGTTTTGAGGTTTCTTGGTTTGTTAAGCATAGCGGTTGGTGCGGTTGCTTTTAAGATACCCATGAGCAACAGGGTGATGGATTTTGTATAGTACTTACTACATTGTTATAATTCTTGGCCACTCTCTCCCTTTTCTCTCAAGTATTGAGCACAAGGTCGGATAGGAAGCTCTTGGGTCCCCACTCACCAACGCTTAGCCACACCTAGACAATGCTGACTTTAGGCTCATCAGTTGGATTCACGTCTTCGCTATGGGCTTTGATTATCATGCCACTATCGTGCTATCATACACTTCTGTCCAGCCACAGCCTGCCGCTCCCAGAAGTCCACCGTAAGCAGCAGGCCCCTGAGCCTTACCACTGCACCAGCAAACACAAGCACGTGCATCAGATTGTGACTCTGTCCGATGAGATCAAAACGCTTAGGAAACCACCTTTCCGGTACTCTAGCAGCGTAGATGGCCGCGCCAGAAAAGTTGATAATTGCTAGCCCGAGGAAATGATCCAGACTCATCCGATCATTCAAGAGCTCCCAGCCGTACAGATACAGACCATGAACACAAGGCGCGAACAGACTCGACCCGAGGAACACGTACATCAAGAAGCGGGCCGTCCGATAGCTGGGTTGTCTGAACTTGGGCCTGAGCGTGAACACCGCGCAGCCTAAAGCCGTGGTGGTCAAGGCCAGGAAGTATGCGCTTCTTATGCTGTGGTTGCAGTAGAAGCCAAAGTAGGTATTGGCTATACCTGTGCCCCACATCACTAGGGCGATACCCAAATGGTCTAGTTCGTTGCCGAAGCGGTGCAATTCTGGACTGTGGTCTGAGAAGGTGTGAAAGCATGTCGAGAGGAGGAAGCAGGTTACCACGCAGACGTAGAAAAGAGCTATGGCTGCTGCGTCCGAGGCTGTGACGGAGGGTCGATAGTGAAGGACATGCCGGTAGAAGTAGAAGAGTCCAGCGAAGAACCAGAGCATCCCAAGGAGGTGTGACCAGATGTTGGCTGCGGTAGGCATAAGTCTAGATGTATCGCAATCAAACATGAGAAGGTGTCCCCTTACTGGTCTCATTGTGAACGCGAAAGACACTACGGATGGAACTTGAGTAGTCATGAGTTACTCTACGGTATCCCGTTAAGATGAATCTGTTGTCCCTATAAAGTGAGGTTAGGACACCACTGCAGTGTCACCACCGACCACAATTTTACCTTCGCCATGGTGCTGCGGGATAATAAGTGGATGAACTTGTCCTGGGACTACGGAAATTACCTACAAACTTGATGCCATGTCAGTGTGTCGGACATGTGGTGGGCTGGCTTCTTACTGTGATGGTCAATATTTCTTATAGATTTACGATGAAGTGCAATTGCCTACCTGCTCTCGTGTGGAGATCGGCCCTCAGATCCTGAGATCGTGGTCATTAAAGATTTCATGAGTCCTTACATTGTATCGATAGTTTATATGGTCTCTCGAGGCCCGATTGCGATTGAGGACAGGAAGAACAGTGATATGTGACATGGTCGGCGCTTATATAGATTGGCTCCACACGACTGTGCCGCAGCACTTCAACGCAGGAACATGGTAACGATTCTAAAGGTCAGGGCATGCAGAGTTCAAATGCTGCCAATTGTGAGGCCTCTGAGCGATATAATATCCTTATCGAGCTTTTCTCTCCACACCACTGGGACTACTGTCGCCCCCTCCGGTCATCTATCTGCTGTGCCACTAGTGATTCGACGACTGCCTACCAACGCCGCCACTTCTCATACCATCTGAATCCACTGATCGAGCTTAATATTCTTGATGATAGTCGAATACCCCATCCCCTTGGCCTTCATGCACTTCCTCACCTGCTTCTCCGTCGCGGGCCTCTCATTATTACACTTCGGATCATCCGTGTCCTCCCCCTTAGGATACTCAACATGAAAAACCGGCTTCCCCAGCCTCACAAAAGGCAGATAGTCCTCCTCATCCCCATACTGCGCACACTGCTCCTGCACACAAAACTGCACCTGCCCCACCACCTCCTCCACAATGTCGCCCGCATTCTTCAACCCAACCGCCAACCCCCTAGCATGCGCCTCCCTCGCCAAAAACAGGACATAATCCACCGCGTCCCCCTTCGTCAGCTTCAGCCCATTCTTATTGTCATACCCATCCACATTGTCCGGATCGATCCCATCAAACCCCTTCTGCACCGCCAGGTCCATGCGCGCAGTCATGATCTCCCGCACCGTGGACGAGCCAGTCCGCACCCACTTCTCCCCGTCCCAGTCGTCCAGCTTCCGTCCCAGATCGGACGAGGCGAAGCGCGAGGCGTCCGGCCGCCAGTTCTCGTAGCTGCCGGCACTGAAGTAGGCGATCACCTTGCGGCCTTGTCGGTGTAGCTCGGCTACGTCCGCGGCCGTGTTGTCGAAGAGGTCGATGATCCAGACTTGGGCTTGCGGGATGGTGTGGTCTAGATGGACGCGGTGGCCTAGCACGTATTGCCAGGTGGTGCCGACGGGGGGTTGGTAGATTTGTGGGCGCGAGGGGAGGGTGGGTGGCGTAGGGGTCCAGCCTTGGGGGCGGGGGGGAATGGGAGGGGCGTAGGCCATTAGGGGATGTGAAGGATGATGGATTGTGATGGTGCTACGATATTCAAGATTGATACTATGCTTTCATGATGTTGGACCTACGGTATTGCTATGAGAAGACGGTAAGTCTATAGTGGCTTTGCCGCTCATGCCAGTAGTCTCAGAGGACACGTCAGATACGAGGCAGCTGAAAGGTTACGAGCTGCTTAGTCAGCTTCACACTTGCAGTCGGCGGTATGCCTCCTTTGATACTGGACCGCAGATATTTGTGATGCAAGCGAGATCTTGCAGGTATATCTGGCAGATTCCTACCTAGTCTGTGAAGTACTGCTTGAGATTAGTGGTTGATACGGCTACGTAGTTCAGAAGCCTGCAGCTACAGGTCCCAGCTGCATCTCCCCGAGGCCCGTAATATGTCTGTGGAATAGCACACATTGAGTCCGTCCATTCAGCAGACAACTATGCGCCAACATCTGAAAGCACATTATGAGGCCTCTGTCCGAAGTGTTTCCCAACTGATCCGTGTCTCGTCGCCGTGCCGCTGACTGCATGCCTACCTTCATGGCCATATATTGACGCGGAAAGAATTGAGGAGCCAGCTGAACGTATGGACATTAGGGGAAACCCCTCGGTCTGGCAGCATGCATGTAGGTGTCCTCGAGATCATGCTGCCTTCGTCGTGTTCTGTCGCATTACGATGTTGGGCACCGTGGAGTCCTCACCCCCTGCGAAGTAGGCCATGTCTTCTCAGATGATCGGGCTGCTCATACACGTGGAGTTATATATCGAAGACATTCGTGAAGCAAGAGCAGAGAAACAGCGGAGACTTGCCACAAAGTCTTTGCACTGGCCTCGGCTGCTCAGTGCTCTAATGCCAATGCCGAAAGTGAAGCCAAGAAGAATGGCTTCGCAGGGTCAATATAGGAGATCCTGAGGCAGTACTAGGATTGTATGATGTTTTAAGTAGTGCGAATAGGAGGGTATAGCACTTCAAATATACGCTTGTGACCGATTGAATAATCCATGTCAAAATGGATTCAGATTCATGAGCATTGATGGTAGATAGCAGTTTGCTTAATCAGTGAGGCAGGCAGAGATAACAGTATCCGAGACCAAGCCAAGAGCATTGCGATGCTTGCATAGCAATGTCGGTGCTTCAGCGATACTTAGCTTACATGTGAAGCATGGTTGGCATGGGTCAAGCATCATCCTTGAAGAGCAATTGAGCTTGAGTGAACCGTTAAAGGGGATCCTTGTGGGCAACAAGCTCCAGCTTGGTCACTAATATGGCGGCGTGGGCGGGGTCAAGATCACGATGATTGTCGACGAAGCTCATCACGGCACAATTGAAATCGTCTTGTGGTTCAGAAAAGCGACACTGACGAGCCGCAAGTACGGCAGGTGTCTGCAGGTAGCTGCAGATCATCGGTATGGCTAGCTACGGTCATGCAAGGCCATCCCTGGGGGCAGGAGAGGTGACGACGAGTGATGATGCACCGACGTCGTGGGATGATTGTAATAAATTGACCATTGGCCAGCAGATCATCTTGGCTGTCAATCAAGTCCGACTTCTCCGGTGTGCAGGAAGGTCACCAGACGATTGGTGAAAGGGTTCTCGCCTGATGTTCGCAGGGTTGCTCGGAGCTTGCCTTCTTCCCTGCAGGAAGGGTGAGCCGGCTCGGAAAAGTCCAAGGTTGCGTGACCAGACGAAGCAAAGTGTCAGTGGGGAAGCAGAGCTGGCCCCTCCACACCTTCCAAACGTGCCAGTGGTCGCTCATGCGGGCTATCCCCAGATGCGCAATAATTCGCGCTCATCAGATTCTTAGGCGCCCCCCACCGAAGGCACGAAGAAGGCCGCTAGAAGGACTTAGCGGCGATGGAGCAGTGACAATGGTTGGGGTGCGCCAGATCTGCGATCCTGCCAAGCGCTTGGAGCGAGTTCGGAGTTGGGAAGGACGCATGGTGACGATGAAGGATGCGACAGGGCTGGTCGAGCTCGACTTTCGCTATACGAGGCATTGAGCGATGGGAACGAGGCATTGTTTGCCATTTACTTGAGAATAGCAGTCAGTCTCAAGCTTCGAGCCGTTGCTGTCAAGGATAAGCATTGTGCACGGCTGAGACACGTGCCGGGCGGTCTGCCGTTTGTGTGTATTTGCGGGCATGATTATTTCCAGCCGGGCGGTTAAAAGGCGAGCAATTTTACAACGAAGATGATGTAGACAACGTCGAAGATTTTTGGCCACGACTCGAGCGATTAGGACAGATGGTACCTTGCATATTGGCAAAGCACTTTACTGACCGCCGTTTACTGCTCACTTGTTGAACGGGCAGGTCTAGGTTGTCTTGTCGCTCGAGGCGGTGGGATTCGTATCAAGCCTGTCTTCTCCGTGTCTTTTTAGTCGGACCGTCAACTTGTCTCAAGGTGACATGGGGTCCCCTGAAGAACAAATCGCGCACTCATTCTGTCAAGGCGAGGAGCCGCTCGTTCCCTGCCTTGGACTAGCGGTAGATCTAAGACAGCTTCAGCGACGCAGCGGAGGGCAACGGTTGTACGCCGGGAGAGCGTCATCAAACCAACCCCCCCGGGCTCACTTCTGGCGCTCGGATGCTTCGAATGCCTCGTTACCATCTATCCAACGAGAAACAGGCCATTCATACGTTACAGGGACACTGTATCGTACACGGCGAATGCACACGCCGTGTTCGGCGCCGACATGGCCGACAGTGTATAGTAAGCCTACCTCGCTCCTTGTCGAAGCGCGAGTCGGCAGCGGCGGCAATTGACGGTGACTGATGACTACCTACTATTGCGCAATGCGTGAATGGTTCCTCACTGCATGCCATGCATCGGTTCATAGTTCATACGTGTCGTGAATGTCTGGGGCCTCCGCTGCCGAGACCAATCTACTTGGTGCCAGTACCAGGAGCGCTGAGGATGGTGCGGCGACAAGCCGGTTTGCGGAAATGCTCTTTTGATTTTTTGTTGTGTTGGTCCCGTCTTGGGTTGACTCGGCGTGGGAAGCGGTGGGCGAGGGCTTGCCCCAGAAGAGTGTCTCGCGACCGGGACCGACAGTCTGACACTCGGATGCCACAACGAGGCTGTCCTATAGCAGGACAGCATTTACGGTGGCACGGGTGTTTGAGGCAAAGGCACGAATGGGTTCGTCTGGCCATGCGATGCGCCGGCATTCACCCAGCAACACGCACGCGACCACGATGGACGATGGTCGATGATGGTCACAATTTCATGGCCTCCACTTTGCGCACTGCTTTTCGATTGCGAATCTGCGCTGCTGGCCTCGTCTGGACGTGCAAACGCCAATTCGACCCATTTGCAGATGTATTACCGAGCGCTAGACTGTGAGAGATTGCCAAAAGACGAATGTGAAATCTCGTTGCTATGGCAGCGTCCAGGAACAAATTTCCTTTGAAGCCGTCGATACGGCCACACCCGCGGACTACCAACCATTGAAAGGTTCTGGGGGCGTGCCTGGACCAGTAAACTCTCTTGCAAACTAAATGGAAATTCGTGTTGAGGCCAAGTCGGCAGAGGAATTATGCGACGTGGTGCGATGGGAGACATTCTGGGAGACGCTCTGGAAGGGTGCAACCTTGGTTGTCTCTCTTCATTGCAGAGTGGCTCGTAGAGTAGTGGCACGGCGGAAGCTTGAGCCTACGCTTCAAACAGCAGGCCCAGCGTTGCCCGTCGGCATGCGAGGCCGAGCAAGCATCGAAGAAAGAAAAATGACGGGAAGCTAGAGCTGCAAAGCCCACATTTTGCCCTGGATCACCTGTCGACTGGCTCCATATTGATTGGGACCCTTTCACCCTGCTCGCCCGGAGGGTGTTGGGAATTTTTCCCTGCCATTGGAAAGCCACCTCGTCGAGCATGCTCTGCAGAACGAGGGCTGGAAGCTGCATGGCGAAGGAATAGCCGGCCTCCCGGTACAGTCGTACGTAGGCAGGTAGCGCAGTAGACAGTATCACATATGCAATGGCGCTGTGTCGCCATCATCATGCTCACGCAGGGCTGACCTTGTCCCTCTGCCTTCGACGTCACCCGCTGATCATGCACGCCGATTGGACGGAGTTGCTCTGCAGGCAAGGAGCGAGGGACGAGACAAGCAGAAAGCCACACGTGGGATTGGCGGACGATGGTGTCTGATACGGCGGGCGTGGCCTGTCTTACCTTGTCACGGCGTGCATTCACTGTGAGTGCTGTGAGCGTGTGCATACAGTGCTGCTATGCTCTCTGCCCGCCATGCCATCACTCGCTCGGGTGTCAAGCTCGCACAAGGGCCGTTGACGTTGCTGCACGCAATTAGAGCGAGCCGTCGCAAATCGGTGCAGACGAATTTGTTGCAGCGAACCTGACGGCCCTGACGGGTGAGACATGCGATAAGCAATTAGAGTTTCGTCCGGCGGGCGCACTAAGTCAGCCGTGCTAACCGCGGGAGGAGGCTTTTCCTCGCTGGCTCACCTGGCGGCGCTCCCATCTGGGAATCGAGAAAATACCGCAGTTGAAAATCAATTTGAGAGGACTAATCGTTGAAAGTTCGCAAACAGACGCACAGGCCACGGTACCTTGTCAAGTGGGCCGTCACAGCTTGAGCAGACTCTGTCGCATCGTCCAAGCATCGGTCTTGTCAATAAAATACAGCTCCCTCCCGACAAGCCATCTTTTCAACCTTTGTTGATCTGTCCTTCCTTCTAATTTCTCTTTCACCCTCTCCACTCACCACATTTCTCAGTCTCTGCTCGTAGGCAGCGTATACAATAACCTACAATCGACAGCAGAGACACAACCTCACCACCACCCACAATGTCTGCTCCCCGGGTGTCCTTCGGTGAGAAGGACCTCGAGAACGGTGCGCCTGGCACCACTTCTCGCGCTCAGTCGCGAAAGTGGTCCACGGCTCCCGGCAACATCGAGGACCTCGATGAGTACACGGCTCTTCAGAAGTATATCTCTACTTACCGCGATCCCAAGGAGCGCGCTGAGGAAGAGGCCGCCAACAAGAACGCCGCTGATGCCGGCAAGGGCAAGGCCTGGTGGCAGTTCTGGCGCGCCGGCTCCTCTCCCCAGGCCACTGGCGCCGACGCTGGTGTCGTGCCCGACGAGTGGCTCGAGACCGACATCAAGCAAGGTCTCTCCAACACTGACGTTGAGTCTCGCCGGAAACGATATGGCTTCAACGAAATCACCACCGACAAGGAGAACCTCTTCTTGAAGTTCTTGGGTTTCTTCCAGGGTCCTATTCTTTATGGTACGTCTTCTATCCTCTTTTTTATTACGAGTGCGCGTCTGTCATCGGCCGCGACGGGCTCGGACAGCTCCAAAAGAGCTCGCATTGTTTTTTGCGGACAGCTCTTTCCCCGCTCTCACATCGAGCTGCACGACGACGACAATCCTACGACAGTTCATGCAAGCACCCCAACAATAATTTCCCGCTTCGCACTAGCTTTGCGCCTAGCGCCGGAACAGAACCACCGAAATTTTGGCCGAGCACCCAGCAACGCAACGCCCGACCGTCCACCAGCAACAACAGATGGCATTGCTTCAATAAAATAATAATATAGCAAACATGTGGCTAACAATGGATTCTAGTCATGGAACTTGCTGCTGTTTTGGCTCTCGGTCTTCAGCGATGGATCGACTTCGGTGTCATCGCTGGCATTTTGCTCCTCAACGCCGTCGTCGGTTGGTACCAGGAAAAGCAGGCTGCCGACGTCGTTGCCTCCCTCAAGGGTGATATCGCCATGAAGTCCACCGTCGTTCGTCAGGGTCAGGAAATCGGTATTCTCGCTCGTGAGCTTGTTCCCGGTGATATTGTAAGTTTCTAGCCTCATCCGATGATAATTTCTCTAATAATTCCTAGATCATCGTCGAAGAAGGTCAATCCGTCCCTGCCGATGCCCGTCTCATCTGCGACTACGACACGCCCGAAGAGTTCGCTCGCTACAAGGAACTCCGCGAACAGCACCAGCTCAACCCTGAGGAAGACCCATCCGGCTCTGAAGAGAAGGAGGATGAAGGTGAAGGCGAGGGTATCGCACACCAGGGTCACTCTATCATCGCCACTGACCAGTCCGCCATCACTGGTGAGTCTCTGGCTGTCGATAAGTTCATGGGCGATGTCATCTACTACACTACCGGTTGCAAGCGTGGCAAGGCTTACGCAGTCTGCATCACCTCCGCTAAGCACTCTTTCGTCGGTCGCACTGCTACTCTCGTGCAGGGTGCTAAGGACCAGGGTCACTTCAAGGCCATCATGAACTCCATCGGTACAGCTCTTCTCGTCTTGGTCATCTTCTGGATTCTCGCCGCCTGGATCGGTGCTTTCTTCCGTAACCAGAGAATTGCTACCCCTACCGACTCTTCTGAGACCCTCCTGTCCCAGGCTTTGATCCTTTTCATCATCGGTGTCCCCGTCGGTCTCCCCGTCGTCACTACCACCACTTTGGCCGTCGGTGCTGCTTACCTCGCTAAGCAGCAAGCTATTGTCCAGAAGCTTACCGCCATCGAGTCCCTTGCTGGTGTCGACATTCTCTGCTCTGACAAGACCGGTACTCTCACTGCCAACCAGCTTTCCATCCGTGAGCCTTTCGTCGCTGAGGGTGAAGACGTCAACTGGATGATGGCCGTTGCTGCTCTTGCGTCTTCCCACAACATCAAGTCCCTCGACCCCATCGACAAGGTTACCATCCTCACTCTCAAGCGCTACCCCAAGGCCCGTGACATCCTCAAGGACGACTGGAAGACTGAGAAATTCACTCCCTTCGACCCCGTCTCCAAGCGTATCGTCGCTGTCTGCACTCTCCGTGGTGACCGCTACGAGTGCACCAAGGGTGCGCCCAAGGCCGTTCTCAATCTGTCTGGCTGCTCTGAGGAGGAAGCCGCTCTCTTCCGTAACAAGGCTACTGAGTTCGCTCGTCGTGGTTTCCGTTCCCTCGGTGTCGCTTACAAGAAGAACGACGGCCCATGGGTTCTCCTCGGTATGCTTTCCATGTTCGACCCTCCCCGTGAGGACACTGCCCAGACCATCATCGAGGCCCAGCAGCTTGGTGTTCCCGTCAAGATGTTGACTGGTGACGCCATCGCTATCGCCAAGGAGACATGCAAGATGCTTGCTCTCGGTACCAAGGTCTACAACTCTACCAAACTCATCCACGGTGGTCTTTCCGGCTCTACTCAGCACGATCTCGTTGAGCGTGCCGATGGTTTCGCTGAGGTCTTCCCTGAGCACAAGTACCAGGTCGTGGAGATGCTCCAGCAGCGTGGTCACTTGACTGCCATGACTGGTGACGGTGTCAACGACGCTCCCTCCCTCAAGAAGGCTGACTGTGGTATCGCCGTCGAGGGTTCTTCCGAGGCTGCCCAGGCTGCCGCCGATATCGTTTTCCTTGCCCCCGGTCTGTCCACCATCGTCTTGGCCATCAAGACCTCTCGCCAGATTTTCCAACGTATGAAGGCCTACATCCAGTACCGGATCGCCCTCTGCTTGCACTTGGAGATCTACCTCGTCACTGCCGCCATCGGTCTCAACGAAGTCATCCGATCTGAGTTGATTGTCTTCATCGCTCTGTTCGCTGATTTGGCTACCGTCGCTGTCGCTTATGACAACGCCCACTCCGACCCCCGTCCTGTCGAATGGCAACTCCCCAAGATCTGGGTTATCTCCGTGGTTCTTGGTGTCTTGCTTGCCGTTGGTACCTGGATCATCCGTGGCTCCCTCTTCCTCCCATCCGGTGGTATCGTCCAGAGGTTCGCCTCCGTTCAGGAAGTCCTCTTCCTCGAGGTTGCCCTTACTGAGAACTGGCTCATCTTCGTCACCCGTGGTGGTCGCACTCTCCCATCGTGGCAGCTCGTCGGCGCCATCTTCGGTGTCGATGTCCTCGCTACTCTCTTCGCTGCCTTCGGATGGCTCGCCGGTACCCCAGTTGAGACCAGCCCTGCCTCAGCTTTCGTCCAGCGTGCGAACGGTCAGGTCGACATTGTCACCATTGTCGTCATCTGGCTCTACTCCATCGGTGTCACCATCGTCATCGCCATTGTCTACTACCTCCTCAACAAGATCTCCTACCTCGACAACCTTGGACGCAAGCAGCGCTCCGTCCACGACAGCAAGATGGAGAACATCATCGGCCACCTCAGCAAGCTCGCCATCACTCACCAGCAAGACGCCAAGACTGGCGAGAACAGGTGGTTGTTGGCTGCCAAGGCTGCCGACGAGTCGGATGAGGAGTAGATGTGTCTTCACGACATGGATGTAAGAGCAGGGGATGCATACACATGAACATACAGAATGAAGAAATTTCAAAAAACACAACCACAAAACCACAACATTGCATGCTATGAGAGCGCACCTATTCAGAGATTCGACAACAGCCAAGGCATCCAGCTGCGTCCAGTTTCCCCCCTCGCTATTGTTCAGGTCGAAAGTGGGGGAGGGCGGAATCGATGCCACAACTTGATATCCCACAAGAGCCGGCAGTCTCTTCGAGCTTGTTATTTGCAACAACCAAATTTTTCCTTTTTTTCACCTGTCTTCTTCCGCGTCACAACTGGCCAACCGCATCGTCATCATCACTAGTACCCTCGATACCGCATCTTTTCCTTTATACAACTCTGTCACTACTCAAAACGCGCACTCTCGAACACCACCACCCAACCAATACTCTTACGGTCGACCAGGTCGGAGAAGTAGGGAGGAGAAGTCAAAAAAGCTGGTTGTTCCTGTCTTTAGTACCGGGTCTCTTCCGTCGTGTACAATGGATCTTTTTCTTTTCTGTGGCGGACCGGGAACGAGCTGTACAAGTAGTCGCTCTCTACAGTTTCCTATTGCATTAATGAATTGCTTCCAAAGTTATGTCTGTGTTGTCCGTGTCTGTGATCTCTTCCTCGCTGTTCGGCCTATACTATGACTTTTTAGAATACAAAGTCACTTTGCATCGTCGTCGGTTGTTCTAAATTGTCCTTTTAAACCTACAGCTCCGATTATAGCAAGGACGGAGGTGCTTTCATGTGTATTCAGATCGCGCGTTCGAGCTCCACGTCCAAAACCCTTCTCACATCCCCGCTTTGCACCTCACAACTACCGCTGATGCGTGTAAAGACGCTACTGCTTCCACACCCTCACAACCGCTATCATTCTGCGCAAACTTGGCCGTTCGACCTAGCAGACTCTTCAATTCTCTCGTCCCTCCTCCCCCGTCACAATCTGACAGGAATACAACAACCACAATGTCCTCTCTCTGGTCGTACGTCCTTTCCTCCTTTCCTCGCTTTCCCTGCGCCCTTCCTCCTTTTCCTCTTCCTCTGCCGTAGCCCCCGCTGACAAACAAAGGAAATACCGCGCCCTCCCACCCCGCACCCGCATCCTCCTCGGCACCGGCCTGATAGGCTACGCCCTCCTGGCCCAGACCCTCTCCGACAAAGCCGAGGAACCGCTGGGTCTCAAAGCCACGGAGCAGGACAAGGAGGAGCTGTATCGGTACATGCCTAGGATCAGGACTGTGGAGAGGGGAACTGGTGGGACGGAAGGCGGGAGGGTCGTGGGAGAGATTGAGAAGGGATGAGGAGGTGAACGGATACAAGGTTTGGATATTGGACTCTGGATTTCTGGAGAAGGAGGGGAGATAGCTGGACAAGGAAGGCAGATGGGCTCCCGTGATAGAGCTGGCGCGTTATGTCGATGACCACAGCGGTAGGGGAGGTAGAGCACGTTCGATACACGAATGAAGATGCGCTCATAGGGGTCTACGCTGGGATGTTGGACATGGCCATTACAGGCTCTGAGAGCTTCGCCGTGGTGGAAGGGCGGGGCACACGGCTACGACAGCACGACGGGGCACTTGCTCATGCACACTATCGCATGGCGATGTACAGACCAAGGGTCGCTGAGCAGATCACGCAGGGGACAGGAATGGAGACCGAGCCCGACAGACACTGCGACCTGCCATACTTTTGAAGGATATTCACTATTGGTACATATTTTAGATACCACCCGCCGCTCGTAATCGGGTTCCCGCCCGAGGAAGCTGCCAGATATCAAACCTCGCAAGCCAGACCCCATCGCTCACGCTAAAGTGCTGGACGAACGACTTCGCTCGCCTTTCACCATGTCCACGCCCACCTGACCATCTACCCCTGGCTTATCCTCGCCCTCTTCCTCCCTGTCCCCACACTCTCGCTCTTCCCCGTCCGCCGTTCCTGCGCATCAAGCACCATATTCAACACATCGAACCCGAACTGCGGGAAACTGAGACACATCTCCCTGAACTCCTTCTCCGCTTCATGTCTCAGCACATGGCTCCTCGTGGCCCAGAACTGCGCTACTGGTTTCCGAATTTCCTTCTCCTCTTCGTTCGTGTGTCCGTACACGTAGCGCGCGTACGCGATCTCACCGCGCGCGGTGGACTCGACGAGGTGGATTTTCCTATGTGCGAGGGTCGCGAGGCCGGGGAGATTCAGGGATTTGGCCAGGGTGTAGACTCTTGCGTGTCGTAAGAGGGCGATGCCTGAGGTGTCGGGTTTGGGGACTGTGGGGTCTGCTTCGAGGGATTGTGAGGAGGTCAGCGTCGGGAAGTAGTCTTTCTTGTAGAGATATTCCAGGGTTGAGGCCGTGGCTGCTACGTCTTGCGCCAGGTGGATCGTGCGGGTGCCCTGGGGTTGTTAGCGCGTCGCATTGAGGAGTGGGGGGACGGTGGGGGCCATACGTTCTCGTCTTCGGCGCTCTTGATCTGCTCTGCTAGAACGGTCGATTGTGCTAGGAGCAGCTTGTGCGCGTAGAGTGTGGTTGCATCGTCGCCTTCGCCTACGTCGATCTCGACTATTGGTGACCTGAGGTAGCTGTCGGGTGTTAGCGCATGCGCGACTCTGGAGATTTTGGATAGACCACGTACTCGGCGAAGCTCTGAACTTCAGGGACTTCGGTCTCAATGTCCTCCAACCCGCCCATGCTCTCGCCGTTCTCGTCTGCTCGGGCTGCCTCGTCGCCCGCCATCTCGACGTCGTCGGCTGCGCCGTCGGCGCTGGGATCGACGCTCACTTCAGGCTTTGACATTTTGACGCGATTTAGAAGGAGGAGGGTTTACGCTGGCGTCTGGCGACACATAATAAGAGTACAATGGCTTTCGCGAAAGCAGGACTGGTGCGCGGAGGTCGGTGGGGTCGCTAAGTCGCAAAGTAAAGGTCGCGATCGCAAAGGAGTGGCAAGTAGATAGTCGAAAGATCGAGTGACTAGGGAGTGAGATTGACAGTACCAATGCGTCGCACTACCTGAGTGAAGGTGGTTGGGGAGGAGCTCAAGTGCGGTATGAATGCGAAAGCTCTCCGCGCCACAACTTGTGGCTGTGGCATTAATAATTGTTCACATGTCAGTCTTCTTCAAATCACTTTTCGATCAACTCAACACTCCACGGCTGCTCATGCGTAGCACCTCATCATGTCGACCACTCAGCCAAAGTCGATTCTGAAGAAGACTGCTGCGCAACCTCAAGTCGAGGTCCCTCCAAACGTCAACATCCCAGCACCCAAGTCCGATGCCGAAGCTCGAAATCTGAGGACAGCGCTCTTGCACGCGGAGCAGATCAAGGCGCAGAAGGAGACACAGCTACAGATTCTAGAGAGCATAGAAACTCTCTCACTCCTTCCGTCTACGAACCCGGCGCCCATCGAGGAAATCACCCGATTCAAGAACGAAGTCGCTCTCTTTCAACCTTCGGATTACATGGCTCTGCTAGAGGAGAGGAACGTGAATGGCTTCTGCGGGTACACGCTCTGCGACAGACCTCCTCCGAAGCAAGTGACTAAGAAGCTGGACTGGTTGCGCACCGAAGGCGAGAAGAGGTTCTGTGGGAAGGAATGTGCGAGGAAGGCGTTGTACGTGAGGGCGCAATTGGATGAGACCCCTGCTTGGGAACGACGGGCTGGGCTGGAAGCGGAGATCAAATTAAAGGACGATACGACGGAGATGAGTCTTCCGATCAGAGTTAAGCAAGAGGATACCCAAGCTTCTGAGACGACGGCTTTGGCAAACGAGAGGAGCGAGAAGGCAGGAAGCAAGAAAGTGACGCTGGTGACGGATGACATCGTTGAGAAGCAGCCCACAAGGAGTGCCAGTGGGGGGTTTGTCAAGTTCGAGTTTGACGACATGGTACACGACAGCATTGAGGGATATCGGATCTCGAGCAAGAAGCTGGGCAAGGAGAAGTTCAAGTCTGACGACGGATGAAAGATTCGAGTACAAACGACCAACGCCATGCATCATCCAAACAGAAGACTATGTACAAAAGCGAAACTACGATCCGTTCGAGGCTTTGGATGCAGGAAGCAGGCAACCAGCGAAGTAGTTGCTCAGACCCTCGACATCCTCGAGCTCACCGATGAACCCGGTGTAGCCGTCTGGACGAACTGCCACCACGCAGCCCTTGACTGAATCAACGCCATAGTTCTTATACGCCTCACCATGACCGTCATGGTAGCTCGCATCATCGACAAAGACCTTGTTGTAATCCCAACCCATATAGTTCGGCCTCATTGGGTGCAGGAGATCCGGGAAGTCTTCGAGAAGATTGCACTCAACCCGTGGTGCCGAGTGGATCGTAAGAATCTCGATGACGGAGTCGATTGTAGCACCAGCAGGAGTGTACTTCTTTAGCCAGCTACCAGGCTTCTCTGCCTCCTCACACCACTTGTCTACCCTCTGCCTCTGCTCTGGCTTCTTGACGTTCCCGGCGAACAGCACCACTCTGTAGCGACCGTCACTCTTCAGCCAGACCTGGAAAGGCCAAGGTCGCGCGCCAGACTGGTTCAGGACCTGAAAGCTAGGGAACCTCATCCCGATAGAAGCCGCCTTGCACAATGCCTGGTTTCCCACGACCTTGACCGCAGCGCTTTCGACCTCGGTGCCATCACCCTGCTCTTTAGCGCTACCCTCCTTAGCGATCAGCATGCTCCGTCCGTAGTCCACACTCAATCCAGAAGCAAACATGGCGCCTTGCAAGAAGACCCTCTTGAACTCCTCCATGCTGACACCAGCTTCGTCTGCAGCGTCCTTTGCCGGTCGACCGCTGAAAAGACGGCTGAACTTGTGATCGAAGTTGATGAGATCCTGAGCAATCCTCCTGCGCTCGCTCTGGTATGTCTTGAGGATGCTCCTCGGTGCCTTACCTTGCACGACGTGTGCGATCTTCCAGCCCAAGTTATACGTGTCCTGCATGCTGACGTTCATACCCTGACCCGCCTTGGGAGAGTGCGTGTGCACTGCGTCGCCAGCAAGGAAGATCCTCTCATTCTTCGAGAAGTTTGTGCCGACTCTTTGTCCGATCTGGTAGGCGGTCCACCATGAGCAGTGCTTGTACTCCAGCTTATACGGCGCCAGCACCTTCTGCGCACTCCTAAGGATCAGCTCCGGCGTGATCTTGCTCCTGTCCGCCCTTCCTGTTTCCGCATCCGGCTTGATCTCATTGACCTGCACATAAAGCCTGACCAGACTATTCTCCCTGGGAATAACCATCAAACTGCCACTGCTCTCCGAGTGAACGCTGCACCTATTCCTGATATCCGGGAAATCCGTAATGGGCACAATATCCAACACACCCCAGATATAATCCGTCGGCTCGCCTTCCAACTTGTACCCCAACTGCCTCCTGGTCCACGAATGCGCCCCATCACAACCAACCACATACTTGGCCCTAATCACCTCCTCCCTTCCCTCCATCCCGCTCGTCCGCCTCTGCAACTCCTCCGTATCGTCCGGCGCAAGATTACTCCTAAACAACCCATCACTGACGCCATCCGCCTTCTCATGCTGCTCCGGGCTCGCCTCCTCCTCACTCAAATGCCTAACCTTGACGCGTACCGGCCACGCGGCGTCATCCTCCGCCTGCGCCTCCTCAAGCTCAATCTCCAACGGCAGGACCCCCCTCTCGACGCTAAACTCATTCCCGTTCTCCCTGCTATATTTGGCAATGTTGTCCAAAAAGAACCTTTCAATCCGGCCCTGGTGCAGCACGCTCTCGTGCCACCTGCTGATCCCGATAGGCGAGTCTGGCACGCGGTCGTCGCGCCGCAACGTGCCGTCCGGGCCCGGGTTCCACATCGAGAACTCGATCATGTGGTTCGCTTCCTTCCACACGCGGTCGGCGAAGCCCAGCGACTCGAAGATCTCCAACGTGCGGCATTGCAGGCCGTCGGCTTGACCTGTGAAGATCTTGGTGTTGCGCTTGTCGATTATGCGCGCTTTGATGCCGGTGTGCGCGGCCCAGGCGGCGGCCATCATGCTGGGTGGGGTTAGTGGCGGGACGAGGAGATAGGTGGGGGAGGGGAGGGGAGGGGAGGGGAGGAGAGGGGAATGGGACGTACCCTGCTGGCCCGGCGCCGATGATTAGGAGGTCCACTTTGGACTCGGGGGCGTCAACGCCTGGCATCTTGATAGGTGCTGTGGTTGACGAGTCGTGAAGTGTTGGTATGAATGTGGCGGGGTCGAAGTCCAGCAGCTTTAGGTGCGGGGAAAGCGATGTCTATAGATGCTTGTGGATGTGGAATATCTTTAGTTTCCAGAGGCGAGCAAGTATCGATCAGTGGTTAGAAACGATATGTAGAGGTCAAGTTCGAGGACTGGGAATCTAGTATATCCAGCTCAGCAGTCGTGTATAAGCAATGACAAATGACTGGCCAACCAAACAAATGACACTACGACTCCAGGGCGGGGCTCGTCACTGGTTGCTCAATTTATCGATCGACAAGATGCGAATCTCCACCTTTAAGCAAAAGCCAGATTTTGGATCTCAAATGCTTGCAAATGGTCGACTAATAAGCGGAATGTCCTGAAAGTAAAGTGAGCGAGCAAATGCAGCTCCCGCGATTCGTACATGTCGCTCCCGTGTGTCTGGAAATCCCCCAACCCCCACTCGTTCTGCTAGGGCACTGCCGTTGGAGGAGGGCATGAGGCGTGGAGGGAGTGCGGTGATGCTCCGCGGTCTGAGGATTATAGATATTTACATAAGCTTGGAAACTTCACTCAAATACAGTGGAAGATTGACATGGTTGATAATGTGCCTACTATGAAATTTGGAGTAAGATTTGATCTGCTGAATGCTGAAGACATATATACCAACATTGAGAGCAGTCCTCGACTGCATACAAGATACCAACGAGCCAACCAGATACCAAATACACTGCATGCCCCCCAAAGCCTTCTTCCAACCCTAATACCCGTGCTTCTGCAACTCCTCATCGGTATAATCCCACAACTTGACTGCCAAATCATGATCTCTCGCATACTTGCTCGCCTGCCCCGTCTTCCCGATCGGCTCAAAGTAATACTCCTTGCCCACCTTCTCCTTGGGCGCCGTAAGAGCCCACAACGAGGTAAGCGCACCAGTCTGCAAGTCAGCGAAGAACAGCGGCCCTGCGAGTCCTAGCAAAGTGCTCTTGATTGTCGACTCCTTGATGCTCGCGTAGAGATCAGTCATGATAACACCGGGATGAACAGCCGTGGTGGTGATCTGAGGGTACTTCTCAGCCAGTATGCGGGCGTGCAAAATATTGGCCAGCTTTGAGCTGCCGTAGCGGGCGTTCGTGTCGATGTTCTCGGCGCCCTGTTGGTCGAAGATGATGCCGCCTGTGGGCGCGAGGTTGTGACCGTAGCTGGAAAGGTTGATGATGCGGACGTCAGAGCCTGGTTGCTCTGCGGTCTTGAGTAGCGTTGGGAGCAGGAGCTTGGTGAAGAGGGCGTGGCCCATGTGGTTTGTTCCGAATTGAATTTCATAGCCTTGCTTGGTCTGCGAGTAGGGCATCGCCATGACGCCAGCGTTGTTGAGGAGCAGATCGAGACGGTCGGATTTCGATTGGAAGTCCTTGACGGCTTTCTCAATGGAAGCAAAATCGGTCAAATCAAGCTCGATGGTGCTTATGTTGGCATTCGGCACAGCGGATTTGATCTCCTCAATCGCTGATTGAGCCTTGGATGTCGAGCGTGATGTGATAAAGATCTCCTTCGGATTATGCTTAGCCAGTCGCAGCACGCATTCTTTACCTAGCCCGGCGTTTCCTGTTACGGTGAGCGCAAGTCCGACACATCCGAAGATGATAGAAGAGCATACCGCCTGTGACCAAGATGACCTTGCCAGACAGATCTCCGATCTCTGTGTCGGGGTCGAAGGAACCAGAAATTCCAAAGCCGAACATGTTGCTAGGCTTGCTACGTTCGAAATGAGGATACGAAGTATTGCGTTCCAATGAATGTGACGAAGACGAAATGGCGTGATGGTTGACAATATCAAGCAAGATAGAAAATGTCCTTCATTTTTCCAAGCTTACAGTACTCCACCGATACTCGTCACTCCAAGACGGCTCTCGCTTTCTTAAGAAAAAAATTCGTCAAAGGACACAGTGCGCAACGGTGTGGTTATCTCCTATAACATTACTTTTCACTATCTACTTGTAGGTACATGTTACCGTCCATTAGTGTCGCGACTTTGAACTGCATGCGGCAAGTCGACTTGACTAAGCCGAGTGCATGCTCTGCCAATGAGACGGCATAGCACCCCACTATCTACTTGTAGGTACGTGTTACCGTCCATTGGTATCGCGACTTTGAACTGCATGCGGCAAGTCGACCTGACTAAGCCGAGTGCATGCTCTGCCAATGAGACGGCATAGCACCCCACCCTGACAGCACGAAACGAGAGACGATCATATCTAGATAGAAGACCGAGCCCGGTAAGGCAAGCAGGTCATTCTAAATTCCGAGAGAATTCATGCCCTGGCTATCTATAGTTTCGAGCCTCCTTTCCCCTCGCCTAACACAAACAGATTCCTCTTCGAGGCACTGTCATATCTCACCATCCCTCGTCTTCCGATGGGTTCCACACCCCAGCTGACCAGCTCCTTCAACGTCCTCTCATCACCATGATTGGCCAGGAAACGTCTCCCATTCCCAACCAATCGACCAACCACATGCCCTCTGCTCGGCCCACCCTTGCGGTCAAAGTCCACAGTATAGGTCTGTCATCTCCATTAGCTCACAATGAATAATCGAAAGTTGAAAGTCACGAACCTCGATCACGGCCTCTCCGTCTGCCTTGTCTTCTACCTCAGGCGCTTTGAGCTCCAAGAGGCCCGACAACACGGCTTCATTTGGATATGATCGTCCGTCGTCGCGTGGATGTGAAGAGAGGATCGTGACGTGCTGGTAGGTGAGTACGCCTCCGTTGGCGAGGACGAGGCCATTCTTTCGACGGCCCATGTGGGAATTTCGGAGCTGACGGGTCATTTCGGTGAGAGCCTTCGTCGAGTCAGCATCTTTCTGTCATGTATGGGCAAGCTTGCTCCAAAGGAGGAGGTATGTAACGTACATGCATGGAGTAGTTGTTACCTGCCCCTCCAAAACTCGTCAAGCCACCAAGAAGAGTGATAGGCTTAGGCTTGTTGGAGAACAGGAGGCCCAGATGCTGGCATGCTAGCTTCGGTACGATGGGGAAGCAAGAATAGAAGTCGTGGAGATCGATCTCCGTTTCAGAGAGTCCAGATGCTGACAGGGCAGCGTCCAGCGAGCGGGATATGGCGGGTGCATAGTGGAAGGACGAGCGATTCCAGACTAATCAGGTCGGTCAGCTACGAGCTTGCTGTAAGACTATGGGGGTACCACTTACACTCAGCGCTCTCGCTAGTTCCAGCTGCTCCTCGGATATAGATCCATTTCTCCTGCGGCACCCCTAGCTCTTTTGCGGTGTCTGTCGAGGTAACTACCACAGCAGCTGCGAGATTGACGTTATTGAACGCATTCATTAGCAATGGATCTAATACGGTCAGCTCGGTTTCCCAGTACTCTATGACTTCCATGAATGTCACGGCACTCACACGGCGCAGCAATCATCCGATTTCCCTTTCCTATAGTCATGATCTCCTCCTTGCCAACAACTCTCTGGTAGTTCCAAGCATACTGATTCGCCCGCGCCACCTCTGCAAACTCGGAATAGAGCTCCGCAGACTCCTCATGGTTGCCCTTGATAGTCTGCTTGCGGTACGCCCGAAAGCCGTTCTCATAGAGAGGGTAGACTTGAATGGGTGCACCGATGCCGTGGCGGGCGCCCATATTGTCGCCTAGTGATCTGGTAGTTGGACTGAAGACTTCGTTTATGGAAGTGGAGGTGGGCGTCCAATTGAGGGACTCTAGGCTGTTGTTCTTCGCTGCAGCGGATACTGTACTTGTTAGTCTTCCAATCTGACCCTGGCATAATCATGCAAAGTCCTCGATCGATCTCGCTAGACTTGCGTAGCGGAAGAACAACTGAAGAATGAAACATGAGTAGAAAACCTACAACTCCCTAGTGCCTCTCCCCCACCCAGCACAGCGACTTTCCTCTCCCCCTTCATGATCTTCCGACATGCTTCATCCAAACATTTGACGGGCTGGTTGCCTCCATGCTCGCTTTCCCTGCGCCCACCCGCATTGGCTATGCCGACTCTGTCAGCTACAAGATCTGGCAGACTGTCGTAGGGCCAGGTCCATGATCTGATAATGGTAAGGTCATCCACTTGTTCTTTGAGCTTAGTCAGGGCGGCTTTTGAGAGTCCAGTGTCAGTGAGCGCAGTGGTAATGGCATTGCTGATCAGATCGAGAGGTTCGATGGCTTTGGAAGAGCGATTCACGATGTCTGCTACTCCTATTATCACGGGCTCGGTGGTTGATGCCATGGTAGAAATGCTGCTTTGTGGTGGTGTGGGCTGGGGACTGTCCTGTGCGAAGATCCAATCAGACAGTATGACTACTGAATTCAAAACGCCATCTGTATCCCGAAGGAAGGTGCTATAGAACAAGGTAGTGTACAATTGCCAAAAGTCGTGCACGTCAACATTTGGACGCGATGAGGGGTAGATTGAGAGCCTCGGTCAGGGCGATATTCTGATCACTCACGCTTATGACATGGAACAAACCGTACGTGGTCACTTTTCCACAATGAGAAGGCAGACGAAATCACGCAGTAATTTTTTATTGGTCGCTTGCCGTCGAGTGTCATGGAACGAGTTAGGTGAACCATAACCTGGGGCATCAAGACTGTACATTCAAAACTACAACTACCAGAATGCAATAGGCAGTCGTCTAAAGCTTGCTCCTCGAGACAACCTTGGAGTTACCCTTGGAGATCTCCTCTACAGCCTGGCCAACCATCTCATCGATGATAGCCTTTGCAGACTTCCTCTCGTTCGTAACAGCAGCGGCCTTACCCATCAAAAACGGACGAGCGTTGTCCATGGTGTCATCGTCGACGTCGTCGCCCATCTTCTCGAGGTCGTGCTCGACTGGGATGATACCCTTATCTGTGAGCTCCTTGATCTCTCCCTGTCTGTTCTCCTCCCAGTTCTGGATGTATGGGTTCTTGCGGACACGCAGTGGTCGTCCGGTGAAGATGATAGTGCGGATGTTGTCGTCGAAGCCAGATGTGCGGACGGCTTCCTGGTGGGCCTTGGGCGCGCCAGCCTCCTCTGACAGAACGAATCTGGTGCCGATCCAGACGGCGTTGGCACCGAGCATGAGTGCAGCAGCGAGAGACTGGCCGTTGAAGAGGCCACCGGCGGCGATGACCTGCACGGGCTTGCCAGTCAGAGGGGACTTGTGGCCCTTGACAAGCTGGGCGACAGTTGGGATGAGGATGGTTGTAGGAACGTCTCCGGTGTGTCCTCCTCCCTCACCACCCTGTGCGCAGATGAGATCGACGCCAATCTCGAGGCACTTCTTGACGTGCTTGGGGTGTCCGATCATGTTCATGTAAAGGATGCCTGCTTTATGGAGTTTCTCGACAACGTGCTTAGGGGGTACACCAACGGCCGAGACGAAGAGACGAGCGTTGGACTCGATGATGATGTCGACAAGCTCGTCGAGCTTGCCCTTGGTGTAGTCGTAGCTGGTTATGGTTAGTTGTTGTGCTTCTAAACATATACGATGACTTCTGGCTTACTTGGTCTTGCGAGCTCCAGCACCGACCTGAGGCAGCAGGAGATCAACACCAAAAGGCGCGTTCTGGTCCTTCAAGTATCCCTTCAGCTCTGCGATCTGCTCACGGAGCATGTCTGGGGTGTAGCCAACTCCTCCGATAACACCAATACCACCTGCATTCGTAACAGCACTTAGAACGCGTTAGTCCATGTACTCGTCCAGTCATTTCTATAGTTCTTACGCCGCTAGCTTCGGGCCGGCCGCTACATTCATTCCTGCCAGCATGATAGGATGGTTGATCTTGAGAAGATCTGTGACATCGGTGCGGATCTGCTGAGGAGAGGCCATCTTGACGACCGGGTTGGGAGGAACGATTCCGATAGTGTATTCCGTCAAAGAAAGAAGAGCAAAGACGATGTTGTAAGAAGCAGACTTGTGCTTTGGTTCGTAATGGATGCGATAGAGGAACGTGAGGCTGCCGTGAGAAGGACAGGGAGCTAGATGAGTGATGGACGGGGGCGGGTGCCTCGGCAGCGCAACGCCAAAGGGTCCGTTCCCACGGGGAAACATGAGCTCGAGCTCGTGAAAGTGTGGGGTAGATCCGAGGTTGTCTTACTTGGTGTAGTGCCGCTGTCCAATCACTCTCGTATACATGATCCGACCACCGACGACCGAGCACAGCTTCAATCGAGTGTAAGTGTTATTTTCCACATGTTGACGTTCGTACAAATACGAATAGAAGAAAGATTAGCCCCATGAGATCACATCGTTCCAAGATCCATTCACAACAATGAAAATTTGATTACATGTCTTGCTTAGCAGTAAGTCTGACATATCATGTAGGTCCAGGTTTTGCGAGTAGTCGGTCGTTTCATGAATCTTTTCATGCGTCTTGCTCGAGGTTGCTGTTGAAGTGCCTTTTGTTTGCCGGTAAGCGATGCGATCTCATGCACTGCTACGCAGCCTCGGACATCGGGGCACTACCAGAGATTGTGCTCGCGTAGAGCGACTTGTCTGTCCCAGCAAGCATGTCTGTGTATCATCAACGCGACGTTTCTCTACTGCGACTGGCGCTGAATTGCAGAGCTTGCATCCACGGCTCGTAGCTCGGACTTGGAGCCCCAAATCCCGCCAGGCGACAAGAGCTCAATCAACCAGGGCAAGACCATGGAAAAAAGCATATGTGGCCCTGGGCTCGAATCTTGGGGTGCGACTGCGGTGGATCGAAGATGCTTGCGAAGCATTGTCGAATCATGATTCAATCAGGCTTCTACGAACGAGTCTGCTCTACGAGACGGCCCCCATGTACGTGACCGACCAGGACGCCTTTCTCAATGCAGCCTGTGAGGTAAGCCATCTTTTATCATGAATGAGGAGATGCAATTGACACGGCATGTTGGCAGATAGAGACTACTTTGGGTCCAGTGGATCTGCTCGACGAGTTGCAACGTATTGAGCGAGAAATGGGAAGAGTCAAGACCATCGACAAAGGGCCCCGGAACATTGATCTTGATATCTTACTCTACGAAGGGGAGACATTGATTACCGACCGGTTGATCATCCCCCACAAATTGATGCACGAACGAGAATTTGTGTTACGTCCATTGGCAGAGTAAGTAGCCATGCCAGGAGCGGAAAAAACAGGATGCTGATTGCTACCACAGCCTAATACCTGAAGAGCCCATACCGTCCCAGCATCCGACAAAATCGATCAGGAGCTACCTGGACGAGCTCACTCCAGCCGACCCGCCCCTCTCACCAATAGTGCCTTTCGGACCAGATCTCTACCTGCGACCTCTCGACCCGCATAGAACGACGAAGCTGATGTCGATCTTCAACGTGACGCCTGACTCGTTCTCTGATGGAGGCAAATTGCTGCCGAGAGACAGGCAAGAAGTCCTACATCAGGCAAACTACGACATCTCATCCAAGTCAAACGACATCGTCACAGCTCGTGAGTCTCTGCTACAGAACGACTACCTCAGACAATTATATCGAGCCATGGTCACAAGCATTAATTCCGGAGCCGACATCATCGACATCGGCGGACAGTCCTCCAGACCAGGAGCCCCTTCTGTCAGCGCTGAAGAGGAACAAGACCGAGTGCATCCAGCCATGGCGATCCGAGCCTTATTCTTCCCCTCCATTGCTGCCAGCGTCGATACCTATCGCGCTGAAGTCGCTGCTGCTAGCATAGGTTATGGACACCAGTACCCCGCTACCGACAGTGGTATTCCGCATACAATAGAACCTGGCGCACATGTCATAAACGACATTAGTGCTGGTCTGCTGGATCCCAACATGTTGTCCGTTGCTGCTAAGCAGAGAGCCACGGTCGTGCTGATGCACATGCGCGGCACGCCAGAGACCATGACTCGGCCTGAGTACCTAGATTACCCGAATGGTGTGGTCGCTGAAGTAGCAGAGGAGTTGAAAGAACGAGTCGCGGCGGCAGAGGCAGTGGGCATCCCGCGATGGAGGATCGTGCTTGATCCCGGGATTGGGTTTGCGAAGACAACTGAGCAGAATTACGAGCTGTTGAGGGGACTTCAGCGATTACGACACTGGGATGGACTGAGGGGTATACCATGGCTTGTCGGCACTTCCAGGAAACGATTCATCGGAGAGACGCTCGGGAAAGACGACGATTTGCTAAAGTCAAGAGAAGCAAGGCTACGGGGGGAACTCGTGACGACGAAACAGACAAGGACGACGTGGTCTGATCCTAGTCCTGCTGATTCTGAAGTGGCAATCAACGAGAAAGGCAACCCAAGTCAGGAAGACCTCCAAGTAATAGACGACCTGAAGACGAAGCTCAACAATCTCCACGAACTCGAGCAGCGGACCAAAAGAGTGCACCGATCAATGGACAAGACCAAGGACGGAGCGCGTGCCTTCTCCACGAAGTTGAAGGATCTGAAACGCCAACAAATCGAGCTGCAGCAGGAACTCGATGAGAAGCAGGCAGAACTTAAAGACCTCGATAGCCAGCGGGCCGCACAGGGAACGAGACAGTCCGAATCTGAAAAGAGGCAGATGCAAGGATCTGGCTCTGCCGCAGAGAGCGAGTGGAGCCAGGCAGCGGAGCTGAGTCATCGCCGAAGTGAAGAGCAGCGCAGATCTGATCCTGACAAGGAGCCGAGACTTCGGCACGCCAGTAAGCGCGACATGGGCACGGCAGCGACCATAGTGGCGGCGGTGCAGGGTGGTGCAGATGTGATCCGGGTACATAACGTTGGGATGGCCAGGGATGTGATCGCTGTCGCTGATGCGATCTGGAGGAGGTGAAGCGACCTGTTCGATCTGGTGGCGCGAGGTAGCGTCATTGGACGTCAGTCTTCGCTTGTTGACGTGAACAAGAGGCGGTCGTGCATTCGCAACGGTATTCGAGCTTATATCCAGCATTAGATACTCCTTCGGCATGTCGAATGGATTTTCATCCGTGCCTGAAGCACCCAAGAGTCGATCCTTGTGTTCTGGAGCTGTGAGCTCTGGAACCCTTCCAGCACCGTGTACCCTGTGCAGACGTCGTCTCAACGGACGAATGCACGACTCTGGCGGTGAGGATACGTCCATCTCCATCAATGTGCTCTATCATTATCTTACCAACTCCAGCCCCAGCGTAGCACTTCTTCATACAGGCCTGTCAGTCCCAATCTTCGTGCTCTTTGGGTCTCAATTTCCATTGTAATAGTAGCGCTGCCCGTTATACTGCTGCGGAGTGTAGTACTGCTGCGGATACCCTTGCCGACCAGCCTGGCCCGTATAGCCCGCATAACCTTGCTGACCTCCCTGCTGGGCATAGCCTTGCTGTTGCCATCGTTGCTGTGGCGGCGGCGGCTGCAGCGCCTGTGCTTGAGCCGTTGGGCAAAGGACAGTCTTGTAATCGAGACTGATATTGCAGTCCTTCCCTTGCTGCCCGACGCAGCTCTGACCGGGCTGGTTGCAAGATCTCGACGCGCCGGTCCTGTGGCCAGGCTTGTCGAAGTACGTGCCTTTGCAGATGCCAGTGTTGGCCATGCTGTTGCTGCACGTCTGGAGCGATGATGCGTTAGCGTGGAGGGAATGCCTCTGTAATCGGGCTTGGGACTTACGCCTGTGATGAAGGTGTGGCCGTTTATCTCGGTTAGGCCTGCTGAAGTGAGGGGGATGATAGTGGCCAGTGTGAGGATGAGGGTGCTGGCTTTCATGGTGGTGGTTGGGGGGCAGTGGACCACTTAGATGGGATTCTTGGTGGTGAAGTGAGGATAGATAGGGCAGCGTGATGGGAAAGTGCGGCGACGTGTGCATGAGACTATATAGAAGACTTACCTTGCGAGGCTTCTTACAAAAGTCCTGGTGTTGGTGTGCTAACTTGGACTTGTGCATCGACTTTATTGTTGCGTTTTAGCATAATCGCTGGGATGAACCTTGCGAAGTGAAGACATTGCAATCAGTGTCTAGCCACTTGGCAGCACTCCGACGATGTTTGATGGGCGAGATGTGAGGGTACGAACAAGACACATACCGCTTCCAATTTGACAGGTTGCAGCAGGTCCACGCACGGTGCAATATCCTCGCTCGCAAGAACCAAGGCAGGCAAGGGCCATTATTAGTTTAAACTGTGTTGTGCTCAAACCAGTCTGCTCATTTGGTACATTAGGTCAAATGCAATCATAATCGATATGATGTGGAAGATTGAAAAACCTGAAGCGGAGATATGAGGTGTCATCCTCAGTGTCGACAGCAGAGACGGCGATTAGTCCAGAAACGAATGCCGTCCTTTTTCTCATCACCGTTCTCGGCTTACTTTGGTGTCTCAAAAATCGTGATCGACCTTTCAATGCTATAAGATTTAATATATTGATGTTGGTCAGAGACCCATAAATGGCTATTCAACACAACCACATAGCGTCGTACATAACGTCTATTTATCATACATAGAGTCCCATTTCCCACTTCTAATTCCTGAGACCCTAGCAAGCCTCACACTGATCGTTCCGATACGCTATACCACCACTGGACATGTCCATCTTCCACCTTACTCAACCTTCTTGCCCTCCCTCTCCGCCTTCCTCAAGGCCCTCTTCCTGATAGCCTCATGGAACCCCCTGTTCTGATCCACCACCACCTTCCTCATGACTCCCACCTGCAACAAAAACCAATGCATAACGCCATGCGCCAAGAACGGCGTAGACGTAGCATACACCCCCTGGGCGCCACCACTCCTCCCGATCTTCCCCAACGCAGCCCTGACAAAGTCCTTGGGCGTGGGAATCGTCAAACTCGCGCGCCGGATCTTGCTCATCGCCCCGGTGACAAGGTACGACTGCACGAGCTGCACCCTGACGCCCGACGGGGCAAGCTCGGATGCCAGCGCGGCGGACCAGTGCTGGAGGAAGGCTTTGGAGCCGGAGTAAGTGGCGAGCAACGGGGTAGGGAGGATGCCGCCGAAGGAGGCCATGGTGAGGATGAGGCCGCGTTTGCGCTGGGCCATGCCTGGTGCGACGAGCTGGGTGACGCGGAGGGTGGCGAGGCAGTTGATTTTGATGATGGCTTCGAGTTCAGGAAGCGGGGTTTGGATGAAGGGGACGGGGATGGAGTGGGATTGACCGACGTTGTTGATTAGGATGGCCACGTCGAGGGGAGAAATAGTTTGCGAGAGGGTGTTGTAGGACGATTCGGAGGGGGAGGAGAAGTCCATGGGGAGGACTTTGGTTTGGACGCTCGGGTACTTGTTGGTGATTTGGGAGGCCACGTCGTCGAGCTTGGATTGCGTGCGGGAGATGAGTAGGATGTTGAAGCCTTTGGCGGCGAGCTGGTGGGCGTATTCCTTGCCGATGCCCTCAGAGGCACCGGTCACGACCGCCCAGGAGCCCTTGCGGCCATATTTGGAGAGCTGGTGGCTGTTAGTCTGATATGGCTGTGAAGTGGACTGCGTGACCGGATCTCTGTGCTAAAGCCGAAACAGGGATGAAGTCGAAGAGCATAATAATGTACATACCGATTCACCGGGAATAACCAACAAGCTGGCGATCATACGCCAAAAGCTGAGTATCTTCAGGCTGACATAGAGGATGCCAATAAAGGTGAAGACAAAGGTGACCGGCTTGGTCAAAGTGTCCTCGATCTGGTCCAACGACGACATGGTTGTGGTCGGCAGCACTGCTCGTGATTTGAGGTCAATTGGTCAAAGAGTGAAGTTGAAGATCTGCTTGTCCTGTTCCTGGATGATCTGCAAGCTGGTCGTCAAGTTTTCGCGTGCGGCTTTCCTCGGCACGCACGTGTCAAGTCGCGTGTGTGGGGGAGCTCCGGGCAGCTTTCACTTCGTCATACGATACATTTGTCCTACAATTGTCAATTGGTCTTTGTGTTCAATCGCTCAAGGATTGACAGTCATCTAGAAGCACATAAATCGCTGCACGTAAGCTTGAAGGCATTGGCAACAACCATGTCTTCCCTTACCTCCTACCTCCCTCCAGCCTCGGGCCTCTTACCGAAATGGCTTCTGTTCGTAAGTGCAACTCCGCTCTTCTCGAACCAATCGGCCCTCAAAGACCCTCTCTGACCTCCTCCAGATCAGCATCGTCTCCCTAGCAAACTCCATCCAAGCCTACTCCTCCCTGTCCGCGACCCGCCGCGTCTACGCCGGGCCGGCCAAAGCCACCACCGCCAACAAGCCCAAAGTCGAGACATCCCCCGTCACCCCGCTCTCTGCAAGGACATTTGGGACATGGACGGCGATCACGGCGATCGTAAGGCTGTATGCTGCATACAATGTGAATGACAAGGCGTGGTTTGAGATTGCGATGTGGACGTTTGCGATTGCTTGGGGTCATTTCGTCAGCGAGTGGCTGGTGTTTGGGACGGTCAGGTTGAATGCCGGCAGCGCGGGGCCGCTTTGTGTGGCGACGGGGAGTTTGACGTGGATGTTCTTGCAGAAGGGGTATTACGTGAAGTGAGAGGAGGAGTCTGCTGCATGAGATTGAAGGTGAAAGGAATAGATGTGCCGGGCATCGAGAGCTTGTCGACGATGGATATGCGCACTTGAAGAATATCTGGTTTGCAGATATCATAACAGCTACAGCAGATGAGCGCTTTTCAAAACGATTGATACCCCTTTCGACGATTTATTTTAGACCTTCATCTGGTTTGCTATCTACAATACTCGTTCTACTGTGTACACCATTTTCTGACACTTGATTGATGCATGCTTACAATTTCTTTCTGTACAACTCGCCTCCACAGCCTCTTAGTCTGGCAGCTGCTTGTTCAGGGGTGATATCTCTCTGCGGTTCTGCCAACAGCTCGTAGCCGACGAGGAACTTCCTCACGGTTGCACTTCTAAGGAGTGGTGGGTAGAAGTGGATGTGGAAGTGACTGGCTTCGATCTCGTCATCTGAACCTTCGAGGGGAGCTTGGTGAAGTCCCATGCCTGCACAGTCCATTAGTACACTATACTGCGATGCTAGGCTGTGCAAAGGAAAGAGTAGACTCACTGTAAGGGAACTGGGTCTCGAAGAGATTGTCGTATCGCCTAGTCACCTCGCTAATCGCCTCAGCCAGTCTCTCCTTCTCCTGCTGGCTAAAGTCGACCAAGGCCCTGCGGTGCTCCTTGCTCACAATCATAACCTCGAACGGCCAGGTAGCCCACCAAGGGCAGACCACAATGAAGCTCTCATTCTCAAAGACGACGCGCTCCTGCTTCTCAGACTCGAGCTTAGCATAGTCGACGAGCATGTGAGCACCGCCCTGCTCCCGCCTATACTTGATCAAATTCTGCATTTCCGCAGCAGGCTCCTCTGGGACGCCTGTCGTGGTCCAAACCTGTCCGTGAGGATGAGGGTTGCTGCATCCCATGGCTGCGCCTTTGTTTTCAAATATCTGCATGAATCTGAGCTGTTGGGTAGGGGCTGTGTTGTCGGCATTGTGGCTGATCGGGGCCAGGGTGGTGGCCGCAGCGACTTTGGCGAGGGGTGACTTTGGGGAGAGATGAGAGGCGTAGATGGAGGTCCAGGTGTCAATGACTGGGACGATTTGTGCTGGCTCGAGATCCGCTAGTGTCAGATTGTGGGACTTGGAGAAGGTGATCACATAGCATTTCCCGGTGACTCCTTCAGCGACAAGGAGCCGGTTGGCTAGACCTGTAGCTATAGTTAGGCACTATTCTTCGCACAACCCTCATCATGGATCCTGAGAAGGGATGAGGGAAGGCACATGTTGCCTGCTTACTGCCGTCATTGTCTGGTGCCTGATAGGCCGATTGGTCCTGCTTGACTGCGCTATAGTCGTTGACAAAGACAAAGGTACTCTCGTACTGCGGGTTGGTATCACCCTGGGCACGTTTGTTGCCTGGACACAAATAGCACTAAGGTGCTGTCAGTAGGTGGTGGCGCGGGGAGTGGCTTGAGGAGCATCTTACCGAGGGATCGTAGTCGGGAAGGGTAGTCTTTGATGCAGCCTCTTGCTGACCCCTGGTGGTGACAGGCGGTTAGGCGTTCCAGTTCTTAAGGCAATGACTGCCATTCGGCACAGGGACAGGCACTTACTGCCAAGGCCGCTTGGTGCGGTGTGGACTGACAAGGATCCAGCTACCCTTTAGCGGATTATATCGTCTATGGGAAATGTCGTCTAAAATCGCTTCTGGCATGTTGGTGCGGCGCGGGTGAGGAGGCTCTACGATGTCACAATGCCGGCAGGGTGAAGCAATATTGCTCGAGCTACCAGGGTAGGCTGCAGCAATGCACTATGAACTTCTACTTTGAGAGAGGAAAGTTACTGGTATGGTATGACGTCGGGGTGCTTGCAGGAGCGCGTTCAGGTTGTGTGTTTGCATTTGATATTTTTAGCGAGACGATCATTGTGGTGGGGCACTTTGGCCGTGCATCTCCCGCATCTGCAGAATTGCTTGCTTTCATTCATTCATTCAAGGTGTCGACATGTCCCCCACGCGAAGAGCAAGCTTGGAAAGCTCACTATCTTGCAACAACCAGAAGGCTGAGATCATTCTGTGCGCTATCGATTTGGGCCGTCACGTTCGTATTCAACTCCCCGCACACATGACTGCAACTATCGTCCTTGGAAGCATTTCTTGGCACGTTATCGATTTCCGCTGACGATCCCTTCTTCGACAGCGGAGAACCCCCGCGTCGGATCTGTTTGCTCGGAGCGTCGTGTCGGGGCCAATATCCTATTCGGATCTGCTTTTCTTCTGTCGCAATCGCTGCACCATGACGGTTGCAACCACGGAGCAAGACCGCACATCTGGCAAGTCAAAGTGGGTATTGTTTCCAGGCGGAGTTGGACATGAGTTTATGGCGTGCATGGCTTGCACTAAACCACAATTTGGGTCAACGGACCAGTGCCAAATGATCCATCTCTGTCGAAAAAGCATTCGCCCTGCATCGGTGTCGGCCGTAAACCGATCATTTGGCTTTCGCGCGAGCACTGGTCTAAATTTGGGACCGAGCGATGGTCTCCTCTTCGATTCATCCACGCGTGAAACAAAAGACGTTGGTGTGTGAGTATAACAAACCTTCTACATCGACGTGTGACCACATTCCAGTGCAGCGCTTGTGCGCTTCATTTGCTTGGCTGCCCGAGTGGCTGAAGTCGGATGCAAGCTGTAAGACAGCTTTGTGGCACACTCGTGCCCATTCGACATCGACTGCTAGACCAACCATCTCTGTTCTTCCATGAGATCATCGCCTGCTCGACAATTTTGGGCCAATTTGACATTGCAGACCGCCATTCTTAACACATCACTGCAATACATTGATCCGCCAGGTTGGCAACAGGTACGAGCTTGTGGCTTGAACTATCAGATTGCACACGTACAAGTCGAGTTGAGGTCAGGAACTTGAAGGACCACGTTCGTGGTTGGTGCCAATCCGTCTGTCCATCACAACCATTCGGGGAAGGCAACTGTGGAGCTGCATACCCTTCTGGGCAGGCAGAGTCAACTTCACCTCCCATCTTGCCCTGTTCTGTCCAACTGCGGCTTGCAGCACGGCATGTCCACGAGTAGTGATAGAGCCAACCGAGGACAAGATGGCACACGAAACGTGATGACTGCCAACGCAAAGCGCATTTCCCGGAACGGTGACTCGTGAACGACCTCCAAAGTGACACGCGATCCGGAATCGCTTTCTAGCCGATCCGCATAGCCGCTGCTTTGTACTGGTCTGCAAGCCCTTTGGTCTCCTGCATCAACAGTCGCGTCTGCCTCCTTGCCATGCAAAAAGTGCCCGTACGACAGTCGGCCGGGCGCACGACACGGTAGGGTAAGGGGTGAGCGGTGCCCGGGGGCGCCAGTACTTGCCAAAGGGCGTCCTGCCGCTGCAAGTCAACTTTGGCTGTTGAAGGATCAAGAACGGGGGTCCGTGATTGGACTTTCGGGGGCATCGAGCGCATCGGACACTACCGGCAACGTGGAGTCGATCTACGTCTTGTTACCGACGCTTTGGTGGCAGATATCCCATTCCCACCCATCGACACACTCTTTTTTGCGACACACTTTGGTCCGAAGGGGTATTCGCGGACTCGATTGAATCCACTGGGCTTTGCGGAGAGTTTGCAAGCGACTTTGAGGTCGCCAGGCGATGCCATCAGCCCTCTTCCTGCTCGTGTTTCTCACCTACAGCTTTCAAGCCTGGCGGTCCTATTAGTGACCTTGCCGACACAAAGCAGACCGCAGTCGCGCAGCATCCCACTTCAATCGGCAAGAGGTTCTGTGCTCGCTGCCTTGTAATTTCGGTGGCGCAGACAAGCAGAGCATAGTCTGAATACAATATCGATTTCATCAAGATGGATTGACAGGAACTATCAACCCAAGTGCAAAGTAGCTTGTACCTAATTTCTGTCAAACACCAGTCGACGCTCTGACCCGAAATGTCTGTCCTCATCCCACCTAGAGTACTAAATAAACCGTCCGTGTCTCTTACCTTTGCCTGTCACCTCTGCACCAACCACTACCAGTCCCGCCTCTGATTGGTGTGAAGCGCCGGCATAGCTCTAGGACCGCACGCAAACTTTACCGTCTCGTCTTGTCAAGCCATGGCATCTTGCCCCATCTTGACCTTACCCGCTTTGACTATCCCTTGACAAGTCCGTCCTTGGACCCTCTTGACCCTCACCGTCCGCGCCGCCGCCCACACACGCCCGCAAGCTTTGACGACTCAAACACATCTGCCCGCAACCGACGTCAATCTAATCTATTATAGACTTCAGGCTTTCTTCCATCTATTCAATCTGCGTTTACCTTCACTTTCTGCCCTCTACTCGATCCGGCTTCTACCCATTCGGACCTCTTGCCTTTTAATCATCTTGGTGTTTCTCACACGCAAGTGGCGTTCTTTGACTTTCTCTTGAGAGATCCGCGACCACCAGAAGTGCCGGCCACACCTACATTCTTCTGTCTGCTCCTGTTGGCGCAAGGCGCAGGCAAGGTTGGATTGCTCACATCTCGAAACGAAACATCTCGAACAGGCAATTGCTATTGCATCGATCAATCTTCACGTCTGGACACCGGTCTCTGTATATTGACGCACCAACGACAGCGTTTCGAGCTTTGAAGTTGAATTAAACACCATTTTGAAGTGTTCACTTTCCCGGCATTATTCCACCAATTGTCCTAGACAAATGTCAGATTGAACAGGGTTGGCCCATGGCCACAGAGGTCAACCCCGGTAATGGCCAGATGGATACCAATCATGACCACGAACCCATTGATGGCGAGGATGCCGAGGCCGCGAGGGCTCGCATGCTCCGCAAGCGCACAAAGACCGGGTGCCTTACTTGTCGGAAGCGGCGCATAAAATGCGGCGAAGAACGACCTATTTGCAAAAACTGCATAAAATCGAAACGACATTGCGACGGCTACAATCAGCGCGTTGTCTTCAAACCTCAGACTGTGGACTTCCGTCCGTTTCAAAATGGCGCTGCATCAATCACCTTTCCTGCAGCTACTATGGGCATGGACATCAACTTTGGTCCCAGCTATCCATATCAGATGGATCCATATCAAGCCACTGGCCCTGTTCGACCCCGACCAATCGTACCGATGACTCCCTCGGATGCATACTCGTATAGCGTTCCCTATACAGCTCCAGCATATCAAGCACCGTGGCATGGCGGTCATCCCCTTGAGAATCCTGACCATCAGGCGCAAATGATGCGCCAATTAGCTATGGCCCAGGCTGCCCAGCAGACCCAACAGGTATATCCGCAGTTCCCGCAGCAAGTCCCGCCGGGCATAGTTCCGTCTCCACATACCTCTCAATCCTTCAGTATGCCCTCGGTTCCAAATGGTATGACGACTATGCCGCCAGCGCCCGCAGTTACTGCCAATGGTCAGTGGCAGCACGCGCAAGCAGACCCCATGCGTCAAGCCAGCATCGCGACTGCTGCTTCGGTACCCTCCTTGACCATGTCTAGCCTTGAGTCCACTCCCAATTGGAACATCACAACTTCAAATGGGCAACCCCCGACTCCCCACACCGCTCCACTTCTCAACAACCCATGGTCTTCTGGGAATTTCCCGTCGCAAATACCTGTCTCAAGTCCACAGCCTTTCATTTCCACTGATGGGCGCCTGGCAGACAGCCCACAGCACCAATTTCACGTATCAGGACTCAGCCCTACGATTGTGCTGGAACAAGCTGCTGTCGAATACCACGACGATGACTATTACGACGTTCAGCCTGTGGAGGAACCTAACGAGATTATCAGATCATCGCCCGAACCTGCACAAAAGGAAGCACTAGCCTTGGATCACATCGTTAAATTGGGAGACCTTCAAATCAGCCATGGTTTGCGGTCCAACTATGGATATAGCGAAGGCATCCTGGACAATTACCGACCGGAAATGGCCGCAAACCCTCTCAAGAACCCTGCGACAGCGCGCGTTTTCGCTCACTTTGTGCAAGTGACAGGTATGACCATATCTGCGCAGACGCGTCGTCCACTACCGCCCGGTGTTCAAAAGAACCGTGCAGATGTGCCCTTCTTCGAAGCTGGTGTCTGGACTCATACAATGCCAATGGCTGCGCTCCATGATCAGGGTCTCTTACAAGCAATGCTGGCTCTCTCTAGCTTGCATATCGCAAAACTTACCAACGCGTCGACTACACCTTCATACAAGCACTACGCGTATGCTCTCAAAGCTGTTCATCACTCAGTCGGACACCCTAGCAAGCGGCATAACGTTGAGACTTTTGCGGCATCTATCTTGCTTGCAGTGTACGAGCTGTGGTGCGCAGAGCATGTAAAGTGGAGCAGTCACTTGGCCGGGGCTGGTCAGCTGCTGGTCGAAACCGACTTTGCAGGCATGCACAAAAAGATTCGGAAGCTCAAATTGGAAGAAGCAGCTGAGCGTCGGCAAGGCTATCCAACTTTCCGGCACGCGCAGAGCCAGGGCGATATCCCGCAATACCTCAAGACCAAAGCGCGTCAGTATAAAGACCTCAAGCGAATCCCCGACATAGACTCTCATTATGTCAGCCTGATGGCTGGCAGAGTGGTGAACTACGACGATTACGGCCACATCATGAGCGATGAATCTGAATCGCATGACAAACACGCTAATCTCGACATACCTAGATTCGAAATCTTGAAGGATTTGTTCTGGGGCTTCGCGAAGCATGACATGATAGGAAGTGTGATCAGCGGTAACCCCTTACTGTGAGCTGATTCCCATCATAAAACGTTCAGAGCATAGCTGATCATTCTTAGATTGTCGTACAGTCGTTGGACAGATTGCCCTCCACGTGCGCCCATCAACGCACAGCCTGGCGTCATCTTCGGCGCATATGACCATTTAATTCTCCTCTGCGGACGCATCGCGGACTTTTCAGTCAGGGATAGGAAACGGAAATTAAGAGCAATGCAGTTGAATGGTGGTGCGTGGAGACCACCTCCTGGAATGCAGATGGGACCACCGGGAAGCTCTCCCAGCGGATCTTCGGGAGCGGCATCAAGAGGACCACCAAGAGGTCCTCCATCGAATGCCTCGGCGCATTCGCCTCAGACCCAGGGCAATACTCCTTCGCCGCAGCTACCACCATACTTTGGCATGGCACCCCCTGGTCCGACTGCATCCATGCCACACCAGTACTGGTCTGGTGGATCGGGTCCCTCTCCGATGATGTCTCCGGAGCACGAGCAAATGTTGGACTTTTCAACTGCCACGGCTGAGGCCATATCGGTTTGGGATGATATCTTAACTGCGTTGAATGCCCTTGTCAGCATGTTGGGCGACTGGTATCAACCCTTGGAATCCGAATATCATCCTGCGCCAAGTACGCCGTTCGGACCGGGCATCATCTACAAGTCGCTCGATGTCGGCTGTTTTTGGGGTTTCGTGAACTTTGCATACATCCTCGCACATCGCTCCCACCCGCATATGCCTCCATACTCGCACATGGCAGCGGCGATAGCCTCGTCGAGGACCAAGCAATACGCGAACAACATTGGTAGACTCGCTGCCGGCATCATGCCACCAAACAATGGCCGGCCCATTACGCCTTTTATGGGCGCAGCCATGTGCGACCTCTGCCTCCCACTGTTCTTCACAGGTGTCCAACTAGTCGACCCACACCAGCGTGACTGGGTCATCACCGCACTCTTCGATATCGAACGACGATGCGCATACGAGACGGCCGGCACGATCGCCCACGGCTGCCAGACAGCCTGGCACAAGGCAGGAAAAGCAGGAAGAGGACCGCCCTACACACACAGATACAACACGAAAGCTGCGGACGAGCGGCAGAATGGCACATGGGAGAAGATCGACCCCAACGTGGAGCCAGACCAGGAGGACGTGACGGATCGCAGGTTCGTGCACACCAAGCCGGCCGCGAGATTGCATTGGGCCATGGGCATTTTAGGTACGCAAGAGGATGAACGGCTATGATCAGGAGACAAGAGGCGCGGCATGAATATGGATTTTTATTGTCATGAGCAGGTATCAGATGGACAGGGTAGCATTCTAGCATGCTTGATGTTGTAACAATACCCCGAATCTCAGTTTTTGTTATTCTTGCGAACTACAAATAAGAACCATTCATTACTCTGAAGGAGAAATATCATCTGCATGAAATTATCCTCTCGAAGCATTTG
Organism: Elsinoe australis; assembly: GCA_007556505.1. Classification (NCBI taxonomy): domain Eukaryota; kingdom Fungi; phylum Ascomycota; class Dothideomycetes; order Myriangiales; family Elsinoaceae; genus Elsinoe; species Elsinoe australis. The sequence continues at coordinate 1,371,164 of SWCS01000007.1, forward strand.
CAGCGAGCCCTCAGCCCTACCATGAACCCCTGGACCCGGGGCGGAGAGCAAGGAGGTCGGAGCTGGCAAGCTTCAACTCCGACCCAGCTGGCGTTTCAGGACAGCTTGAACAATCGCGTGCCTAGCCTCACCCTACCCTTTACATTTCTCAATCCATTGCATCGCCTCTCGCGCACTTCCCTTCCGCCATTGGGCACCATCTCACCCTCAATCTCACCACAAAATGGCCACCCACAATTCCAGCTTCCCCGACCCCTACGACCAGGACGCCGTAGAAGCAGACCTCATCGACCCAGACGACGGTATGCCCCCTGCCTTTCCCCCCCCACTTCCAATCCCCCAACTAACTCCTCCCCCAAGCAACCCTCGACGACCTCGACGACCCCCTCGCAACCAACGCCAACCACACCTCGACCTCGGACCGCGCCCCCCTCGTCAGCGGCAACATCTCCTCCGCGCAAACCCAATCCTATTTGACCTCGAGCATCCCAGGGGAGGACCGCCGCGCGCCTCAGAACACGCTCGACGAGACGGTGTGGGCCACGCTCAGCCGCGACTTGCTCGCTGTCTGGGAGAAGATGCGCCAGGTGCTGTATCCCAAGTACCTTTTGGGCGGGGCGATGCGGCCTAGCCCGAGCATGGAGGGCGGTGCGGAGGGAGGAGCGGGGGCAGGACAGCAGGGGTTTGGAGCCGGGCTGATGGGAGTCGTGGGGCGGTGGCCGGATGCGGATGTTGTGTTGCAGGGGGGGATGAGTGAGGGGCTGCGAGACTGGGACCTTTGGGGACCGCTGCTGTTTTGTTTATTGCTTAGCTTTTTGCTGAGTAGAGGGGCGCAGGACGAGCAGAAAAGTGTGGTTTTCTCTGGGGTGTTTGCAATTGTTTGGATTGGGGAGGCGGTGGTGACGGTGCAGATTAAGTTGTTGGGGGGAAATATGTGAGTTCACTCTTTTCTTGTCATGGTGGGGGCGTGGTGGACATTTTAACACTTGGGGGGCATTCGAGGCATTGAGGGTATCGAGGCTGGAAGCTCACATGTCACAGATCCTTCTTTCAGTCGGTTTGCATTATTGGGTATACGCTTTTCCCGCTCGTCATTGCAGCGCTGCTTAGTGCACTCAGCCTGCCGATGATTGCGAGGATACCAGTCTATTTGGTGCTGATTGCTTGGTCAATGGCTGCGGGGATTAGTATCTTGGGAGGCTCAGGTGTTGTCAAGAACAGGGTGAGCATCGCGGTGTATCCTCTGCTTGTGTTCTATGTTGGCTTGGGATGTCTTTGCTTTATTAGCTAGATGGCGAGAGAGTCAGAGGCTATCAATGCACGCCAGTTACAATTCACAATGTTGAAGGGCTCACAAAATGCACAGTTGCATGGTCTGATAGTCCCTTACTCACAAGGATTTTTATTGTAATTCATATTCATATTCCTTTTTGTGTAACCACAATGGCGGGCGGGGGTCGGATCATCAGCTGAAGACTGGAACCTCCGCGGCACGACGTATCGCGCTTCAACCAACGCAGAGGTCCAACTTCCGTACTTTCTAGCTACACACACAATCCAGAATATCCTAAACATAACATACCTCTACTACAACAAGAGCTCATTGTATGTCACCCAAATCCCTCAGCCTGGCACGTGTCGCAGTTCTGACACTTTACACAGAGACGAAGAGCACTTCTCACCTATCGCTGCAAACGGCGCCAACAACTTCTTTGATACACTTAGGGTAAGAATAAAACTTGTGCGTGATAGATCAGCTGGAAAATCGACGACTGGACTCTGCTAGCTCTGCGATCGAGGACTACAACAATCAGGAGCTATGTCGGCGGCTGGACAGCCGGAAAGGGTATCTCCAGATACTGAGGGAGAAAAACCGGTGAGGGAAAGATTGCAAAAGGCCAGCATCGACGCTTCCGCAACCATGAACGAGTACTCTGGAGACTCTGCGACCGCGACCAAGAAGGACGACAAGCCCACCGGATCGGAAGCCACTGGCACAACTGGACCCGCGGAGACCACTGGACCTGCAACCCGTGGCCGTCCTCAGCGCAAACGAAGCCATGACGAAGCCACTGCGGATGATACACAGAAAGCTCCCGAAAGCAAACATGGACGCAAGCGCTCAAGAGATGGCACGTTGGACGACGAGGAAGCTGGTGACAGTAGTAAGAGACAGTCGCTGGACATCGCGAGGCCACATGTTGAAGCTGCGGACAAGACTGCTACGAACGGTGAGAGGAAGTCCAATGAGCTTAAGAGGTCAGGATACTCTACGCCGCCATTGGAAGAGGCCAAGGATGTTGATCCAGAATCGTTCGTCAGCCCGAAGACCAAGCGCAGTCGTGTAGGAGATAAAAAAGCGGCTGAGGCGCAGGAGGCTGTTAGGGACGATGCAGAGGTGAGCAAAACAGATGCTGCAGCAAAGGACGCAGGAGCAGACAAGAAGGTGGCGACTACGAATGGCACAGAAAAGGTAAGTCTCAGCTGTCAGTTGTCTTTAGATTGGACCATCGACCCTAAACTCATGCAGACATCTACTACTAAGGAGACTGCCACACTGTCGAAAGAGGAATCATCCGCCAAGCCGTCAGTAGAAAAGACACCTGCGTCCGAAACAGTGACATCCCCGAGCGCATTCGCCGCCTCTGGGTTCGGCGCATTCGCCAGCTCCTCAACATCAGGCTTCGGTTCCGTCGCCACAGGAAGCAAACTCTCTAGTTTCGCCAGTCCAGAACCAGAAATCAAGGGCACCACATCAGCGAAACCCAGTGCATCCACCTTTGGCGGCGCTCTCGGTGCAAAGTCAGCTTTTGGCGGGACTGCAAGCGGATCTGGATTCGGTGGCGGTTCTTCTTCTGGCTTTGGCGGCGGCAGTAGCAGTGGATTTGGAGGTAGCAGCGGGTTCGGAGGAGGCAGTGCATTCGGGGGAAGCGCGTTTGGCGGCTCTGCGGGCAGCAAGCTGTCGTCCTTCGCCAGTCCTGCGGGTGCTACGTTTGGTGGCCCAAAGAAGGCGACTAGAGCATTCGGTGCGCCAGCTGGCGAGGACGAAGAGGAAGGCTCAGGAGACGAGGGTGAAGGTGAAGATGAGAACAAGATCAAGAGTCCAAAGGAGGGCACGGAGGAGAAGAGAGACGAGAGGTTCTTCCAGCAAGACCGTGAGTACTTACCCTGGCACAGTCGATCATACTGCCTAACTACGAGCTGGCACAACGAGATACTAACACCGCACAGTGGAAACCGGCGAAGAGAACGAAACAACAGAATACACCTGCCGCGCCAAACTGTACAACTTCGTCTCCTCGAACCCCTCGGACGCCTCCTCCAAAAAGGAGTGGAAAGAGCGCGGCCTCGGCACCCTCCGCCTGAACGTGCAGAACTCGCCCAACGCAGACGTCGAAGCCGGCGGCGCCGCGGCAGCGACCAAGTCTGACGGCAATGACAGCAATGACGAGGGCAAAGTGCGGGCCCGCCTCGTGATGCGTGCTGACGGCAGCCACCGCGTGGTGCTGAACACGCCGATCAAGAAGGAGCTACGGTTCGGGAGCGTAACGGGAGGCGCGCCGCAGGGCGGATTCGTGTATTTCATGGGTAGCGTTGATGGGAGCGCCAAGTTGGAGCTGTTGCAGTTGAAGGTACGTCTGAATGACTTTGCTCCTCAACGGGTATTATGGGCATGTTGGTGCGGAATGGGGCTGACATGTGACAGATGCGGCAGCAGTTTGCGGTGGAGCTTTATGAGCATATTACGGGGTTGCAGGAGGCTATGTGAGAGGTTGACGGGTCGCGTGAGAGGAGAGATCCTAGAGCTGGACTTGTCGTGCTGGGTATGGCTCGTAGAATGCTTACCTAGATCCAGCCGAGGCTTGGATAGCAGGGGTAGGACAGGCGGTCGCATATCAGCGCGGGGCTTACCTGGGGAATACATAGCGATGGCAGACGTGGCATCAGGGCAGGCGATGCCTTGAGGCAATCTATCGGGCCGCAAAGATCATGCTCCGCATCTTGTATCGTAGAGACAGAGGAGCGAGATGACCTCTAGATGGTGACAGCAGACAAAGACAGACCCTGAAGGTCTAGGGATACTAAGCAATACCGAACGATGCTCGAATGCACTCATTGAACATCTGTTATCCTCGTTTCGGATATTTCGCGGATTTGTTCAGTTGACAGATATCAGGCAGCACGATAATGTTCGTTCATGTATCAATCCTTCATAGACTTCACGGCAGAGATACTCCATAGAAGATTTTCAACGAAACTCAATCTGCAAGTCAAAGTCAGGTGTCACTCATCAGGCAGCCGAATAGCAATGTCACCATTGGTCAGAAGACGCAGGTCACAAAACGGTGGACCACGGTACAAGCCGAAAAGTCCGAATTTTCCAATTACTTCAGACAGCCACGCACGCCACTTTGCTTTGCCGCGACTTGCAGCCTTGTTGTTATCATGAGACGCGCTGTGCTTCTGCGGAGAACGGTGAGCTGGGGAGGATGCATCAGGCTGCGAGAGATATGCAGCAAATTCGTACAATGTGCTGTCAACGGTATCTTCCTTTTGCTGCGTTGTGAGCAAATAGCGTTGGTATGTGCTCGATGTCTAACATTGACGTGTGCAATTGAGATCATATAGACATGACTCGCAGAGGTAGATGCGTGAACGCAACGTGTTCAGGTAGTTCTGCTAATTTTGCGGGCGAGAGTAGGGTGGACGAGCGGAACAACTGTACCGCGATGCGGCGACAGGATGATGGTGAAATAAGCTCAAAGGCGTGAAATCGGGTGAGATGCAGGAGGGTTGTTGGTAGAGGACAATCTCATGTGGGGGGTGAGACGGGGGACGTGAGGAACGAGTCAAAGGTGGTCTGATTGTTGGGGTGTGGAAGGGAACGACTGCCGAGGGACAGAAGGAAAAAGAGCCAAAACAATGGGAAAGAGACCCCAACGCAAGAGGCGAAGCCAGGAACAGCGCGACAGAAGCAGACCCTGACTGCAAGTGACCACATCGTGAGAGATCTCGCCTGTCCCACTTTCTCCCTGTCTGCCCCGAGCTTTGGGCGATCTTCATTGGCCACGCGGGCCCCGACCTCTGCCAGAAGCTCTCAGCATTTCGAAAAAACCTCCCGCCTGGCCACCCGTCGAACCATTACCGAGACTACATCTACCACCTTTTCACCGCTCCCTCTCTCTTTCCTTTCCCGACCTCTGACCTTGGATCTGAACTCGCCTTCAGGTTCCAGTTGTTCTAACACTCTTTACACCTGAGATACTCGACAACCGACCTATAACTTTCACTCTCGACACCTCTCAGCATCGGGAAAGCCCAACAAATTTAACCATGTCTATGGCCAACGCCGACCTCAACCCAATGGCTCTGCCAAAGGGACCTGAGCAGGCCAAGAAGGAGCAGGTCAAGACTGAGCGGTCTACCAAGCCGTAAGTGACACTTCACAGTCAGTTCTGAAGAATTTGCACTAACCCAGCCTGTGCAGTCACATTACCGACACGCCCATGACCCGGAAAAACTGGTACAAGCACGTCAACTGGCTCAATGTCACATTGATTGTCGGTATTCCTCTTGCAGGATGCGTTGCAGCTTTCTGGACTCCTCTCTACACAAAGACTGCCATTTGGGCAATTGCCTACTACTTCGCGACCGGTCTCGGTATCACAGCAGGCTACCACCGTCTGTGGGCACACACTTCCTATTCGGCAACTCTGCCTCTCAAGATTTTCCTGGCTGCGGTCGGAGGAGGCGCTGTCGAGGGATCTATCAGATGGTGGGCTCGTGACCACCGTGCACACCACAGATACACCGACACCGACAAGGACCCATACTCGGTCCGCAAGGGTCTGCTCTACTCCCACTTCGGCTGGATGCTCATGAAGCAGAACCCAAAGAGAATTGGACGCACCGATATTTCTGATCTCAACGATGATGCCGTTGTCGTTTGGCAGCACCGTCACTACCTCAAGGTCGTCCTCTTCATGGGCTTGATCTTCCCTACCATCGTCGCTGGTCTCGGCTGGGGTGACTGGAAAGGAGGTTTTATCTACGGCGGTATCCTCCGTATCTTCTTCGTTCAGCAGGCCACCTTCTGCGTCAACTCTCTGGCTCACTGGCTCGGCGACCAGCCATTCGATGACCGCAACTCCCCTCGTGACCATTTGATCACCGCTCTTGTCACCCTCGGTGAGGGTTACCACAACTTCCACCACGAGTTCCCATCCGACTACCGCAATGCTATCGAGTGGCACCAGTATGACCCCACCAAGTGGTCCATCTGGTTCTGGAAGCAGACCGGTCTCGCCTACGACCTCAAGCAGTTCCGTGCCAATGAAATCGAGAAGGGCCGTGTTCAGCAGCAGCAGAAGAAGCTCGACCAGAAGCGTGCCAAGCTCGACTGGGGCATTCCTCTCGAGCAGCTCCCTGTCATGGAGTGGGATGACTACGTCGAGCGCACCAAGAACGGCGAGGGCCTCATCTGCGTTGGTGGCATCATCCACGACGTTTCCGACTTCATCCAGCACCACCCCGGTGGCAAGGCCATGATCAGGAGCGGTGTCGGCAAGGACGCAACCGCCATGTTCAACGGCGGTGTCTACTTCCACTCCAACGCCGCCCACAACCTCCTCTCGACCATGCGCATCGGCGTCGTCCGCGGCGGCATGGAAGTCGAGATCTGGAAGCGCAACAACATGGACAACAAGGACCACGTTATCAAGGACAGCTACGGCGACCGTGTGGTCCGCGCCGGCGAGCAGCCTACCAAGGTCGTCCGCCCCATGGCCAGCGCTGACGCAGCATGAGCGTGGTTGCACTATCCCTTTTTTCATGTCTCTCGCTTGGGTTTTTCATTGTCATGACGCGTTCTAGCGATTAGCTGAGGATCTCACTATCACCTTTTTTGATGTATCCTATAGACTCATTGGGGAGATTAAGCAAGCAATGGTGTGGTCGGTGAATCATACTGGCGGGATGATTGCGTAGATAGACACGCTCCTCATTCATGACATTTACTACCATGACTTGTATGATACTCCTTTCTTATTGGTTGTTGCGTGGCTCGCGAAGACATGACTGTAGATCCGAGCTTGCAATGTGCTGGCCAAAGTAGATACGTGCAATTGTACGCTGCTGGAGATGGAATAAATGCTCCAGGTCTCGACGGTGGATTTGACCGAACCACTACTCAACCACCATGAATGAAGTTGTGACGGCGAATGTACTGTTCTTCCTGTCTCAAAAGTCCTATACTTTCGTACTTGACTTAACAAGACCCTCGTCGTATCAATCTCCCGATTCCACGTCGCCGGCACACCCGAGGAAAGCGTATCTAATCCGATTCCCCAGGTCTCTGTCCCTATGCTTTCGGCAAAGTTGCCGTGTACAGGCTCTAAACTCCTCAATCGGGAAGCCGCCCCAAACAAGCTTCCTGGATTTCACTGCTTTCCCCGTGTTGATCGACAGTCATGTTTTATGTGCCGATGATAGCGGGGGTTTTAGGACTCGTGAATGACGGGTAATGAGGTCGGCGGGGTCAAGTAGCCACGGTAGGTGTAAAGGGTAAGGTAGCATATACCCGGTTTCCTCATCTTCCTTCCTTCACTAGGGAATCATCGCTTTTCGTACAGTCGCGTCGTCCTCCAGCGGACGACTTTCTTCCACTTGGATCGTAGCTCTACCGCATTTCAGAGCCCAGATATACATCGACAGAGTCACAATCACAGAAGCACCAACCATGAGTCCCCTCCTAAACAGCGAGACCGCCCCGGACGCAGCCTCAACGAACGCCACCACCACAATGCCCAGCAAACCCACCAACGGCACCAACACCACCGCCGCCACCCCAAACCCCCCCTTGACAACCTTCACCCCCAACCCCGCCCTACACACCAACCCCTCCCACGAGACCTACCTCGCCCCCTCACCCCCCCTCACCCCCGGCCCAACGGATTGCATAATCCACATGCACAGCAACGGCATCTGCGGCTCAGACCTACACCTCTCGCACGCCGGACGCATCGGCGACCTCGTGGTCCGCGGCCCCCACTGCCTAGGCCACGAAGGCGCCGGGCGGATCGCATGGGTCGGGTCATCCGTGTCCCACCTGAAGATCGGGGACCGCGTCGCCGTGGAGCCCGGCGTGCCATGCCACGCGCATTCATGCGAGCAGTGCAGCGGCGGCGAATACAACCTCTGCCCAGACGTGGAGTTCAGCGGGGTGCCACCCTACACCGGCTCGATACGGAGGTGGCACGTGCATGACGCGCGGTACTTGCATCGCTTGCCGGACGGGATGGGGTATGAGGAGGGCGCATTGCTCGAGCCGTTGAGTGTTGTCTTGCATGCGTTTGAGCGGGCCCAGGTCAGGTTGGGGGAGCCGGTGCTGGTGGCGGGCGCGGGGCCGATTGGGCTTATTGCTGCTAGGGCGGCGAGGGCGAGTGGGGCTTGGCCGGTGGTGGTTGCCGATTTGGAAGAGGAGAGGTTGCGGTTTGCGAGGGGGTTTGTGGAGGGGTGTAGGACTGTTAGGGTGGAGAGGGGGATGGAGGCCAGGGAGGTCGGGGAGAGGGTCAAGGAGGTGTTGAGAGAGTTGGGGGCGCCGATGCCGAGGGTGAGTTATGAGTGTGTGGGCATGGCGAGTAGTGTTAGTGCTTGTTTGCATGCTACGAGGAGAGGGGGGGAGGTCATGGTTATTGGGGTGGGGAAGGAGACGATGGATGGCTTGCCATTTATGCATGCTAGTATGGCGGAGGTGAGTTGTGCTGGGTGGTTCGGAGAGGTGTTTGTGCTGACTGTGTGGCAGATTGATCTTAAGTTCATCAACAGGTATCACCACTCTTGGCCTTATGCGATACGGCTTTTGCAGTCCGGCTATGTTGATCTTAAGCCTTTGGTCACGCACAGGTATAAGCTGGAGGAGGCGGTCGAGGCTATGAAGACGGCATCGGATAGGACAAAGGCGTCGATAAAGGTTCACATTGTGGATGAGGATCCTCATGATGCGGATATGGGCAACGGAAGGATGTGAGCCGTTCTTTGACAGTCACGAATAACGAAGTATACTGGTAGTACGCAATATAGCACTTATCTTCAGTGTCTTAAGCACACAAGAAGTGGCCAACCAAGCGAAATGATAAGCTCTACCAAAAGGCGTTCGCAGGAGTTGCACAGATCCCCCGAGACAATATCGGAAAGGTGACTGAGCAGCCAACCTCGTGGCTTTTGCAATTTCCCCAGACGCAGAGACATCCATGGATTTTGCCTTGTTCTGCCCTGAGCTGCCACTTGCTTGTCAATGCTTCAAAGTGGGGCAATGTGCGCGCTAGAAGGCCTAGCGAAGGAACCCAAGCCCTTCGACTCACCAGAAAAGAAGCCAAAGAAGACGGCAGACCCTTGGCTCGCTTCCACGCTATTCCACAACCGGGCCCAGTCACTTTTCTGCGAGCAAATCACAGAAACTCATGGCCCTCGTACGCGATCATCTTCCGTCAGCGCCGCCATCCTCCCACTTCAGCTGGACGGCGTCCTTCTTTGCCTTCCTCAGTCACGCAATTGCTATCACTGTCTGGCTCAAGTCAGCTCGCCCTCACACAGACGATATGAGTTGCGATTTCTGGCTGCAGCAGATTCGCATGTCTCGCTGACGAACCCCGCTTCGAGTCCGAGTCTCGAGTCTGAAACATGGTCACAATGTCCGGGAACATAGATCTCTCGAATTTCTCGCCGCCCTCGAATGGGATCACCGGCGGCTACACTGGCAACAATGTGAACATCCTCCGGGCCATGATTGCCTTTTCTGCGATCGCCTGGTACAATTGCGCAGAGCTTATCTTCCTGATCTGCTTGCGCTTCAAGAGATGGAGAGGACTTTATTTCTGGAGCTTGATGGCTACAAGCTGGGCGATTGTCTTGTATCAGATTGGGAGCTGGGGCAAGATGAGGAACATAGTTGACGTACCGGCGGCCATGACGGTAATCACAAACGTTGGCTGGTAGGTGAACCACTGCTCTGAGCTCTTTGAATGCAACGGCTCCGCGAGATATGCTTTTGAGGTTGATGAAATGCTGACGCTCGACCAGGATAGCGATGATCACTGGCAATTCTCTGGTCTTATATTCGCGACTACATTTGCTATGTCAGAACCAGACGCTGCTCAAATGTGTGCTCTATGGCATTATCGCCAACACAATCTGCATGTACATCCCCACCACTGCGCTCGATGTTGGCTCCAACGTAGTCCATCCCGGTAACCCGACCTATGTCAACGGATACAGCATCATGGAGCGCATCCAGATGACCATGTTCACTGTGCAGGAGTTTCTGATCTCTGGCATCTACCTCCTCGAAGCCTACCGCTACCTGAAAGTTGCATACGCCGGGGACAAGCGATCCCGGAACGTCATGTACGAACTCCTAGCCGTCAACGTAACCATCATCATCCTCGACATTGCCCTCCTAGCCGTCGCCCACCGGGATCTCTTCCAAATCGAAGTAACCCTCAAAGGCCTCGTCTACAGCGTCAAACTAAAACTCGAACTCGGCGTCCTGTCCCGCCTCGTCCGCATCGTAACCAACAACGGCTCCGCCCTCAACCGCACCCTCACCTTCGACAACGACCTGGCCAACCTCTCCGACGAACCCAAACCCTTCAGCGGCCTCGACTTCTGCACCTCCCCGCTCCCCGAAAAGTCCGACCCAACAATCAAAACCCGATCCTCCGACTCCACCTCTCACCAAGAAAACATCTCCCCTGGCACCCGCGCCCCCTCCGTCCCCTGGCTGATGACCAACACCCGCAGCGTCCTCGTCGACTCCCCCCGCCTCCCTCCGCCCCACCCCAGCAGCCGCGTCATCCGCCACCCCGTCCGCCGCCCCAAATCCCACCCTTATCACCCGTCATCGTCCGACCGCCAATATGCCCGGCGCAACACGCACGACTCGAACCAGTCCCCGCTGCGTCCGCCGCCTGTCCAGCGCCCCACGCAGCACACGATTCAGAGGGGCGAGTCCTACGCCAACTCCGAGTTCTTGACTAGTGCTGCCGTGACCGAGGGCGCGAACGATGAGACGTTGCGCCAGTTTCAGTTGGAGATTGAGGCGGAATTGGGGATGGGGATGGGGATGGGGACGGGGGAGAAGGGCGTGGAGAGGGTGGTGCAGGGGAGTTTGCCGAGTAGTGGCGAGGGGAGCGAGGTTACGCTTGCTGGTCAGGGAGGGGAGGGGGAGAAGGAGGGGGAGGAGGAAGGGAGGGTGGACGTACAGGCTGGTAGTGAGGTTGCGAGGGAGCAGGAGAGGAGGGTAAAGGGGCTGAGAGGGGAGGAAGACGGGGTGGAGGACGAGAATGAGGATGAAGATGAGGAGGAGGAGGAGGAGGAGTGGGCTCGGGATCTGGGCGTGTTGGGACCGGAAAGAGTGGAAAGGCCCGTGTTGAGTAGGGAGAGTAGTTTGGGGAAGATGTACCCTGGGAGAATCACGGGGGAGAATGGCTGAGTCTTGCGCTATTCAGACTGGGAGGCGATCACGAAAGATAGATGACCTGCCCTCGAAGAGTAGATGGTGATGCATCAACGACTAGAGACATGCACTGTATCAGCTCGTGCAGCGGATGACGAGGGGCTTTGAGCAGTCTGCACCTGAGGCAGAAGCAGAAACAGAGGACCACAGGCCCGCGACGATGGCTTGGAAGAGTTGGAAGAGGAGGGAGAGCCCAAGGAAAGGGCAATTGTACAGATCGCCCCACAGACGACGACATGATGAGGCACGAAAGTATGACACTGATCGATACCATCTACTATCTGTATAGCGAGACATTATGTATAGCAACTCTATTGATTCAAGCAACACCAATTCCCAATTTGACACCATTATACACACGCGCTTCACATGACCTTGACCGCTCGACATGTGTCGTGAGATGAGCGGAAAGTATGGGTATGTGTACATCACGTGGTATTATTACGCTCTCGCTACATAGACCGAACCCTGTAGACCGCAGAAAAAGAGGTATCGTATCTCATGACCTAGTTACTTACGTGCAAGAAGCTGAAAGGCGTGCTCCCTGTATCATCGTGTCTTTCAAGAAACCCCAAGCGCGCCTCTGTTTTTGCGTTATCCTTCCTGTGCTTTGTATACTTCCACCCACCACCTCTCATTATCGACATCTCTTGCGCAATGCTCACTTGGCAACACCCACTTCCTCACCGCTCAGGTCCTCTTGCCCTTCGCGGTGCCTGAATCTGACCTCCTTGGCGATCCGTTTCCCCTCGCTCTTACCCCCTCCCTCTTCCCCATTCTACTGATAAGCAGGCGGCGTTCCCCCACCACCTCCCATCCCACCATGTCCACCACCTAGTCCCCCATGTCCGCCTCCCAACCCGGATTCTCCCCTCATAACATCCAGCGTCTTAGGGAAATACGGCTCAACGCCCCAGTTCCTGAGATACGCGCCCGTCTTCTCAATCCGCTTGATCTCCCTCTGCACGCCCCACCCTTCGCCCTCCTCCCTGAAGCGCCCACTCACGACATCCACCATTGCCTCGTCCAGCTTGGCGTAGAAGGAGCGACGCTCGCGCAGGTCTTCTTCGTCGCCTGACTCCAGCCCGCCGTGGGAGTTGAGGTTGCCGCCAAGTTTCAGGAGGAGGTCAAAGGAGAATTTGGGGCCCGAGGGGAGGGAGGAGAGGCGAGCGATGTCGGGAAGGAACTTGAGCATGCAGGCTGAGAAGGACGGGGTGGGGAGCGAGTCGTTGAGGTCGTCTTGCAGGCGGTGCAGGTCGAAGTTTACGATTGTGATTTTGCGGTCGAGTTGGGCGTTGAGGGTTGCGGCGGCGTGTGTGGGGTTGTGCGGGGAGGAGGTGTCCATTTGGGCAGCTATGGAGGGAGGAACATCTGTGGGATTGTCAGTAGGGATCTGCAGGGAGAGAGTAAGGATGACCTACCTGGTCGAAGGCCGCGCTTGTCGATCCAGGCGTGGACTTCCTTCCGTTGCGCTTCGAGCTGCTCGATGTAGGCTCGGAGTTCGCCGAGCTCCATTTCCATATCTTCGAGCTTGTTGGTGTAGGGGCGGATTGCCTCATTGAAGGCGCGGGTGAGGAGATCGGGTGCGGCTTCACTGCTCACTGGTGCTGAGCCGGCGCCAATGCTGGTCCGGCGGGGAGCGCCGGTGTAGCCATTGGGTTGAGCTGCGCCTCGGGACAGAGGAGGAGTGCTATAGTCTTGACCAGGCATGTCTTGAGGTGAGTACATGTTTGCGCTTGGTTTGTTGAGTGGTGCCGACGAGTTGGGGAGTTGGGACGAGCCTGGGCGCTGGTTGTAGTCGACGTCGTCGTAGTTGCCGGAATTGGCCTTGCTATCGTGACGAGGGGCGTAGTCGTCGACGTAGGATTGACTGTTGGAGCGCGACCGGGAGAGGCGCTTGAAGAACATTGTGAGAAGAGAGAGGGAAAATGTGAGGAAGGGCGAGGTGAAGTAGCTGGCACGCAGCGGGAGCTAGCCTCTGACAGGTGCAAGAAGTAGTTGTTGGTCAAGTGTGATGGAGGGAAGGATGGAAAGGACCTAACGAGTGGCGCCGACAAGGCGATTGTTAACAATGGTCGAAGTCTTGATCGAGAGGTTGGGTAGCAAGATTAGCGATGTAGTTGAGGAAGAAAGAGGTTGGGGTTTTGGGTGCGCGCGAGTCAAGGATGAGCTGGCACTGCGTGCTTGATCCCTGCAGTTTGTCACTGCCCTTGTGCGCTCTTGGCCCTCCAATTGGACAATATCACTAGTGCATTACCGACTTGAGCTTTGCAAAATGCTTAGAAGACCAAGCAGTGTCCGACGAACGGCAGACATGTGTGTGTCTCCAACGGGTATCCTCTACATTTTTTTTCCGTTTGGTGCTGCTGCGGCGGAAGCGGCTGCGGTTGCGGGGCCGGGCCCAGCTCGGACCTCTCTAGGCTCTGTCCCGTGGTTGACCAGCCTCCGACGCAGATCATCAACCTCCTCTTTGCCCACTTTTCCGTCTCTGAAACAAGAACACACCTCATTCAGGAACGACGGACCACCAACGTCACATCTTCCATATGGACACCTTGGCCGCAAATAGAGTCCCGAAACCAAACGTCGACCTCTGAACTGTCTGGTCGACTTTTGATCCCATACAGGAGCTGACGTAGGAGTCTTTCGCAATTGTCCTCTTCAAAAGGACAACATTATGACTACATGAAAACCTGCAGACTTGCCAGACTCCGTTCATCTGCTCATGAGAGCGACTGCATTGTTCAGCAGCTTGATGCCTGACAATCTAGTCTCTTCAGCACAAGACTGTGAAAGCGCGATGTTACCTCGTATGCACATAAGACGACACCTCGTATGGGTAAGTCCTTGTGCAACTTGAACGAAATGTATGTAAGTCTATCAGCTTTACAAATCCACCACTATAGCATTTTTCTCACGTATCCCATATCTCGTAGACCGGTGTCCTGATCAGGAAAAGGGTATCGCCTATCATCATCCCGACTTCACTCGTCAACCTCACACAGAGAGAGCTTGCTTTGATGATCCAGACCGCGTTCTGTTTACCACGTACCCACTGGCTCTCACTCGATTGGTGTTCACTCACTGAGCATGCATGCGACACAGGTCCATCGTTGAGTTGCTTCCCCTGTCTTCAGCTCGTTTCGTGCCGCGCACGGGAAGGTATGGACGTGATAAGTGGCATCTTGCATCCCAGGCGCCCTGATCAGCATGCTCGGGTACACAGGATGGTTCTTTTCCATTGGCCGTGGTGCATGATTATCCCGAACAGACGCGTCTGATCGCCATGGTTTTGCTCTGCGACCTATCAGGTCAGTATATCATTGCATAGTCTAGTGCCTGTCAAAATTCACCATGGATGATCCATACCCAAGCGTTGTAAATTGTCAGTAGTGTCGTGACATACCCCGCCCCAATACGAGAGACCTTTGTACGCATGTAGCTAGCCAGTGGTGACTGAGGACTGGGACTTGGCCTCAACGGTCAGTAGATACTGGAAACACAAAGTCGAGTCGACAGCATAAATACCAGGTCAAGTTCGCGTCGTTTCACTCCTGCCAATCCAACAGCTCAGCGCAGATAATCACAACATCTCCACAGTCAAGCAACAACTATCCTTCATCATGAAGACCTTCTTCACTATCCTCACTGCGCTCGTAGCGGCTGCAGCTGCCTCCCCACTCCCTGCAGAGGAGATTATCCCCAACGGCAATGTCACCTCTATCAAAATCTACCCTAATGGTATTCCTGACGGGCTCTACCCCGGCGTTGCAGCCAGGGACGTTGACCTCCAGAAGCGCGCCGACTCTGGAGTCTACATGTGCAACGACAGGAACTTCAAAGGCTACTGTGTGCACTTGACCAGTCCTTTCTACAGATGCAGTAAGTTTGCTACTCAATCGGTTGCGATGATTCTAACCCGTCCATACCATCGGGCGCGAACTTATAGGGAGGGGTGAGATTTGCTGACGATAATCGCCACATAGACAATCTTGGCGGTGATTTGAACGACCAAGTCTCCTCTGTCGGCCCAGATGCCCCTCACTACTGCTTCTTCTTCAGCAACTACAATTGCAACGACAACGAGGGTCACATCGGAATGTTTTCCCCTGGTGCTCCCGACTTGACTGCTTCCAACTGGGGCTTCAATGATAAGATCAGCAGCTGGTCTTGCAACCCTAGCTAGATGTTCCCTGGTCGACAGAAGAAGTGCTGGCATTCAACTGCCGAAGTACAGGCGGCATGAGACTGGGTTGATGGTCTGGTAGTGGAAGTGATTGCTTGTGGCGAGCAGAGGGGCATGTGAATAGGGCAGTTTCATTTTACTCATTCATTCAGGAGAGGTTCTGTTGAGAGAAATCTAACTATAGTCATTCATTTCAATACAAATTCTGGAGGTGATGTCTCTCACAGCTCAAGTTGCCGTGTCATTACTGTTCCACGTTATGACCATGAAACTATGCACCGCCAATCCCAAACATGATCATTCCCAATAACCCAACGCGTCAGGTCCCCACCTCAAAAAGGAAACATCTCCATCTCCTCCAACGACCAATACCTCCTCATATTCTCAGCCCCCAACTCCCTCACCTCCTCATCAAGATGCGTCCACAACACTTCCCGAAACGAATCCATGATCCCCCGCACTTCCTGCCTCCTCAACTCCCGCTCGCCCCGTCTACACTCATCCAGATACGGCATCAGCACATCCAGCCCCTTATGCATCTCCTTGTGCTGCTCCGTGGCAAAGTGACCAGGCCGAAACGACTCCATTTTCTTGCCCAATGCCGGAAACCAGAAGGCTTCTTCGATGTCGTGGTGGCCTTTGAGGTGGGTGCAGAATTCTTGGCCGACGCGGATGAGGCGCGATGGTGATGGTGAGCGTGCGTCCGGGGCGGTGCCGGCATAGAGTTCGTCCCATTTTGAGCGGAGCAAGCTGTGGTAGAAGGCCATTTGCTCGGAGAGGCGGTTGTATTTGCGGAATTGTGCTGGAGTCAGGGCTGAGCTTCCCGAGAGAGAGATGGATTTGATCATGTTGACTGCTTGCATTGTGTAGGATTGTCGTGCGTTGAAGATGATTGCGAAGACGATTGCTGTTAGTGCGAACAAAGTCCAGCGAAGAGCAGAATGCATGTAATGGAAAGCAAGTAGTACTACAAGGCAAGACGATATGAAATGGTTGTACTTATGAGCTACATGACGGCACAAAATGAATGCGACGAACTTTTACTGTTTGCTGTGTCACTTCAAGAATTGCGCCGAGCCATGCTTGAATTCTAGACCTTTTTGTAAGAACGAAGCAGAGGTTGTAGGGCTGTATGAATGCCCGACTTAGGGCTCGGGGTTCGTCGGTGAGACTTGGCTCCGACCGTTCCAAGGGCGAAGCTGACTAAGCCGAGGCTGAGACGGCAACATCGTTATTCAGGTGAGCATATATGCTCGTAATTTCATCTATAGGTACATCTTGGCATTTGTCACCCTACAATCGACCATCTTGCTTGTGGAGATCTCTCAATTTCACTTTGGCATAGACACCCCGCCCCACTACAGCCAGCAGCCAGCCAGCACAGCAGCACCAGTGGCAATACCAGTAAGATGACTGAAAAGAAGGGCGAATTCGTCCGCTCCATGTCGCAGTTCCGTGACACGATTCCGTCCGCTGCATACCCTGCCGAGAAGGGCCGATACATCTTATATGCCAACTATCTCTGCCCCTGGGCCCACAGGACCTTGATCACCAGAGCCCTCAAAGGCCTCGAAGATATGATTGAGTTCATAGAAGTCGACCAATTCGACTTTGAGCGTGGCTGGATCTTCTCAGGCAAATATGGTCCCTCCCAGGACCCCATCACTGGAGTCAAGACACTTCGAGAGTTCTACGAGCACATCAGCCCGGGCTCTCTGAAGAACGGCATCGCTTCCGTCCCCACGTTGTTTGACAAGAAGACTCAGACTATCATCAACAACGAGAGCAGCGAGATCATCCGTATGCTCGAGTCAGGATTTGATTCACTTCTCCCACCTGCCCAACGGGAGGCTAACAAAGGTGATCGCGGGCTCCTTCCGGATTCTTTGCAAGACGACATCGATGCGATGAATGCTTGGGTCTATGAGTCGATCAACAACGGGACCTACAGAGTCGGATTCGCTTCGACACAAGAAGCATACGAAGCCAACGTACCGAAGTTCTATCAAGGCCTAGATCGCCTCGAGAAACATCTCTCCAGTCAAGGACCCTACCTATTCGGCGAATCGATCACAGAAGCAGACATAAGAACCTTCCCCACCATCTTCCGCTTCGACATTGCGTACTCAAAGTTCTTCACCCGCAGACCGGGTGATGTGAAGCTCATTAGGGAACACTATCCGAATGTCGACAAGTGGCTACGGAGGCTGTATTGGGATGAAAGTGAGATGACGAATGGCGGTGCTTTCAAGAATACGTCGAACTTTGCTAAGATGAGGGAAGGGAGCAAGAAGGTGCCGAACATGGACGTAGCTTACCAGGCGCCTACTATAGACATCCTGCCCTTGGCAGCCTAGCTTTCCCTTACTTTATGACCACTACCAAATAACCTTCTCAACCCTTGCGGACTGATGCGCAATCAATATGTTTGAATGCAAATAGATGAGACAGTTCCGTGTTCGGTCCCAAAAACCCACTTCCAGATGGATTCGGACATTTGCCAGACTGGCCTCGTTCTCTCGTTTTGGATCTAAGCGTGAAAAATGTACTCCTGTGTCTTGAGCGTTTCCTGTTTGGCCAAAGAGGAATGTATAGATCTGGAATCCTTCTTCCCTCGAAGGCGGACAGAGTTTGGACCCGACGTCATCTTGAGTGGGGAAGCAACCTTAAGTGATCGGCAAACGGCCTAGAACCATTGACCTGGTTGCAGGTAAGTTATATCTCTGTGAGGAGGAGCTGAGCATGTCCATCTTGCTTCTCATTCCTTTTCGAAGACTGTCGATACGTCTGAAATCACTACGTACAAACAAACCAATATGTACACGGTCATCAGCGCAACTCCGTCTCCCTATGCACGGAAAATCAGGATAGCTCTCCAAGAGAAAGGCATCCCTTTCACTCTGCAGACCGAAGTCCCATGGAATAGCGACACCAAGACGCCAACATACAATCCCCTGGAGAAGTTGCCGGTACTCATACCAGACGATGGCAGACCGGCTGTGTACGAGTCTCACTACATCATGGAGTGGCTAGAAGCAAAACATCCCGACACTCCGTTGATGCCTAGTGATGTGGACGACCGCCTATTTGCTAAGCAGGTAGAAGTGGTCGCAGATGGTGTCTGCGATGCTCTAGTGCTAGCTTTCTTCGAGCAACAAAGGGAGTCGGACAAGCAGTCCAAGCCGTGGAAGGACAGGCAGATGCGAAAGGTCGATGGAGGACTGAAAGCTCTAGAAACCTGGGTCAATGCTGGTGAGGGACAGTACCTGATTGGCAACAAGTTTGGTCATGCAGACATTGCTGCTGGATCTCTGCTCGGTTTCATGAACGTGAGGTGGCCTGACCATGCCTGGAAGCAGGACTATCCTAAGCTCGTCAAATACTGGGAGGGCTTGGAGGAACGTGAGAGCTTCAAGACGACCACGCCCAAAGCACAAACATTCCGCGACAAGATTGTGTAGAGCGAGAAGAAGAAGATAGGCACGTTTTGTTCATATCTCAAAGTAGACAAAACAAAGAACGCAGAGCCGCAATCTCGAGCATTGACTCGCGCCGCGCTTTGTCCCTCGGGCATTCTCCAGCCGACCCCGACTTCCCCAATCTACCCGCCAGCCGCGCATGTGATCTCGAACGGCCCCGTGTCAACGGCACTATCTCCTCAGACGGAAGCATTTCTCTCTTCTCGACAAGCAGACACTCCGAGAAAACAGGGGTCTGTACTTCACAGCATATAATATGACGAGCAAAGCAGTCATTCCCTTCCTGGTCGGCATGATGCTGCTGACCGGGGTTTGCAACACGCTGCTTACCAAGTATCAGGTAGGAGAGAGATAAGGACACTACGCGGGCTCCCGAGCTGACAGAGGCAGGACATGCAATGTGTTAGGAACTGTGACAGTCCAGATGCCAGAAAACACCATACCTTTGAGCAACCGGTTATCCAGACTCTACAGATGTTTGTCGGCGAATCAGGCTGCTGGCTCGTTGTCCTCGCGTCTTATCTGCTGTCAAGACTGAGAAAGGGCGGAAGAGGACAAACAGACGCTGCATACCAGCCCCTCATCAACCAAGATGAGCGCGAAGATGAGATCACAGCTGCCCCTGGACGAGGCAGCCACGAAGACACCCTCGATCCGACCAACATTGTCGCGAAGCCGCTTGCCGACCCAGATGTCGAGCCTGTGGACAAGGAGAGACTTCCTCTTCAAGGCTGGAAGATTCTAATGCTGGCTCTGCCTGCATGCTGCGACATCGCCGGAACCACACTCATGAATGTTGGCCTGCTTTTTGTTGCCGCCAGCATCTATCAGATGACTCGGGGCGCATTGGTCTTATTCGTCGGCCTCTTCAGCGTCATATTCCTTAAACGTCATCTCGGCTTCTGGAAGTGGGCCAGCTTGTTCATTGTTGTGATTGGTGTTATGCTGGTAGGTCTTGCTGGATACATCGAACGCCGCAACGCTGCTGTTCCCGGTGATATGGAGGGTAACATGACGGGACCACTACTTCATCTACTTGTACGATCCGCTAAGGAGGTCACCATCGCTGTCAAAGAGCACACTGCTCTCGAGACGGTTGTTGGAGTCCTGCTCATCGCTGGCGCCCAGATCTTCACTGCGTCTCAGTTCGTGCTCGAGGAGAGCATCATGGAGAAGTACAGTATGGACCCAATCCAAGTGGTAGGCTGGGAAGGTGTCTTTGGCTTCTCTGTGACGTTGATTGGCATGGGCATCTTGCATCTTGCTGTTGGCCAGACCCCTGCTGGCAAAGGCGGCTACTTCGACGCCAGACAAGGTTTCTATGAGATCTTCCACAACAGAGCCATTGCTGTGAGCAGTGTTCTAATCATGGTCTCTATTGGGTACGAGATCTCTGTCCAAAGATTGTAATTCCATCCTGACAATAAACACAGTGGCTTCAACTTCTTTGGTCTTTCTGTCACCCGC
This sequence comes from Elsinoe australis, assembly GCA_007556505.1. NCBI lineage: Eukaryota > Fungi > Ascomycota > Dothideomycetes > Myriangiales > Elsinoaceae > Elsinoe > Elsinoe australis. Next base: position 1,391,811 of record SWCS01000007.1, read on the forward strand.
TCCATCAGTGCCACAGCACGAAGCACAATCGACACCTGCCGCACTCTCTTCATCTGGCTTGTCAGTCTTGGACTCGGCTGGGAGACTTTCAAATGGCTGCAGGTTCCTGGCTTTGCCCTGCTGGTGTATGGTACTGGTCTTTTCAACGACATCATCCGCCCTCCGACCATCCGATGGCTGCGAAACAGAATCGGCTCCGGTCAGCGATCGACAGAGGCCGCGTAAAGGATGGAAACCTATGCAACTCCGTTCGAGATTAGAGATAGTTTCCTCCGGTGCAAGCTCTCATTCTAGATGCGGCAGAAATTCAGCCGACTGGGCGACGATCACCATGCATCTCCATGTCCGGGCGAAGGGAAGGATTCGATTGCTTGCATCTGCGTAATCATTTCTATTGTGAGCGGAATTTGAAGGCTGAGCGCTTGGTCCCAGAGGTTGCGGATTCTCCGCTGTCGACCGTGTGCGGCAGCGGCTATACACTACTCCAGGATGTTGCTGCAAAGCTTGGCGAACCACTATAACTCCCACCAGGGAAGCAGTTGTGTACTCAGCCACATAACTTATTTCCAATCATGGCGACAAAGTATCTCGCGGGCAAATCAATTTCAATCACCGGTGCTGCTAGTGGAATCGGTCGAGCAACCGCTCTCCGCCTGGCCGAACGAGGTGCATCACTAGCCCTCGCTGATGTCTCAAGGCGGTCTCTCAACGCCCTCAAAGATGAGCTGCGAGCAAAATATACCACTTCGCAGTTTCATGCTACCACTGTGGACATTGGGACCTCCTCAGCTGTGACAAAATGGATCAACGATACGGAAGCCCAGCTCGGGCCCCTCCATGGGGCAGCCAACATCGCGGGAATCTTGATTCCAGAGACAGGAGGCTTCTCCAATATCAATGACGAAGATTGGAGTAAAGTCATTCGGACCAATCTCACTGGCCTCATGTACTGCATTCGTGCGCAACTTAAAGTCATGACGGACCACGGTAGTATCGTCAATGCCTCAAGCATGGGCGGTCTTGTCGGCGCCCCCGGACTCGTAGCCTATGCAGCAAGCAAAGCAGGCGTCATCTCGATCACCAAATCTGCAGCCAAAGATGCCGCTTTAAGAGGTATCAGAGTCAATGCCATCGCCCCTGGTGGTGTCGAAACACCCATGTTGAATACTCAAGTGGAGGCCATTGCCGCTACATCTGCGCAGGGTGGAAAGTCTTTCAGCGCCACCGTGCCTCTTGAACGACTCGCCACGCCTGACGAGGTCGCTGCCTTGATCGAATTTCTCCTCGGGCACGATTCGAAGTACATCACAGGGGAGACAATTCGAATCGACGGTGGTGCTCTAGCATAGATTTCTCAATGCAACTCCATTTCTGACCCCCTCTTCACAATCTATCTATAAACTCCTCATCGCCCTGACCCTCCACTCCTGTACCCGCTCCACACTCCCCGCCCCCTTCCCCAGTGCCTCAAACCCATGCGGCAAGCCCGGAACAACATGCACCTCCACCTCGATCCCGGCCTCCACAAAGCGCGCTGCATACGCCAAATTCTCTTTACAATAGATATCCAACTGCGGACACTCGATATACAACGCCGGCAATCCCTCCGCGCTCCCCACGACCGCGGGGCTCATCTCCCCCGTCACGCCCCCCTCCCCCTCCAACGCACCCTCATACCTCTCCCGCCCCAGATAAGCCGCCCAACCCGTCACATTATCCTCCCCCGTCCAAAACGCCAGCTCCCCGATCCCATTCCCCGCTTCTCGCGTCCGGTAATCAAGCATAGGGTACACCAACACCTGCTTCTTCACCCCCGGCGCCAAGCCCGTGTCCCGTGCCCTAATCGCCAGCGCGGCCGCCAGTCCGCCCCCTGCGCTCTCCCCCAGCAGCCCAATGCGAGACGTATCGAGCCCGAACTGCCCTGCCTCAGCGTGGACCCAGAGGAGCGCGGTATGTGCGTCGTCCAGCGCTGCAGGGAAGGGATGCTCGGGCGCGAGGCGGTACTCGACGGAGAAGATCTGGATTCCCGAGGCGAGGACGTAGGAGGCGAGGGTAGGGGCGAGGTGCGCTACGGAGATGGAGATGAGGCCTCCGCCGTGGAGGTGGAGGAGGGCTACGAGGGAGGAGGGGGCGGGAGGCGAGGTGAGGAGGGAGGTGGGGAAGAAGCGGTGGATGGTCACGGGGGTGTGGTTGGGGAGGGTTGCGGTGTGGGAGGTGTGAGATACCCCCTGGGGCAAGGGGATGGAGGAGACGGAGGAGGGGACGGCGCCGAAGAAGCTGTTTAGGAGGGTGCGGCGGGAAGCGACGTCGTGGACGGCGGGCTTGGGGACTTTTGCCAGTTGAGCGGCGATGGGGGCGAAGGCGGTGGCGAATTCGGGGTCGTAGGTGAGAGGCATTTTGGTTAGGTTGGTGGGTGTTGCGAAGCTGTTGTTTGGAGTGTAGATCGTCGAGATAATGGAAAGGAGAGAAGGAATTGGGTAGAGTAGGAAATTATACTTACTCTAAGTCGCATGTGAATTTATGCTCACTGAGTTATGCTTCTCTGCCTGTCATCCGATCCGTTGATCCGGATGTCGGCGGACGAGCAAGTAGATAATCAACCTCGTTTTCCGAATTGATCAAGAAAGCCCGGTGTGGCATTCTCCGAGAGAAATGGCAAAAGCCCCTGTCGAGATCGAAATTGACTGACAAATGTTGCTGCGGAAAATCCGTGTATTGCATGACGTCGAGGAGATTCTTGCGATGCTCGGACACTTTCCAAATGGCACGATTGCTGGTGTACTAGGAAAACAAGGTAGCGAGGTGGAGGTTGTGGTGAAGAGATATTATATATTCCCCTGAGACGGAGACGCAAAATCCGCGTATCTAAACCGTCGCTTGGCATCCTTCTCAGCCTCTAGTTCTTGACCTCATTTGTCTTACCACTACAATTGTGATATCGGGTAGAAGGAGGTCGACTCGAATTATTAATGTCTTGAGAGATTGTGCTTTGCCATTCCACCATGTTGTGTCCGATCGGAAGGGTGGAGTATCCGAACAGTGGGCGGTGGGTAAGCGTGACAAGACTGATGATCCTCATGTCTTGACTAGGCTAGTATACGAAACGAGTCGGCTCTTCCTAGTAGCCATGAACTGTTCGGATCGACAAAGGTCGATTCGAGAAGAGAATAGACCAAGAAACGCTGCATAAATCCGAAGCAGGGGTTTCCAAGCTCACATGTAGGACCGGATCCTATAAATGTTTGTGTCGTGTGTGTTCTCCTATACTTTTTAGAAGTCAATCAGAGAGTAGGAGAACTACAGATTGAATCTATCATACTGAAGAAAAACCTTGCACGTTATTGTATTCATTTGCCATCGAACCTTTGTATCAAACGGCCAACCCTCATCACCATCCAGCTCCCCAGGGATCTTGAACAGCATGGGGCCCCCGACACGTGTCGGAAACGAGAATAGCTTTGTAAAGGATGAAATGATTCAAGCAGATATACTGGTAGTTGGGGGAGGTTTTGGAGGTGTTGACTCCCTAATCCGCTTGCGGAATCAAGGTCTTTCGATCAAACTTCTGGAAGCCGGTGGTGACTTTGGAGGAGTGTGGTACTGGAACGAATACCCAGGAGCTCGGGTCGACACTGATATGCCTTCATACCAACTCAGCCATCCAGAAGCTTGGAAGGGTTTCAACTTTACCGAAAAGTTTCCCGGCTGGAAAGAAATCCAGGCATACTTTCATCATGTCGACAAGCAATTCGGACTGCGCCAGGATGCCATCTTCAACAGCCGAGTGATTGGGATCGAGCATGTAGAGTCGATCAACAAATGGGTTTTGTCAATTGAAGATGGACGCAAGGCAATCTGTACCTACCTGATTCTCGCAACCGGCACTACCAACAAAGCGTACATACCGGATATCCCTGGTCGTGAGAAGTTCGAGGGTCAAATCATCCATCCAGCGCGCTGGCCGCATGACCTCGACGTTCGAGGAAAAAGGGTCGGTCTTGTCGGTATTGGAGCATCTGGACTTCAGATTGCCCAAGAGCTAGGTGAACAAGATTGTCAACTTTCGGTCTTCATCCGCAATCCTACGACTGCTTTACCAATGGGCCAAAGGACCATCTCTGAAGACGAGTCGGAGAACCACAAGCTCCTTTGGGAAGGCATCTTCGATTTCTGCAAACACAAATCGTTTGTCGGTTTCCCACATAACATCAATACGAAGCCGTACTACGCATCTACGCCGGACGAACGCCGCGCGCTGTTCGAGCATCTGTGGGCCCGAGGCAGCTTCGTAATCTTCAACAGCTACTATCGTGAATTTGGCTTTGACAAGGAGGTCAACGCTGAGATGTACCAGTGGTGGAGAGAAAAGGTGCGATCCAGGATGATTGATCCAAAGAAGATGGATATTCTTGCGCCAGAGAAGCAACCCTATCCATTCGCGTCGAAGCGGCCCAGCTTGGAGATGCACCTCTGGGAGACCCTAGACAGGCCGAACGTCGAAGTTGTAAGCGTGAAACAAACCCCGATCAAGGCCATGAATGAAAAGGGCTTCATCACGGACGAGGCCGATGGTGAGCAGCGACTCCATGAATTGGACATCATCATCTTCGCCACTGGCTTCGACAATGTCACTGGCAGTCTCTATGAAATGCAGATCAGGGACAAGAAAGGAGTCCTGCTTCAAGAGAAGTGGAAGGACGGCATCATTACCAATCTAGGTATGATGATCCCTGATATGCCAAATCTGTTCATGCTCTATGGCCCTCAGGCACCGACATCGTTAGCCAACGGCCCACCTTTCCTTGAATTGCAAGTGGAATGGGTCCAGAAGGTTCTACAAGGGCTCAAGGAGAAGAATGCGGACAAGATTGAGACCACTTTAGAAGCCGCCAAGAGATGGAAAGAAAGGCATCTCAACATAGCGAGCAAGACCTTCTATCCAGAAGCCGACTCATGGTATGTTGGTGCCAACATACCAGGGAAGAGGCGCGAGATGATGATCTATGTTGGCGGCATGCCGGACTGGTGGAGCCAGTGTGAGAGAGCCATTGACGGTTTCCAGGATTTCCATGTTAGTCGGGCAAGTGGAAACGCATGATGGTGTTATAGCTGCATTGTTGAATGATAGATTCATCGGATAATGTTCATTCCAGAAGGTGAAGGAATGAGATGAAAGACCCGTGAAGTGTGCAGGCACCTCCTTGAGGATGTTTTTATGCCGAGCTTCATCCATGTATGCAATGTTTCTTTCGCGGTACACCAAGCTCCACCAGCCACGACACACGCGACGAGAATGCATTGACCGACTGGCGCGTCTCCAATCGATACGATAATTGATGATAGACACCATTCATACCGACTTTTTTTCCACTCATCCACTCTCAGAGCCACCTCGCTGGTCGTCCTTGCTCTGAGCTCGCTGCATCCCTTTCCTCCGTAGCTACTTCACGTCACATCACGACTACAGCATCCTGTCCCTAAATCACCACAGAACTACCGTCCAGCAACGAACGACTCAATCTACCGTAGCCACAACAGCTTCCATAATGTCCCACCTCCACCACCACATACCCCAAGACGAGAACCTCGCACCCTACCAACCCCTCAAACCGCAGCACCATCCTCATACCGTCTCCCACTCCCCATCCCGGCAACCCCTAACCTCACTCCAACCCAACACCTCCTCCCCCCGGAAATCTCAATCCCTCCAAGGGCAGAAACGCGCCTCCTCCACCCCCCACGCCCGCTCCCCCCTCAAACGCACCTCCATCTCTGTCCTCGACTCCGACAAAGGCCTCACCTACCTCAAGCGCCGCAAACTCTCCCTCGGCTCGTCCTCGACCTCCGCCTCCGCCCAGGCCCAAGCCCTCTACGCCGAAGTCCCCGCCCCTGCCCCCGCCCCTAATTCACGCGTCCACGCCGCAGCAGCCGCCGCAACAGCCGCCGCAACAGGGCAAGGGCATGCGGGACCGACACCTACGCGCAATAAGAGCAAGGAGAGACGGCACATCACGCCTGCCGCGCGGGAGCTATTGGAGGAGCAGTCCAGTGACGAGGATGACAACAGCGAGGAAGGCTCGACAAGGAGTTTCACGAGCTTGATCAATTATGATCCTAGCAGCCAGACGAGCGGGGCAACGCCGCGGGTAGGGATGTCAGGGGGCTGGGGACGGACGCCGGGGAAGGTGTTGAAGACGCCGGTTTCGAATGGGATGTCAGCGCGGGGGTATGGGGGTCAGGGGCTTGCACAGGGAGGGAGCCAAGGCCAAGGGTACGGTGGGCAGAGTCAAGGGGTGAGAAGAAGAGGGTATGGTGAGGTGCGGACCGATCGGAGAGAGGCGGGAAGGGGAGCGGAGACTAGGGCCGAGACGCTGCGGTTGAGGCTCAGGGTCGCGGTTTACAAGGTCATGACGGGCCAGACGTATGTGCCGTTTCAGAGACTACGACTATTCAGGGCGCCGGAGGGGATGGGGAGGACGAGGGGGATCGAGGCTGGGGGAGGAGGGAGGAGGGAGAGTAGTGGGAGTAGTGGGGAAGAGACCGTTGTCGTTGGTGGGGAGGAATGAGCTGGTGTTGGAGGCGCTGAGAGAGGGGAGGTAGCTTGCTGGGTCGAGATGGACATGCGTACACTGTAGATGAGCTGTGGGGTCGATGAACGTGCCTGATGGCGTGTCTTGCTCGGCTTCCTATTTCTGGAAGATGAAGAATGAAATATGATCATGATCAAATTTTCGCGATCACCCGAGCTCTTGTACGTCGTGCGTGGGGACCGTCTCAAATCCTTCAATCTGGCAATGGTCAGGCCATTATGAGCTCCTCCAATTCAAGCGTGCTGCCTACTTTCTATACCAGAAACACAGCACAGAGCAGTCCGGCAACGCAAAGCTTGTACCACAATCACTCACTATGGATGTCACGTAAGTTCGAGAAAGATGATAGGAGGAAGGTGGTAATTCAGCAGATATCCGTTCTATGAAACCCGCCCGTTTCCCTTGTCCTTGCATACATGCCGGCGCGCACTGCACAGAGCATTAAACGCCTACTCAGGTCCCAGACCCATGCCATGCCAGAGATAATTACTGTTCATCCCTTCCATCCATGATCTCTTCCAAAGAAAAAAAACCGCTGCAATGCTGCGTGATATCATGATGCCAAAAAGGAAAATGTGAGAGATGCCCGGCCGTATAGTTCACATCGCTGTGGATGCGTATTGTGTTTTTCGTGTCGTTAGTTCTATCGGGTATCCATGCTTGTGTAAATGTCGTGTTGTGGTCTCGGTCATCTGAAATGGGCAAGAATATAGGTGACCAAAGTAAAGTATGGCGCAAATTGGTTCAAGCAGCGCGTCCAACTTCTGCATTAGGTGGCGTGTCAGGTTCGTCATCGGGGATTAACATGTCGTCCGCATCTTCGAGCATCGTCGCGCCCATCATGCCGGTGACTTGTTGAGCGGCGCCGGCTCCCCCTGCTGCAGCTGTAGAGGTGCCGGCGTCAGCAGTGCCAGCTTGCGGCACAGGTGGTGGAGGCGGGATCTGAGACGCTGCAAAGTCGAGACCACGTCCGCCGGCAATGCGAGTATAGACTGGTCCTGCATTGATAAATCTGGGGTTGATGTAGTTGGCCATGTCGGAGAATTGCAGAGGTTGTGCCCCTGGGACAAAATGTCCTGGTTGAATCATCGGCACGAAAGCCATTGCACCAGCATTCATACGCGTAGTGCGGGGCACAGTGATGACACTCGGTTGCGCGTCATCGTCGTTCTCACCGTTGTCAGGTGTGGCTCCACCATCGTCTTCTAGATCCTCGTCGTCCATCATGTCGGTGGGGATCATAGCGGCAGGAGGCGGGAAGTGACGGTGCGGGGGAACTCTGGGACGAGTACCGCCTTCGTTATCCTCACCATCGGGAGTCAAATAGCTATCGATCTTGTTGAGATGTTCACGAAGTCGAGCAACACCAGGTCCGGAGAAGACGCAGAAGACATCGCGCTGGTGGTCGTTGAACTCGGGTGGGGCTTCGCGGCAGAAGACTGTCAGATCCTCGCGCAGGAAGGCCTGGACGCCAGTCAAGCTCAGATGGGTGAGGCGCGGACAATTGTTGAGGAGAACATGGATGCCCTCAATCGTCAATGAAGTGCAGTAGCTGAGGTGAACGCGCTCCAGGACATTCACAGAGCCATTCTTGCTAGTACCATGAGGCATACGTCCGCCATAGGTGGCCAAAGCATGAATAGACCGGTCTGTGATACCTGCACATTTGACCAATCCAACACGCTTGAGTTTCGGCAGACTGGAAGCCAGCATGGTAATGCTCGCATCTGTGAGATTGCTGCAGCATGCCAGATCGATGTACCGGATTCTTGTACAGTGTCTCGCCAGCGACTTGATGGCCTCGTCTGTGAGACGGGTACAGTGTCCGAGGTGAAGGTAGTGAAGGTTCTTGCCGAGCTTAGTGATAGCGAAGACAGCCCTGTCAGTCAAGTGCCTGCACTTGGCGAGAAGCAGATTGCGGAGACGGGGACAAGTAGCGACAATCCTCTCGACCGCCTTGTCACCAATGTCGACGCAATCAGTGAGGTCGAGAATCCTTAGGGAATCAAAAGGCGCGGCTTTTGAGGAGATTGACGTGAATGCAGAATCGGTGATCCGAGGACAGCGCATTAGACGGAGTTCTCGGAGCTGGCGGCAAGAGCTCAACAGATGTGTGACAGAAGGAGATTCCACAGCCGGAAGGTCGTAAAGGTCAATCTCGAGTAGATGTGTGCTGTTTGCAGCCACGGTCATGATGGACTTGTCCGTCAAGTTGGTGCAGCTGTTAAACTTCAACCTCTTGAGGTGCCTGCAGTTGCGGGCCACCGCCATGACTGAATCATCCGTCAATCTCCTGCAGCCAGTGATGTTGAGACCTTGTAGGCGGATGCAATTGTTAGCCACAACCATAAGTGTTGCGTCTGTGATGCTCTCCATGCCGGTCACATCCAGAGCCACCAGACTGCGGTTTCCGTCGATCAGGGGCACAAGACTGAGGTCCGACAATTTCGTGCATGTCGTGAGCGTCAGGCGCTCAATACGCTTGCAGACCGCCAGAGGGAGGATTGTGCCATCACTGACTTGCGATCCGAGTGTCGACATGTTCAACCTCTTGACCAAGTCCTGGTAAGCGAACATCTTGTCCACCTTCCGGATCGACTTGACCACATTGTGTACGCTTGTCCACTTGTTCATGGACGGTCTGTGCCACAGCAGTCCTACACTGTTCTTGGCCCACTCTTTCGATACCAGCATGCACGCCTGAAGATCGGTGGTAGACGAAAGCCGGGAGAATATGCTGATAAGAATTTCTGCGGGAAGGCGGTAGACAGGGATCTGACATCTGCGCTGGTATTCCTCCTCGTCGATACCGTCGCTCATAATGTCGGTTTCCGAGAGGGAGAGCGCGAGGGAGGATTGCGAATCATTAGCTTGCAGCATGAAGGAGTCATTGTCGTCGTCAGCCCCACGTTCCGGGGAGGTGGAAGATGAGGACGACGCCGAAGGGCGCCTTTGTAATCTGCCAGCTCGTGACATTAGGAATTATGCGTAGGTAGAGGATGTGCTAGCCGTGTCTCTGGAGATCGTGAGAAGTTGGGCGCGTACGAAGCGAGCGTGGTGTGTGAGGGTACGTCGGAGGAGCAGTGCTAGGTCCTCGTAGATGCAAGGCACGTCGCGTGCGGGCAGTGGTGAGGTGAAGAGGCCAGCTCATCCAACGCCGTCGCAGTCTGAATCGGACGGTGGTTGTCAGTGGCTGCGATACCTGTTCTCTTGACAGGATCCGTGACGGGGTTGATTGCGTAGTGCAACAAGTTGGATGAAGTGCGGCTGAGGCCAGGAGATTGAGTTCTTGTAGATGGTCGGGCGCGGGCAGTGTTCGGGATCAATTGGTCAGGTGAGCGTCGTCAAGGTCGTACAAGGCACAGTGATTGCTTTTGAGAATTGTCATAGGGGAATACAAAGGAGTCTCAGTCTGCCGAGCCATGTTCCTGCGTGAGAAGCTGTGGATCTGGACCAACTCAACACCCAAGGAATTCCGGCCATACGTGATTGGCTGATCTCTGCCTAACCACAATCAACCGAAGCGCCTGACACCCGATGAATCACCACGTCTTCCTCTGCAGCCTTGTGTCGAGCATCGACACGTCTGCCACATTGTTTGGAACGACCAAATCCGAGATCGACGAGTTGATATTCCGAGCTTCATCTACATGGTCATCTATACATCCTTGACTCGTACCTCGCGCTGCGATAGGTTACTAGGAAGCCCGCCAATGTCCGTCTCAACCAATTCGATGCCGCTGAGGCTCGGATATCTCTTACTAAATTCCATCTCCCAGTCCTTGCCATCCAGATCAGTGTCTACATCCAATCTTGTTGCCGGGATTGGTCGATTGTCTTGGGCAGGCTGATCTGGCAAATCGTAAAGAGGCTTGTCGCCAGGACCAGCATCCGCAACACCCTCTTGGTCTTTGGCGAGCAGCATGGCTAGCCGAGAGCCTTGACTTTTACTGTTTGCTGCATTCTGCCACTCTGCCGTTCGTTCTTCATTCGGTGACTTGATGGGTGACTGTGGTGCCGATGTCTTTTGACCTGTCATGCCACTGCGGAGACCCATTGGCTTGGGTTTTGCGGCAGGCCTGGGCCCAGTCCTGTTGATGCCTGGTGGCGCAGAGGCGGATACAGGTGCATGAGCTATGATTGATCTCGGTTCCGGATCAGGCCTCTGTCTTTCAACCACAAGACTCTCCTGAGGTTTGGGCGAAGAGGCATACCCTCGCCTTGGCTGAGCATAATCTGTTGGCGAGATTACTCGGGCATTATCCGGCAGTGCACGGCGAGGCACTGGCTTTGAATCCGGCGGCTCATCCGTGTATCGACCGTAGCCTGCCGCAGTCCTAGTTACAGGTGTCGTTCGGCCTTCGTCCAGCAAAGACTGCATACGCTGTTGTATTGACGTCGTTCGAGAAGTGCCTGTTGGCGCTCCTCCGTTGCTACCACGGTAAGCCGCTGCGGCATCCGCAACACGCTTCTCTTCTTGACTCTGCAATTGCCGTTCCATTTCTCGACGCATCTCTGGCGACATGTCATCGACATCTACTGATCCTTCGATATCGATCAAATTCGGCTTTGGCGATGATGTTGCTTCTGAAGGCGCGATCGGACTCAAAGGACGTTGAGGATATTGTCTCTGTGGACTGCTATTCCGTGCCGGCAGAGCTTCACTGACCTCGTTTGTTATGCTGTCTTTGTTCGAGTACCGAGTGGCACCTTCCATCATCATGGCTGGTGGCATGCTCGCCCTCTTGTCCCGGATGCTCATGCTATTCAAGTTCTGTCGTTGCCATCTGTCCTCGTCCTCTTCAAGGCTACGCAGATACGCAGTGTCATTCTTGATCGGCTTGCTCTCCTCCGGACTGGCCACGGTAGGTAGCTGCTGTCTGCTAGACTGGCGGCTGCCAAGTGCCGGCGGGCTCTTGATCGCATTACTTTCATGGTCTCGTAGGTAGTCAAGATTGGAGCCGACGTATGCTGCGCTAGCGGGCCGCGAACGTTCCTTAGTCGATTGGGCACGGCTGAGGTTGATCTCACTCTCGTTCTCGGAAGACCGCTTAGGTTCCGTGGGCGAACGTTGCGAAGGTAATGGACTCCGTGACGCTTGCATCTCGGGCCGTGGGGATGGCTGTAATGATCGAGCTGCACTTACTGCGGACTTGTGGTGGTCACTAGCGCCGGTCGAAGGTCGTGGCTGGCTTTCCGATCTGCCGTGACTAGGAACTCGCCAAATCGGCCGGGCGCTGAATGCAGGCACCACGGGGTTGGATTGTGGCGGCGGCGCAGAAGAGGTCATTGTGCCCGTGGACACGTAATTAGACCTCGCAGGAGTTGGCTGTACTGGCTGCTGATGATCATTGGTCGAAGCCGCTGCGGTCCTGGCCGACCCACGTGCAGTAGCACTGGTACTCGGTCGTTCGTTGACCTTGACTTGCGAAGATCTGACCGTCTCACGCCCCGACTCCGCAGATACATTCGTGGCCGGCTCCGTCTTCGCTGCTGGTGTCCGTGATGCGCTCTTGTTGAAGTCAAAGGACGGCCCTTTGTCCATGGTGATGGAGAATTCGTCGAGAGACGGAAACTTCTTCGACAATTCATCCACAGCCACCGCTCGTACATTCTGATTATTCGAGTCAAGCGCAGCGAATGGGTCGCCCTTTACAGGTGACGGGCTTGGCTTCGCAGCTGGCTGCTGTGTTGGCGCTGTAGGTCGTCCTCGACGCATTGGAGTTATGTCTGGAAGCACCTCCTTCTCTTCCTTTGCCGTAATATGGCTGATCCCCACAGGGGGCGGAGAGTTTACTTGAGGTGATGACGGTGGTAATCGTTGGTTCTTGACATCTTCGGATCGTGACCTGTTCGAGTAGATCTGAATGGGTCAGTGGATGCTGTTCTGGCTCCAGATCGAATACATACATCTTTGATGGGCACTGGGGTATTTCTGATGCTGCACACTTCCTTGATGACTTGGTAGATGTTGGGTCTGTGTTTCGGATCCTCCTTTAGCATTGCGCCTGCACCCTGTTAGCGTTCCGTAGCGTCTGAAGAGCACGTGACGCTTACTGATGAGCTTCCTGAGTCGCTCGGAGAAGAAGGGATGATGAGGAAATTTGAACCTGGCGTTCAGAATGGCCATTTGTCCAACCTCTTCGAATGGTGTTGTGTAATAGCATAGCTTGTACAATAGTACTCCTAACGCCCAGATATCGCTCTTCTCATCGATCGGCTGTTTGCGCCAGACATCGACCATTTCCGGACTCCTGTATTGCATAGTCGTATGCCGCTGAATGTCGTCCTCGATCAATCGTGCTTCAGATGCATTGGTGGCAGCGGGTCTTGGGGGCGCGGTACTGCCAAAGTCGCAGAGCTTGTACAGGGCGTTGGGGTTCGTCGCCGGAGGTGCTGAGATGAGCACATTCTCGACCTTCAGATCTCTGTGCAGGAGAGGAGGCTTGAGGTAGTGCATCGTCGCAACGCCCTCCGAAACATCAGAGAAGATCTTCAGGATCTCGGGCTCGGTCAATCGATATTGTAATCTGGTGTTCATGAAGTCGATGAGTCCTCCGCCAGCGCAGAACTCCATCAGCAAGAACACCTCATATCCACCTCCTTTCAGCTGGCTTGCGTGGCTGTCGATGTACCGAACGATATGCTTGTGTCCTTGCAGCTTCTTCATGGTCTCGACCTCTGTCCGCATGTTCGCCAGCGCTTCCTTGTCCGGCACTGCTACCCTTTTGAGTACTGCCGTCTCATATTTGCTGTCCTTGACGGGGACTCTGACGACGTAGACGTGTGCGAATCCACCTTCGGAGAGGTACTTCTCGATGACGACTCGATGGCCTCCGACCTGGACTTTAGTTCCCGGAGCAAATGTACCTGGTGGGGCGTTCGTGGCCGGTATTTGCTGAGGGCGGTGCCCGGGTATTGCTCGTTGCGCCATCTGAGCAGGTCCCGCGGAAGAGTAGTTCATGGTCGCCAGAGAAAGTTGATGCCTGAGCTCGGGCGACGAGGAATGGTGGTGCTATCCTACCGCAGCATCGTACTGTTGTATGCGGGAGGATGTTGGATGACCAATGCTCCTAGCGATGTAGTGATTAGATCAATTGGCCTCGAGATGCGTGGTCGCGAAGTTGTTGTAGATTGACAGGTCAACGGCTGGAACCTTGTGCCTTCGTCATGCTGCCGATCCAGGGTGCCAGGGTCACGCAAGCATTGACCGACCCTATGCCTCTACCCACCTCATCACTTCAATCTGGCACTCTTCACAATCTGCACATTTCTCGCATTCGAAACAATACTCATATGTGGGCTCCTGATTGTGGATTTCATAGAATGAACCTGTCGGGCAGTGACAGGCGTCCTTTCGAACGATCCGATCGAGGCCCGCCTGTTCATATCAGAAACCAATTACCTCACTTGTCAAGGACTGCAGACAGAGATGACCATGAACGAACGGACATTTCCTGCCGATAGTCTTTTTTTTTCACATCTCAGATGCTCGCCGTGGTTATGCTAAATTTGCTCATTGAAGATATCCAAGTATTTGCAAATTGCCTTTAATCACACCGATGGCCACTTGACCGCCAGGTGATCCACCATCCAGCTCCGAATCTTCTCATAGTTCCGGCATCTATGTCTCGAGTCGAAGTCTGACCGCTCGCCAATCGGGGCAGACGGATCAATCTCGACTAGCATGGGTGTTGTGTCCCCGTAGCACATGAGCGTCTTTCGGAGCTCTTCAATGCAGTGGTCGACATGCATCCGATTACCCACGGCCGAGTTCTTCTGCGGGTTGGTCAAGTTGTGCCGTTCGTAGTAGTCGCCCCATGTGTACCATCGAATGTAGTCAAGGCAGTGAAGCTGATGAAATACGCCGAGAGCTACGGCATATCCTCCTCCCTTTTCCTCAGGTAACGTCTTCCACTGTTTCTTTGCCTTCTCCGCGGTCAACAGGAGATGAAGCTTGTCTTTTGGTATGTTGGTCTCGCCATCTGATCATTTAGTAAGGGTCACTCATGCAAAGCCAGGTAGGAACTCACAATCCCACAATTCCTGCCATCGCTTTTCAAGCTCGACAGTTGGCGGACCCCTGTACTCGCTCTTATGTGAGAACATATTGTTGAAGTCATAGTCTAGGTATTCGACGGCCTCGTTTGCAGGAGCTAATCTGTGTGAGTGGTTCTGTATGACACCGGAAAGGTATTCTCGACAATAAATGCTTAGCTTTTGAACACAATCCGTTTGGCGTGCAGTCCCGAGACCAAGAACTATAGCCGTGAACGAGATGCCACACGAGAAGGCCAGTAGAAGCAGAGGATAAAAGACATATGTCTTGGACGTTAGGGATAAATGGTTGGCTTCAGAAGTGTGGTTTCCTAAGAGGTTCGCTGTCTGCTCGTCGTCGCTGTCGTCTTCGGATACGTGTGCTTGCGGCATGGCTTACGATGTCCCGCAAAATGGGAACGAGTCGCAGAACCATTGCTAAATGACTCCATCCGTTTGGCATGGGAGTCCGGAACGAGTACTTGCGTGCAACGTTGTATGCTCAAGCTCCAACGATCAGCTGACCGTCAGCTTACATCGAGCTACATCATGCAACACTGGAGAAAGATTGCCGCACAACTTTCCACAAGCATCTACAAGGTGTTCAAGTCGACGGAACTTGCATCTTTATTCGAGCTATCAAAATGCAGCTACTCCTTATAGTTGTGCTCATTGCGAGCGCCACATGCGCTACCACTCTTGCTCTACCGATACTAAGACCTACCAGCGGGGTCGCCACTACAGTCGATTATTCCGATATCAGCGCTGCCTATCAAGACGAAATTGATGCTGCGGACGCAAAGGCTATCCTGGGCGACTAAGTCTGCGGGATGACCTTCTTCTGCGGGCACGTGCGTGGACTGTGGCATGAGGGACTGGAAGTGTCTAGCTTCCGCAGGGCATTCTTGGAGGTTGGAGAGAACACTGAGTGGGCGAACCGGTGCGCAACAATGGATGATTGGGAATCAGACATCCTCTCGAGAGGGCCTCACTCGTCATGTCGGGATTTATGAATATTCAATCTCCGTGTTCCTTCTCTTGTAGATGGATCCATTCTCCTTGAGTTCTGATGCCTCTGTTAGACATCAATCGACCGTGGGATTGTGAAGACCTCCCTGTTGTTCCTGATATCTGACTTCCACCGTCGAACTCGATCGTGTATTGTACGTAGGTAGCGAGAAGCGGATTCACGCCTTTCTCTGTGTGCTTAGGTCCAAACGTCAGGTTCTTCTGCATGGAAGATGACGTACCATCTCTGGAATTTTGCGCTGGTCTTTGAGCCTTGACTCTGATCACATTGGTCCTGTCGAGACAGAGTCTTGTCCTGGGGAGTGACATCCAAAAAGTATGGTCGTCCCCGCCAGAAAGAGTACATTTCGGCGGTCATCGCGATGAATTTCGTTATGTAAGAGCAGATCAAATGTGCAATGCCGGCGTGTACCTCGTTAGGGTCTAGAGGAGGTAAGGTCTCGCATCCTTGATGAGGGGAATCACTTACTGCAAGGGTATGGGAAGTACGGTGTAGCATCAGCACCGCACAATCACAGAGCCCGCCACATGCATGTGCTCAATTTGCGAACACACGAATGAGAGCACGCTGCTGTCAACGGAACCCGCCCCGGACGCCCAAGTGGGCAACCGCTCTCCATGACTCCCCCATGCGAAGAAGCAGATTCGATCATAGTGATACCGACAGAGCTTAGCTCCTGCAAAATGGAAAAGCATGAGCGGTTACTCTCGCAGGGGCAGACCCGGAAGTTTCACGGCTCCAGGTTAAAGGTCGTGGACCCTTCCGACATGAATCCGCTGCCGTTTAGGCGTCACTGCATGAAGTGTGAAGGTCGCAAAACGACTGGGTCCCCCCAGCCACAATAGCTGTATGTCGTACTGTTCAGCAACAATGGACTGCTGCTATGTTAGACCAAATCTTTGCCAAAATAGAAGAAAGCATGTGCAATTCGTGCTGGCCGAGTTTGTGCTCGCGTCCTGCGGAAAAGGTACCTCGCCTGACTTGGCTGAGAGGTGTCTATCATTGGCTGAATGTAGAACAGCCCGGTGGCCCTGGGTAGAGAGTCCACCAATGCTTGCACAGTGATAGTACCGTATCGCGGTTCTGGGACGTCTAGACATCTTCAAGTAGAGTACGGACCTCGAGTTCTGCATATCCGGCTTGATGTGAGCTGTAGCCGCAGCAAGAGCGCTTTGACCAGGATGTTGCAGGTCCGAAACCAGTCACTGCAAGCAAACAAGTATCTTGGTAATGCTGAAGATCATACAATTACACATATGATCCAGCAAGTCCGAAACAGCATGGCATTCAAACAGCTGTCTCCATAAGGCCCGTGCTCTAACCAGTACCAATTCCAGAGGTACAAGTAGAATTATACAGGTTATTATACGGCAAAGATTGCCCGGGGACGCACGGGAGGCGTTGCATTAGTGATGCACTCAACGCAGCCACCACATGAGCTGATTGGCGGCGTAGCTCCGCTAGGAGGCGTACACAAAGTGTTAGAGCGAGTAATGTTGATCAGGGAGGATCAGAGGGGACCTGCTGCCTCAAGACGGTATGGATTGATGGCGGGTGTAACGAACTTGTTTGCGAACGAGGTGCAGGGAGCGAAATCAAATTGTCGTATTTTCTTCCGCTTCGAGGTGGGGGCGGAGCTAGCCTGCTGCATAGGGTTAGATCGCCCTAGAGGGCGGGCGGTATCTTAACGACACGCGCCACGCGTTCGTTAGATCAGGGATGTCTAAACTCATGATAGGCCTGACTCGGTGATCACGAGCGAGCGTTGTCAGCTCCTGGAGCCAGTCAGCAATACGTACACGACGTGCCCGGCATCTTCTGTTCTCTTTGTCTTTTCTACACCGCACGCGTGATGCTGCTGTGACACTCGTTTACTGAAAAACTATCACTGTCTGAATATCATGTCGACTTCCCGAGTGTGCTCACTCTTCGCCGACAGCCTGTTCGGCCCCAGCGTGACGAACTGCCGAGATGGATTCGACTTCACTCTCACTTTCGAA
Source organism: Elsinoe australis (assembly GCA_007556505.1). Lineage (NCBI taxonomy): Eukaryota > Fungi > Ascomycota > Dothideomycetes > Myriangiales > Elsinoaceae > Elsinoe > Elsinoe australis. The sequence goes on from SWCS01000007.1 coordinate 1,409,468, forward strand.
TATTACTTCTTCTTGATCGCCCCCTCAGCATCAATGCTACTCGTTGCACTGCCGCGAGTGTGGTGTTTGTCTCGTACAGCCCCTTGCGTGAAGCCCACTTGGCTGCGAGATGGAAAGCTGGTACATTAGTCAACCCATAAAGAGGAGAATCTCGTGCTGACTGGTGAGATCTAGGCTATGGCTATCCTGCTATCGTTGTCAGAGTTGACACTACTTGTATTGTGGAGCCTGAGTAAAGATGTTGCCATACGGCGGACATCGATCGTAGCCTACGGAACAACACTCGCCGCAAGCGTAGTATTAGCTCCGCTTTCTTACCTGGAACACTCCAGATCTGTTCGTCCTTCAGTTCTACTGAACGCATATCTATTCATCACAGTCTTGTTAGATGCGGTGACTCTGAGGACACTATGGCTAATGTATCACGCCTTGCCAGAGGGCGTCGTAATAACACAGACGCTGTCTCTCGGTCTCAAGGCTTTGCTACTGATCCTTGAGGCCCAGTCCAAGGAACGGTACTGCTTGAATGAGAAGGCCTCGAGAAGCCCAGAAGATTTCAGCGGTCTCTACAGTCAGAGCCTCTTCTGGTGGTTAAACGTCTTAATGCGACGTGGCTGTAAATTCGTCCTTCAGCCAACTGATTTGTACCCAATCAGTGATGATGTTGCTTCAGAGCATCTCAGTAATCAGTTCAATCAGCTCGCAGACAGTGGTAAGAAGCTGCTGTCATCCCATCTATCTCTCAGAGGCTTACCCATTGCATGAAGGTCAACCCGTCCACCTCTATCGAGTCATGCTTCGACTGTTGTTGTGGCCCATCCTGATCACTATTGTCCCTAGACTCGCACTGCTTGGGCTTACTCTCTGCCAGCCACTCCTTTTGAGGCGATTACTAAGTTATCTACAAAGTGAGAATGCGCTGCGTGACGGAAACACTGGATATGGTCTCATTGGCGCCTATGGCATAGTGTACGTCGGCATCGCGGTAGGTGAATTATCCTGCATCCCTAAAAATATCGCCTAAACTCGTCACTAGTTACTCTCAGCTTTGTATTGGCATCGCCACTACCGTTTTGTAACAATGATTCGTGGCATTTTGACAACGGCGATCTATCAAAAGGCAATAAAACTCAGCTTGACGTCCGAAGACCGTGTCTCCTCTGTCACACTGATGAGCACGGACGTTGCAAGGATCGTCCGGGGCCTATATGAAGTCCATGAGTTGTGGGCCAGTGTCATCCAGATTGGTGTCGCTAGCTATCTAATCGATCTCCAACTTGGGACAGCTTTCATTGGTCCATTGGCCGTCGCGCTGGGTAAGAACCTCATGTGAGCTTGGGAACATGGGCTTATCATTTCAGCTGCGGTTGGCTTATCGCTCTGGACGGCGAGCTTTACCACTCCATCTCAGATGTCATGGATCCAAACGATCGAAAAGAGAATCAGTCAGTATTGTATGTGCGGTCTAATTTCGAGACTTACCTTTCAGGTTTTACTACCACTCTCTTGGGTGCGATGAAGTCAGTCAAAATCGCTGGAATTGAGAACAAGGTTACGCGCATATTGCAAGATGCTCGAATCGCCGAGATGAGAGCAGCAGGTAAATTCCGATTGCTCTCTGCTGTGGCGGTGTGTATTGGTATGACCGTTCCAGAACATCAGTACTTGGCTACAAGTTCTCTAACATACTAAAACATAGCAAACATGCCTATGCTCCTCTCGCCAGTGATCACGTTTGCGATTTACCTGGCGTTGCCTTCGTCCAGAACAGAACCAGCAAACGTCACCAAAGTCTTCACCTCATTGTCGCTTTTGGTGTTATTATCGGAGCCGCTGTTCGGTCTGCTCGAAAGCATCATCGACCTGACATCCGCCATTGCATGCTTCAACCGCATCCAGGTCTTCTTAGCAAAGCCTCGAAGGACAGAATGCCGTGAAATCAAGATCAACAATGACAGTATGGAAGTAGAAAAGGCCAATCAAGATCATCGCAGAGAAATCGTCAAGATACATCACGCCTCTTTCAACTGGTCTCATGACGATGCCCCGGTCTTACGCGACATCAGTCTCACTATCCCTACTGGCAAGCTGACAATGATCGTTGGCCCTGTAGGTTGCGGTAAAAGCACGCTGTTGAAAGCCATGGTTGGCGAGCTCGCGAGCCTAGACGGACGTGTGGAGATGTTCACCCGAAGCGTTGCATGGTGCGAACAAAGTTCTTGGTTGATGGTGGGCGTAACCATCCAAGATGGTGTTTCCTCGATATACTGACCGCAGCTAGAACCAAACTATCCGAGAGAACATTGTAGCGTATGCCTCATTCGATGACGACTATTACAAATCGGTCATTCACGCCTGCGATCTCCAGACCGACTTTCAGAGCCTTGCGAAAGGCGATCAAACGTTGGTCGGCAGTAAAGGCGTCTCTTTGAGTGGCGGTCAGAAGCAACGTATCGTGAGTAGTCAATTAGACTCCTAGCATCTCTGTCGCCGGTCACACACGTACTAAAATCAACAGACCATCGCTCGTGCTCTATATGCCCGAAAGGAGCTCAACATTTTCGACGATGTCTTCAGCCAGCTTGATATGACTACAAAGAGCATTATCTTTGAACGACTCTTCGGAAGCAGCGGACTTCTTCGACAAGGCAATGCAACAAGTGTTCTGGTAACACATACGAGTACGTATTGATTTCGAAAAATGAATGGCTTGAGCTGACCTTACCTCAGCGTCTTTCTTACCTCGTGCTGACAAGATCATTGGTCTGTCAGATACAGGTCACATCGCAGAGCAGGGCACATACGAGAGTCTGAGGTCTTCGAGCGCATATCTGGAAGACAATATCCCCATCGACACGCAGGATCGCTCTGCTCCACTTGAGGAACAGCCGGATCTCTCAAGTGATGAGCAATCGACTTCCATTGAAGGGAGCGCAGCAGTCGCTCCGGAGCCACAAGAGCCCAAGTCTGATTTGACGAGGTTGGAGGGTGATACCACTATATATCGATACTACTTCGATACCTTGAACTGGAAACTCGGCGTTGTCTTCTTGCTTTTGCAGGTTGCCTGGGCATTCTTCTCGACGTTTCCATGTAAGACGATGGCCTCCACACGGGATAGCCTCAACTAATCTTGAATAGTCGTCTGGCTGAAGTGGTGGACAGATACCAGCAATCAGACATCTCCGAGGTCTAATGAGTATTACATCGGCATCTATGCAGCTCTACAAGTCCTGGGAATCCTGTCGTCTGGAGTACTTACATGGTAAAACCAGACCCTTTGTCCCTCACATGCATCGCTGACAAAGATTACAGGTGGTGTTTCAATGTAATGGCTGTGCATTCCGGAACAGCCTTGCATGGCGTATTGGCAAAGACGCTCACGTCGTGAGTCCTGGATCAGAGATTGTCTCGCGCATGCAAATAGCTAACATGTTCAGTGCTAACTTCTCGTTTCTTGGCAGAATCGATGGTGGTAGTATCCTGACCAGGTTCAGTCAGGATATTCAGCTCATCGATATGTCTCTTCCGCTTGCGCTTCAAGTGGTGGTCGGCAGTGAGACTGCATATCATTTTAGTGTTACCAAAATTGCTGATGTGTTTCAGATACGCTTATATGCATTGGACAGATGGGCCTAATCGCATCGGCATCATTCTGGGTTGCTCTCAGCTATCCTCCGCTGTTTATCATTTTCTACTTCGTGCAGAAGTATTACTTGAGAACCTCACGACAAATGCGCCTTCTCGACCTAGAAGAGAAGGCTCCAATCTAGTAAGTCAATCAGATGTTCTTCTTTTATCATCTCTGACGAGTGGACAGCACGCAATTCATGGAGACACTAGAAGGCCTCACAACCATTCGTGCTTTTGATTGGGAAGCTGCAGCTGTGCGCAAGAACTTCGAGCTCGTTGACCGATCCCAGAAGCCGTTCTATCTCATGTATGCCATTCAGCGCTGGCTTGCTCTGGTCCTGGATCTTATCATAGCAGGGCTTGCAGTCTTGGTTGTCGGAATCGCTGTGGGACTGAGAGGTAACGTATCGCCTGGGTTCACGGGTGTGTCCCTTACTCAGATCATATCGTTCACGTCGGCTCTGAAACTCCTTATCATGTTCTGGACCCAGCTTGAGACCTCCATTGGAGCAGTGACAAGAATCAGAGAGTTTGAGAAAGATGTACCCAATGAGAATCAGCCCGGTGAGACAGTGGAGCCACCTGAAGACTGGCCGGCTAATGGCACGCTGGAAATGCGAGCAGTCTCTGCGCAATACAAGTAGGTCTTCCATGTCTCTAAATCTCGCTCGGTGGCTGACCATAGCAGGACTGGGAGTGACAGCTGGGCGCTGAGAGACATAGATGTGACGGTCGCTTCTGGAGAGAAGATGGCGTTTTGTGGTCGGACTGGAAGGTATCTTAAACAAGATGAAATGCTTCTACAACATTGCTGATGCAGTAACACAGTGGTAAGAGTACCATGACATTGACGTGGTTCCGTCTTTTGGACTACGCCTCGGGATCCATTTGGGTCGACGACATCAACATTGCAACGATCCGCAGAGACATTCTCAGGTCTCGTATCATCTTCATCGCAGAAGAGCCGTTCATTCTCCCAGGATCAGTCCGCGATAACTTAGACATCTTCGGAGAGGCCGATGACAATGCAATCACCGATGCCCTCCGCAAGACTATGCTACTTGACACAGTTGTCGCTGCTGGAAGCCTCGACAGTCCAATGACCTCCGTACCCATAAGCCAGGGTCAGAAGCAGCTTTTGAACTTTGCAAGAGCTCTGTTACGGAAGAGATGTAAGATGATCATCCTTGATGAGGCCACAAGCAGGTATGTTCGTTCTGCAACAACAATGATATCAAATCTTTAATCTATAACGGGCTGACAACATCGACTCACAGCATTGATCACGAATCGGATCGAGCAATTCAGCACTTGATTCGTACTGAATTCCAAGAATGCACAGTGATAGCGGTAGCTCATCGCTTGGACACTATCCTCGATTTTGACAACGTGGCGGTGATGGAAAGAGGACAGATCGCCGAGTATGGCAAACCGACAGAGCTGTTGACAAGATCCAGCAAGTTCAGGGATCTGTACAATTCTTAATGTAACATACGCAGACAATTCCCTGGTAATGCATGCCTTTGGCCGCCCATGTCAGCTGATAGAATCAAGTCGTCAGCTTACTTGTCAGAGCAAGCATGGATGATACACTCCGTTCCGAGCCCTCATGATCGCAAGCCTCGCGAGGCAACCGTATAGCGTCACCATGCGTATTTGAGCCAACGTCAATGCTAATCTGCACTCCCAGACCGCGCAATTATGGCCGAAGTCGAGCTCCGCACCACAAATGTATTGGGTGGAGGGACCGTAGCACAGAAAGGCGATTCCCTGTGGAAGACAAATCGTCCTGTTCCGCTTTCACGACAGGCATTCCTAGATCTCCTATTCGGCCGCACGCCACTGATCAAATCGGCGAACTTCATCACCGACTCGCAGAGCAAGGCGCTGTACGACCATCTTGCACCAAAGTTCTCGCCTTATCTTCATGCCACCGGACCTTCTGTCGAGAAGGTCGGTATTGCACAATTTGAATTCCAAGCTCAGTCACAAGAGGACTTCTTAAATCGCAAGGGCGATGGTATGCATTTCGCGGATCTAGACCATTTTGACGGGTGCTGATCCTACGCAGAGAAAGCAAGATACTTCTCTGAAGCCGCTAGGCTCAGCAGTCTTCACGATGAACTGTCAGTGGTAGTCGGAGTGAACGTCTGGGCTAAAGTGGTGGAGAGCATCCGCCTGCTCGTGCCAGAGTGGGATGTTGAGATAGCCAGCGAGGAAGAGCAACAGCAATATTTCTCCGGTATCTTCCGCAAGATCAATGGCGGCACCCCAATACACTGCGACTGGTGCCCGTATGATTGCTTGACCGAAGACTGGATCCTCAGCAAGATCACCTGTCAGGCTGTCTTCAATCTGTATATCTCGCCGACGAAAGGGGGTCATACGACGATCCATGATGTGCTGTGGACGCCGGAAGCGCTGGAGTATAGAGATCCAGCCACTTATGGTTATTCGCCGGGGCTGATTGAGGGTAGAGATAGTGTGACGTTCAAGCCAGAAGTAGGGGACCTGTACCTCTTCAATTCTAGGAACATGCATGAGGTGGCCCCGGTTGATCCGGACTGGCCGATTCCTAGAATTGCTTTGGCTAGTTTCATGGGTCTGCTGCCGAGCGAGGTCACAAAGGGGAGACCGAAGCTCATCTTTTGGTCTTAGGTCTGGCTACTGAGAAGGTATAGCTCGCAGCTGATAGCTGAGGATCAGCACCGAGGTTCGGATTATCTGTAGTCTACTCAGCTGAGTCGATGGCCAGTTCATAATAGCTCACCTTGCCTGGGTGAACCTCCCCCGGACTACCACTGTGCGTATGGCATCATTTGTTCCGCTTCACGATATGGCAAACGCAATTTCGTCACTCGCCGTTCCAATAGCCATCATACGATCGGGGGGTTTTGACATAGGCTTAATCATCTCATTGCTTATCGCCTTAGGCAGATTCGTTCTTCCTCCGATTTGGTCATCATGCACGCAGAAGATACCAAATGCCCATCCTCTGGCGCCGTACACGCAACTCTGGATCCTGTATTGCCGATGGTGTGGTGAGGAGATACACGTCGTCAGACAAGCGCATGAGCGTCTTGGCCCAGTGGTCAGACTCGGACCTCAAGAAATCAGTATACTCGAAGGCGCCCAGGAGATATATTATGCACGTTTGCCAAAGACGTCGTGGTATGAGGTATTCTCTAATTTCAGGTAAGTTTTGGAAACGGAAGTGCAGGAAGAACGCAGCTGATACGGATAACAGCATCCCGAACACGATGTCCTCGCTGAATCCTGGGAGCCATGCACTACGGCGACGCCGGCTCGCCAACATCTACTCGAAGTCGTGGTTGGCAACTTCTGCTCATATGCAGATGATCACCGAAACGATTTTGCAGAAAAGGTTGACTCCGTTGCTGGAGAGGAGTGGCAAGGCAGGAGAACCTGTCGAGATGCTCCAATTGATTATCGCTTTAGGTGTTGACGTTGTCAGCAGCTTCTTCTTTGGCCTTGATTGTGGTAGCAACTTCGTAGAGGACTATGACAGCAGAAGAGCTTGGATGATAGCGTACGCTGATAGCCATAACCATCGAGACATGTTTGTCCGTCAGGAGCTGCCTTGGCTGGAGAGGGCGTTCAAACTATTTGGTCTGTCGATATTAACGAGAAAGTGTCGAGAGGGGACGAAGTATCTGGAAAGATGGTGTCAAGAAAGGTGCAGCATGTCCGATAAGAGATTGAGTGACTTGACTGTCGATCAGCCTTCAAAGGGCGATTGTCCCTTGGCATACAATCATCTGAAGCAAATAGTCGAAAAGCAGAAGGTAGTGAAGATGAAGGATCTGGGCAGAGAAGTGCAGAGTGAGATACTTGATCAACTTGGTAAGTCTTTACGCTTGGCTCATTTCCGCTTTACTGATAGCACTAGTGGCAACAAGAGATGCATTCGGTACGTTGCGATGAGGTTGTGAATGAAGACAGTCCCAATCTCACAAATTGAAGGAGTGACTCTCACATTCGCCATGTTTCAGATCTCATGCAATCCAGACATACAGAGAGCTCTGCGCGCCGAGTTCCAAGCACTGCCGGCATTGACACCGAGCCCGCAGCAACTGGATACCCTACCTGTTCTCCACGGGATTGTCAAAGAGAGTCTCAGACTTCGACCTACCCATCCAGAAGGGCAACCAAGGGTGGTGCCCCAGGACGGCGTTGTCGAGGCACTTGGAACATACAGGTTGACTTCAGGGACTCGCATTTATTCATATCCGTGGTTGCTGCATCGCAAAGAGGATGTCTTTCCTCAAGCCGAGGTCTGGAATCCATATAGGTGGATCGAGCGAGACGAAGATGACCAAAAAAAGAAAGGAGGTAGTAAGGAGATGGAGAATGCGTTCTGGGCATTTGGTAAAGGATCGAGGATCTGCATGGGCAATCATTTAGTTTATTACGGTAAGTAAAGTGCCCGGGTGATAGTGTGGGCCGGGTAAGCTGACGACGATCCTTTTTAATCAGTGATGAAGTCGGCACTTTGGGCCGTGTACAGTCAGCTTCGAAGCACAATCAGCGATCCGGGGGTGTTAGGAGAAGAAGGCAGATTTGTGTCCGGCAATCCTGACGAGATCTTGAGAATGATGTTCGAAAAAGCTTGAAAGTGAAAGACAACTCGAGATGATCGGCCTCTCCGAATCCATAACTCGAGTGCACAAGTAGAGATGAAGCCATGATATTTGGAGAATCTGAGTAGGAGGCACGGATTAGACGACGATCGTCCGGACTCGTAGATAGAGCTAGACCCGCCAATACTTGTTGATGTACTCCATGAGGAATCCGCCAACCATGCTTCCTCCGACCAGCCAGAAGTTCATCCTGAAGAACCAAGCACAGCTGGCAGGCTCGTCAAGATTGACAACGATGATCATGTATATCAGGGACACCGCTGTACCTCCGCATGTCAACACATAGTAGCCAACAGACATGCCCAGATCATGCCCGGCTTTAATGAGTAGACCAAGCTGAACTAACCCAAGAATAGAAGCAATAAGCTTTGTAGAATGCTGAAAGCGGACAGCCATCGACTTGACACCAGCTCGTATGTCGTCTTTGAGATCTTGGTGTGCGTAGATGGTATCGTATATCATTGTCCATAGGATGTTGGCAGCGCACAGGCAGAAAGTCGCTGACATACAGTAGCCAGAGAATGGATCGACCTCTAGAGCATGACAGGCGAAGATGATACCACCCGCAAAAGGTAAGCCTAGTATGAGTTGTGGATAATGAGTGAATCGTTTGCCGAATGGATAGATGAGGAAGAGGACGAAAATCCAGGCCATATCTTGAAGACAGTCGCTAGGCCAGATGTGTAGGAGTATGTAACCAAGAGCAGCCAGCACAAGTGTAAATACATGACCTTGCAACGTCGTGACCGCACCTCTGGCAATAGGACGTCCTTTGCAGCGGTCCACAGCTCGGTCGAAGTCTTGGTCTATGTTGTCATTGAAGGCGCATGTACTACCACGAAGAATGACGCAGACAAGAAGGAGGTATGTTGCGTGTAAGACGATAGTCGAAGGTAGGGGTGTAACCTCCGAGATGCTTGCGCCATACGCAAGACCTGTCAGATATGGGACATAGAAGGCGTAGAGTCCAGCAGGTCTGTCAATTCGCATGAGCTGAGCGTAAGGTACCCAGGCGGTGGGAAGCAATGCCATAGTCCTGGAAATTCGTGGCTCAGCTCTTGGTACAGTGAGCACTGAGGAAGCCTTCTTGTGGGCTATCATCTTGTTATCTGAGGAGATGGAAACAAAATGTATCAGCATGGATATATGTAGACAGCACCTGGCGAATACGGTAGATATCGATCTGATCTGGACTGTCCCGCAGGATCTGCTGATGTATTATGCCATAGCGTCAGGCATATTAGGATGCGAAATCCAGAGATCGTCGTCTAAGTCAGCTGACGAGTCTTAACGCTAGCCATTTGGGCTCATAGCGTTGTTGAAAAGCAGGATAGTAGATAGATCGAGACATCTTTCCCGGCTGGACCTGAAGCGCGAAGTTCGGAGTGCTTAGTTCTAGTTGCTGTATCGTCGTGTATAGAATGACACAACAATTCTCGCAAAAGGCCAATATTAGATTTCTTCTCCAAGATCTACAAAGGTTGCATAAAATAGAAATGAATGATCGACAGCTCGATTTCGGCAGCGACTTGAGATCACAAGCTCTAGAGACCGCCCGTGCGATCGTCCGAAAGCTGGAAGGTCCTAAGCAGACTGTATTTCGGCATGCATTTGAGGTATGCGGGAAGCCTTGAAACTAGCATTCTTATTATTGACGCTGCTCAGTCGCATGGTCGAAGCTTGTGCTTGCGCCTAGCTGTGGATCTGAGGCTCTGCCACATCATGATAGGTTCTGAGAAGAACTCAATATCAGCGCAAGAACTCGCCGCGTCAAGTAATTCAGAGGAATTACTTGTTGGTATGTCGATCTCCCAGCAAGCCAGTCATTTGACCTGATCTGGACACTTAGTGCGCGTCATGAGAGTTCTGGTAGCGGAAGGCTATGCAGCCAACGAGGGAGCCAGACGCTATACGTCCACGGCTCTTTCCGCTGCGTTGACTGATCCAGCGATTGAAGCATGTGTCGTCCATAGGTAAGAAGAATGTAATTTTGTGGATGGTGTATCTGATCAATATCGAAAGCTTCGACGTTACCGCACGGGTACAGTCATTCCTCCCGGAGTACTTCCACCAGCATGGATACCATTCTCCAGTTCACCCGAAGAATGGCCCATTCCAGTACGCCTTCGGAACAGATCTTAGCTTCTTTGAATTCTTGCATAGCCAGCCGAAAAGAGCACAGACATTCAACACTTACATGACCGGCAACCGGAGCAACAGGCAGCACTGGCTCGACTGGTTTCCGTTTCACGAAAATGTACTCCGGACTTGGGAAGAGAGGAATGACTCGAAAGAGATGCTGCTTGTAGATATGGGAGGTGGGAAGGGCCATGACTTGAAGCGTCTACTCGAGAAGTATCCCGAAGCGAAAGGACGTCTGGCGTTGGAAGACCTTCCTGGAGCCCTCCAAGACTTTGAGGATCACGGTTGTTCCATCACAACATACGCCCATGATATTTTCACTCCCCAACCAGTCAAGGGTTCGTGTACAGTATTATGCGAAAGCACCGTGACTGACAATGATGACAGGCGCCGCAGTCTACTACACCCATTTTCTTTTGCATGATTTCCCCGATCAGATGTGCATAGAGATGCTGAGGCAGACCGACCAAGCCATGGGAACACATTCTTGCATCCTGCTCAACGAGATCATGCTACCGGAAACAGACTGTCCTTCTTTCTTTGCGGCAGCGGACATAACCATGATGTCAAATCTCTCCGCCCTGGCCCGATCTAAAGACCAATGGAAAACCCTTGTTCATGCGGCAGGTTTGGTGATTCGGAAGATCTGGATGTCCCCGGATGTGAGAGATTGGGAAGTTGTCATTGAAATTGGCAGGCGAAGCAGCGATTCATCATGCATACGACAGAGTTCGCAAAGTCCGGAGCTGTAAATAACTCTGAAGTATTAAAAGATGTGTTTGCTTGCCGAGTGCATCTCTTCTACGACTCAAGTACATCTCGAAGTCCTTTGGCGTCAGCGCTGTGTTGAACAAGGCCCCAGAATGATCCCTTTGATCTGAAGAGTTCCTTTGGATGTCCACACTCCACGGCCGCACCATCCTCCAAAACGATCACCACATCGAAATTGACAATTGTGCTGAGCCTGTGGGCAATGACAAGCAGCGTGCTGTCTTTGAAGGTCTCCCTAATGTTTGCCTGAATTATGGTATCCATGTCCTTGTCGATAGCGCTCGTAGATTCGTCCAATACCATTACTTTCGAATGGTTCACGAGACTTCGGGTAAGGCACACTAGTTGTCGTTGACCTTGGGACAGATTTTGGCCCCTTTCTGCGATCTGAAAGTCAAGGAACAGTAGCTTCTCGTCTTGTCGGGATAAGGTCGGATCAAATGTTTCGTACGGCTCGCCTGTTTTATCCTGCACTGTATTCAATGCCTGTTGTAGAGTGGCGTCAGAGTGCTGCTGTAGAGGGTCAAGATTGTAGCGCAGCGAGCCACTGAACAGGACCGGGTCTTGGGGGACTAAAGAGACTCGAGATCGCAAAGTCGACAAGGGAACACGAGAGAGGTCGATTCCGTCTATAGATACCGAGCCGGAACTGATATGCAGGAATCGAAGTAGAGCTTGCCCGAACGACGATTTCCCTGCACCAGTCCTGCCTACGATGCCGATCCGAGATCCAGCCGGTATTTCAAGATCCAGGTTCTTGATGACATCTGGACTCCCAACAGAGTACCCAGCGCTCAGGTTGCAAATCGACATTCTGCCTTTGGATGGCCAATCGGGAAGGACATCTTGTCCGGTGTAGTCTTCTGTGCGGACTTCACCGTATTCTACAATCCGCTCTACTGCATTCATGTCAAGCTGAATATTAGCGTATCTGGCAACGGCCTCCTCCGCACTGGTAGTGTAGCCTAGAGCAAAGGTAATCACCAATCCGGCGATTGAGGCATCCACACTGTGATAGACAACGAATAACGCAGTGAAGAGTACCAGTACTGACCCCAAAATGCCCATGCGGAAGTCCATCCATTGTGAGACAAGCCAAAAAGATCGACCGGCTTTACTCTGTTGGTCCAGATGGTGGTGCATCCGTTCTGATAATTGTTGGACTCTGCCAAACGCGCGAATCGTTTCCACGCCAGAGAGAAAGCTGCCGAGAAGATCGATCACTGGAGATTTCATTGTCGAGCCTAGACGCTTGACATTGCGGGCAGCCTTGACGTAGGTGGAAGCATACATCAGTCCAACTACCATGATGATGATTTCTGGGAGAGCGAGATAAACTGAGACGTGAAGTCCGCTCAACGTGACGATCGACAGACTGAACAGGGACGAAAAGAGCATATGCCAATCGCCTGGAAGTTTAGCATCCATCAGAGTTGCATCGGCTGAGCAGCGATTCAAGATTCGCCCAAGAGGAGTCTCACCCAGCCATTGTAGGGGCGCACCCAGGATAGCATGGGTCATGTCGTTGAAGATCTTGCGAGATGCTGATATTGCAACGAAATAGAAGAACGCACACTTCAAGGCTTCTAGTACAGCAGCCAGTAGAGCAATGCCTATGTAAACTGCAAAGTAGAGCCAAAGTCTTTGATTCGACAGGCCGGACAAGAGTGTCGCACCAGCGCTCTGATCTGCTTTGGTCCAGGAAGCAAGAGAAACACTACGACCGTACACAGCCACTTGAGAAGTAGCAACTACGATGAGGGATGCTGACCACCGAGACCAGCCACCAGCGGCGGAAATGTACTTCTTGAACAGCCGTGCAGAAATGGCGCCCGACTCCATGAACTCGGTGTTGTCCGACTGTGCCAAAGCAGCCAATGACTGAGCCTTGCTTGTTTGCTCTTCTGGTGATGTCGGTACAAGATCACATCGGCTTGTCACCGCTGATGAGAGTTCTCGTCTGGAAGGAGATGAAAATGTAGGTAAGTCTGATTGGCCAGAGTCGCGAAGATGTTCCTTGTGTCTGCCGTCCTCATCCAACCGGAAAGCGTAAGCTGCGTTTGATAAGCATAAGGATTGGTGATGAGTTGCCACGATAATTGTTCTTCGAATTGACAAAGGACCGCAAAGACCGAGATTGAGAATATGCTGTCCAGTCCGAGTGTCAAGCGCGCTGAACACATCATCCACAAGTATGAGGGCGGCTTGTGAATATAGGGCCCTTGCCAGGGCAAGACGCCATTTCTGACCACCACTCAACTTAACACCATGCATGCCAACTTCGGTCAGATCACCATCAATCAGTTTTGCAACGTCAGCATCAAGTGCAGTTGCATGCAACGTCTGCTGGTATCTGTCCTGATCGTAGGACGCCCCAAAGAGTATATTTTCTCTGATGCTCCCACTTTCCATCCACAATCGGGCAGAGACGTAAGCGATTGTGTTCCGATCGTGCATTTCCTGCAGATCACAATCAGACGGCCTACTGTTTTCCGGGTTGACTAGAGCATAGATCTTCCCAGCTACCAAAAAAGCCTCACCCAGAATAGCGGACAACATTAGTGTCTTCCCAGATCCAGTTGAGCCATAAATTACGCTTGACGCTGATCAGCGAAAGAACTAGCATCAAATTGGGCGTCTTACCTCAGCTTGCCATTCGGGAAGCAGCAATTAACGCCGTGCAGCATGAAATCCCTCACCTGACTATTTGGTTTGCTTGCAGGTCGCCACGCAATAGATGCGTCAGAGAACTCTACCTGTGGGCCATTCTGACGGTACGCTGGTCTCTCTGTGAGGCAAAGATATTGATCCAATCTCTCGCAGCTAGTCTTGGCATCCAAGGCCTGTATGATACCATATGGTATCAAAGACAAGGCGAACTCCAGGTTTGAAAAGACGGCGAGAGCGGTGAATGCAGTCGAAGCATTTAGACCACCATTGCTGAGCGCATACGTCCCGAGTGCAATGATGGAGAGCAGGATTGGGGACGCCATCCAAAGGAAACGGAGAAATATAGTCCACTGGAAAGCCGTTCGCTGATGCTGCAGTTCCTGGGATCTGCGGTTCGAAATCCGTTGCTGCCACTGTGCCTCTGTACCTGACAGCTTAATTTGCTGGATACCTAGCACAGCTTCTGATATCAGCTCGACCTTGGAGTCGCGACTGGACATTAGTCTGCCTTGACACAGAGCATATGACCTTGACGCCAATATGTTAAGCGGCATGAGAGCAAGTGGAGCAAGGAGGCCTAGAAGGACGGCAGCCCATCCGACAAGAAGCGTGAGAACCGTAATAGAGACGACCAGAGTGACAGCAATATGCACAAAGACGTACTGTCGTGCCGCTAATTCTGCCACCCGAGTTGCATCTATACTGACCAAGTTGGTCGTGTCATGGCTCACGCTTCCTACGCTAGACGCTGTGTCGGCTGGTGTTATGTCTTTTTGCCGTTCCTGCATTTCAATTCCGTCGTCATGCTTATGAGCCGTACTGGGACTGTTGGCATTTGTAACGGCATCTAAACCTTCCGCAGAAGCTTCTCTCTTAGTGAATCCGGACGATGGTAGATGCGAAGCTTTGTTGAACACAGCGGCGGAAAGCTGTGACCGGACGGGAACTTCAAGCTTTGATGCAGATATCCACAGTAGACTGTCGTAGTAGTGAGACATGCATGTTGCGGGACGTGGATGCTAACGTACCGAGACTCGATTATTTGCTGCAACATGGTCATCATCCCAATCCCAACAGCCCATGTCCATTCGCCTGGGATGCTAGGATCGGGTGTTTTGGCCGATTCCCTTGCCCGCAACATTCCGTACAGACAGAGCTGAGGTGCAAAGGCGGCCAGTGCAAGACAGATGGCAAGAGTCCACTGCTCCCAGAAGCTTCGTCTGTGCAGCGTGTACAATGAATGCCATAACGGCCCTTTCGGGCTGGTGTGTAGGAGCAGGAAGCTCTTCAATAGGGAGTCTGCGCGTTGCTCATACGCAATGCCCGGGAGATCGTTGCTACTGAGCACTCTAGGTTTCTTCGCGACGTCGAGGACTGGCCTCGCCCATCTGAAGGATATTCTGTGCCCTCGTCAGCCGGTACGCGCCTATTTCCACCAATATCGATACCTATCGAGGATAGAGCAGCTGTTCTCATCGTCCGACGGATAGCCTCCATGGAATAGCGCTGGCCGCTTGCGAAACGAGAAGGACAGCACGCTCGACGTCATAGCCAAGGATGCCTGTGCTAGGTTCAAAGCACAAAGTGAGACACGAATTTGCTGTGAACCGGGAGCAAGTGGATGTACAACATGACGGTCAAGATTCAGGGCGATCTCCACACACAGCAGTATGTGACATGAACCAAGAAAGGCGCCACGACGAGATCTCGACTGGACGTTCACAGGATTGTAAAGATGTATGAGCTGTGAAAGCAGTGCCATCTTGGGTCTGCGTCAGCAGGCTGTGCGCGAGTTGTTGCCTTCATCTTACTGACCCAGCTGCTAAACCTGAGAGCCTCAAGAAGTCCGGAGTGAATGTACAAAGACTGCTCATCGGGTGATCGAACCACAAACAGCACCGCAAGCAATGACGAGCCTGCTCCACAGATGTGACATGCCAGTTGAACCCATCTTGCCTGGTATGCTCTAAAATCGTGGTCTGATGTTCGAGACGCTGAACCATCCAAATCTTTGTATATAGTTCTGTGAGAAGCTTGCAGCCTAATATTAGTCGAGCCGGAAAGGTGCCTAATCCAAATCGAGACGATGAGTATGGTCGAACATATCGATGTCGACGCTAGGAATCCTGCTTCCATTAGCAAGACGTTGTGCATCGAGGAAATGGCAAAGGAGAATGTGACGCGGTGATACTAGGAGGTCATTGATACAAACCCTCTGAGGCACGGCCATTGGGGCGGCATCCGTATCTAAGTGATACTCTGCATGCTCACAGGCGATCATAGCACTGTTTGACGCAAGGTGAAGGAGCTTCGTATATCAGCTGATAAGCGGGCAGTCTTAGAAACAGAGCAGTCGCTGACTCAGCAGCTTGACAGGAACCTCGGCTAAAAAGTCTAGTTTAATTGCCATTTCGCTTGGCACTTTCCTGGGCTTCGCGAGATTCGCGCCACAGTATTTGCTGATGCTAACTACTATTATCAGACATGCTGTCTAAAAGGGGGATTTTGTTCGTGAAGGGTCACAGACGAAGTTCATCGAACGGCTAGTAAGCCATGCTGATGTCATTATCCTCATTCTATGCGGACCACCATGAGTTGCCTGCGTTCGAGCTCATGTCCGGCCAAGTATCGCGTGTTGCTGTTCAGCTTATCTTTATACAGCATACCTAGGTGCCAATGCCTCCGTAGCGACTGTGAGAATGCGGCGCAGCAGCGCTCCCTGTGCTGTCGGAGCGTGGCACGCAGTATCTATGATCTTACCGAGCCTCGTAGCGGCATAGCCAAATCGACCTCTGGCGCCTTCAGGTACATATGGTCGGTGTACTGATTACGGAAGCATCCACACTTCTCTGGCAGATCTTGCCGTCGAGCACTCCCCAGTCACCCTTCAACGATGTCGGCTGTAGGCTATACACATATGACTTCTACACTGATAACAACCCAGGCAACCATTGACACTTCGCCGGACCACATGACCTAAGCATATGGAAAATGTTATGACCTCTACAGACATGAATTCGAACATACACCAATTGCTTAGCGCCAAGGCAAAGGTTCAGCCTGAGGATCTGGCGGTCTGCTCTTGGGACGGTAGCTTCACGTTCAGAGAATTGGATCGCATCTCGTCATGTCTGGCTCAATTGCTGCTTTCCAAAATCGTCGGGCGGGGTCAACTCGTGCCTTTCCTGTTCGCCAGATCGAAATGGGCTGTTGTAGCTATGTTTGCTGTGCTCAAAAGCGGCAACGCTTTCGTGCCGCTAGACCCAAACTCACCGAGACGGCATCGGGATCGAATACTTGAGAAAGTCAATGCTTCGCTTGTTCTGACTTCTAGCACTTTTGAGAAGAGTAGAGGAGATCTCGACTACATTGTGGTTGACGAAGCACTACTTGCACCTATGCTCACGCCGGACCCGCCCCTTCTGGGCACAGTTTCGTCAGATATGGCAGCATTCGTTATGTTTACGGTAGGCCTTCCTGGTTGCATTTCTCGTCGTTCATACTGAAATCTTCAGTCCGGAAGCACAGGGGAACCTGCTGGGGTTGTCATTCAGCACGAGTAAGTGACGGCCGACTAGTGACATGCTTTCCTAACCATCGTCAGAGCCATGGTTGCGGCAGCTCGGTCCTACGCCCCACACTTCTCTCTTGGCCGTAGTACTCGTATGCTCCAAGTCACCTCCTATATATGGCTTCCATGCTCTGTCGAGGTGATCGCAACGCTGCTTTTCGGTGGTCGCGTGTGCATACCGTCAGATGAAGACCGATCGATCAACCTGGAAGGCTTCATGAAGAGTCATGCAATTGATACTGCCGTCATGACTCCTTCCATGCTCTCATCGCTGGATCCAGACTTCGCGACAAGTCTGAAAGTGCTTGGCGTCGGCGGGGAGAAGCTCACACAAACGTTGGTTGACAATTGGGCGGCCAAAGTAGACCTGGTACTAGCCTATGGCTCTACAGAGACCAATCTATGCCTTGTCCAGCACATACAATCTGGTCCACTGCAGGTACGAGCCATTCCGATAGGCTGTAGAGCCACGGTCGTGGATCCAGAAGATCGCTCGAAGCAATTTCAAGTTGGTATGGTCGGTGAATTACTCATCGAAAGCTCGGCGCTAGCACAAGGCTATCTCAACGATCCTGACAGGACTACAAACAAGTTCTTACCAAGCGCATCATGGTCTAGCGGTCCAAGATCTGGAAAGCGAACACGCCTCTGTGCCACTGGTGACCTTGCGGAGATGCATAGTGACGGTACCTTCAAATTCCATGGCAGGATTGACAAGGCGATTAAGATCAGAGGACAGAAGGTCAATCCTGATGGTGTCATGGACATCATGCAGAGGTACCTCCCTCGACATATGACTCTAGCAGTGGAACCTGCAACACTGGCAGGAGATGCTGGAACAACCCATCTCGTCGCGTTCGTAGGTACTACCGATGCTTTTGATGATCCTGCAAATACGGATTATTGCAGCCCTCAGACCAAGACTGCTTTGCAATCCCTGTTGCGCCAACTGGGACAAGAGCTGCCGAGTTATCTCATCCCAACTGGAATTCTACCCCTCACCGAACTCCCTCTCACTTCCTCTGGCAAAATTGATCGTAACAGACTGCTGTCTTTCTGCTCGACCTGGACGCCCCAACAGCTAGCCTGCCTTCTATACGGTACACTCAACTTGGAGCCCCCACGAAGCTCATTTGAGATCCTCTTGCATGGTCTATGGTGCAAACATCTGGCACTCGGCCAAGACGAACTCGGTCTCGATAGCCACTTCATGCGATCAGGAGGTCATTCCCTCCTGGCCATTCGCATCGCGTCAGAGGCCCGAAAGATGGGGTTCGACCTCTCTATAGATGCATTCATTCGATGTCCAATCCTGCGCGATCTGGCAGCTTGCCTTGAGCCATTAACACCTGCGCTCGTCTGGCCGTCCGCATTTAGTCTCTTGTCTCATCACGGTAATTCCAAGGAGTGCCTAAATGAAATACGAGACAGATATCATATTTCCCGGACCCAGCTCGAGGATGTTTATCCTGCTACTCCGACGCAAATCGGCATGATTGCAGCCACAATGCGAAGACCAGAAGCTTTCGTTGCACAGATCGTATCAAAGCTAGAGACTTCGATTGACCTGGAGCGATTCAAGCTCTCCTGGCGGGCCGTTGTAAGCAAGAATGCAATCTTGCGAACAATCATACTCCCACTAGCTACTGGAATGGTACAAGTGGTGCTTCGGCGGGCCATACCTTGGAGCGAGAAACAAATGGCCTTAGGAGAATATCTGGAAGAGGACAGGCGAGCGCCGCTGATACTGGATGAAGAACTCCTCCGCTTCGGATTGGTCAATGATCAGGATTCTATTCATTTTGTCATGACGGCTCACCACGCGCTCTTCGATGCTTGGTCAATTACCCTTATTTTCGAGCAATTTCGCTCAGTCTTCCTAGGAAAACAGCATGACTCATTGCCGCCCTACAGCCTCTTCGTCAGACATCTCCTGGAAGGGTCGAGTGCTAGCAAGAAATCCTTCTGGATCAGATATCTCGATCAGGCTAGTGTTATCAAATTCCCAGTCTCACAATCATTCGTGGACCACATCCGCCCTAAGACTCGCATCAAACGTGCACTTGGTTTCAAGCGGATGCGTCATTTGGAAGCCACGGATGCTTCTATAGTGCATGCAGCATGGGCTCTCCTGTTGTCCGAGCATACGTCTGAGAATGATATCATCTTCGGCACAGTCCTCAGTGGCAGAATTGACAGTCTTGAACATCTGGATCGGCTTCCTGGGCCAATGATCTTCACCGTGCCTCTCAGGGTCAATACTGAACGGAACCAGGATGTCGCAAACTACCTATTGCAAGTTCAGGGCCACTTGCTAGACATAACCACCAACGGCCAATTGAGTCTCCATGAGATCTCCCGACTGGGTGTACATCCTAAGCATGCTTGCCAATTCCAAACGCTATTGATCGTACAGATGGTGGAGGAAAGCCCACAGATTCTTGGTGCTGAGGTCCAAGTCAGCAGTTGGATGGAGTCTTCTCAACATGCCATTACGCTCGAATGCAACATCAGGAAAGATCATCTTGATTGCGATCTCAGCTTTGACGAAAGCATCATAGGGAGTGGACAGATCGATCTACTTTTGAGCCAATTTGAGATTCTGTTGAATTATCTTTCGGGAAAGGAGGAGGCTCACCTACTGAAAGATGTGCATTGCTTTAGTCTTCACGATCATCGTCAAATCATAGAATGGAACACGAACGGCTTTGAACCAGCGCTATACAGCAGTGTTCAATTGATACATCGGCGAAGTCTCGAAACTCCAAAAGCACAAGCAGTGATCTCATGGGACGGTAACATGATTTACGCGGAGCTCGATCACCTTAGCAATCTGCTCGCCGCATACCTGTCGGCGGAACTTGCTATCGGTCCTGCCTGCATCGTCCCACTACTATTCGAGAAGTCTCTCTGGGTTGTCGTTGCTATGCTCGGAGTCTGGAAGACCGGCGCTGCATGGGTACTTCTGGACATCAGCCACCCGGAGCACTGGCTGGGAAAGGTCATGAAACAAGTCAATGCCGAGCTCCTCTTGACGTCTGAGCGAGGCTTGAAGATGTTGCCGGAATTTGCAAAACACTTAGTGGTTGATGGAACTTTCCTCTCTACCCTTCAGTATTCGAGCTATGTCAATCGAAGCTGCTTGCAGGATACCGCTTTTGTCCTATATACGTCAGGGAGTACCGGCGAGCCGAAGTTGATTCCTCACGATCACCAGGCATATCTGACAGGACTTCTCGCCAGACTACGGATCATGCATCGAGACGAAACGTCTCGCGTGCTCCAATTCTCATCCTACGGCTTCGACGCTGCGATCGAGGATATCATCAGCACTTTAATAGTGGGAGGTACGGTCTTCATTCCTTCTGATCATGATCGAGATAACAATCTGGAAGAGTTTGCTAGAGCTAACCGTATTACCCACCTGGACCTGACTCCATCCTTGGCTTTGACACTCGATCCCGATCGGTTTCCTTTCCTCCAGGTCCTTACTCTGGGTGGGGAAGCGGTAACAAAATCTCATAGAGATCTTTGGGCCTCCAGGGTGACACTCATCAATGCCTATGGTCCAAGCGAGATCGCCATTACGAGCCATACCAAAGTCATCCATCCTGAGGATGATCCTGGAGAAGTTGGACCCGGTTGTGGATGTCGGACCTGGATCACCCTACCGGATGATCACAATCAACTGCAAGCAATAGGGTGTGTTGGCGAGCTCCTACTAGAAGGCCCTATACTATCCCGTGGATTTCTCAACAATCCTATTCAGACCCGCACGGCCTTCATCTCTGATCCTGGTTGGGCTGGGAAAAGTACAAACCCCAGAGTGTTCTACAAGACCGGAGACCTGGCAAAGTATACTCTAGATGGGTCTGTCCAGCTTCTAGGCCGCAAAGATACACAGACCAAGCTGCGAGGCCAGCGTGTGGAACTCAGCCAGGTCGAGCACTTCGTTCGTACTGGCTTGCCGTTCTGTATAGACATTGTGGCGGAGCTTGTAGCCCTCCAGCAGCACCAAGTCACCAAAAGCTTGGTCGTCTTCGTTACTTTGCGAGAAGACTTGGTTCGTGTCCATGAACATAGAGCAGAGCTGTACGGAATCTTGACTCAGCAATTACCGAAACACATGGTGCCTGTCGCTATCATTGTCCTCGAAAAAATACCCATGGGTATCACAGGCAAGGTGGACCGCACCAGTCTCGCAGGTGTGGCACAATCTACAACATGCCGAGATATTGTCTATCTCGATGATCAAAACCGAGCTGTGGAATTACGAGAGCTGCTGAAAGGTCCAGTCGAACGTTCACTAGGCGATTTGTTTGCCCGGTCTCTCGGACTTACCCTCCCACAGATCGACCGAATGTCCCACTTCATCCATGCCGGAGGCGATTCGATTTTGGCCATGAAAATGGTTGCCTTGGCGTACAAAAATGATCTCAAGTTGGAACTGACCGTTGAAAAGATCTTTCGGTATCCTGTTCTCAAGGATCTTGCCCAAGCGATTACTTCTCGATCGCAGCCCAAACAAGAAACAGTGACGAAGCCGTTTGAGCTTCTACGGTCCGACCACTTCGGCACATGGAAGCCATGTAAGTGGCTCTCCGAGGCTCTCGACATCGGCGAGGGTCTGGTAGAAGATGCTTATCCTTGCAGTCCTTTGCAAGCGGGTCTCATGGCTCTATCCACAGTGAATCCAGGAAATTACGCATCTCAGCAAGTGTTCACGTTGAATTCTGATCTGGACCTGAAGCGGTTCAAAGATGCTTGGAGATCGTTCGCTTCACAGACCGCCATCCTTCGAACCCGCGTTCTTCAGACTGAAACAGAGATGTTACAGGTCGTCATCCGGGACCCTATTGCTTGGGCAGACCATCGGAATTTGAATGCGTATCTCGAGCAGGACAAACAGCTCGGGATGTTCGTCGGACAAGCTCTAGTCCGATATGCACTGATCGAAGAAGAAGAGCAGACGTATTTCGTGCTGACGATTCATCACGCTTTGTACGATGGTTGGAGTCTTTCTCTGATGCTAGAGAGAGTTGCGGATCTGTACCTCCAGAGGACTTCCTCAGACTGCTGTGTCCAGTATAATGTATTCGTCAAGTTTCTCTCAACTTTGAACCGGGAAAAGCATTCTCTGTACTGGGAGGCCTATCTCAGAGGCTCGGGAGAGCAAAGTCTCATGTACCCGAGGTGCCCGGATATCACAGGCTCTAGAAGAGCTGATACTTCATTCGATTTGACGGTGAGATTGCCAGAGAAGAGACTAGCCAAGGTCACCACTGCTACTGCCTTCCAAGCTGCTTGGGGCCTGGTGGCGTCTCATCATCTGAACACAAAGGACACTATCTTCGGTAACACTCGAGCTGGCAGGAGTGCACCTATCGTTAATGTGTCTCATCTGGTCGGGCCGACATTCACGACCGTGCCAGTCCGCATCAGATATGGCGAAGCAGAAACGATCGGAAGTTATCTCTCGCGAGTGCAAGAGGAGTCATTCAGCTCAATTCCGCACGAACATCTCGGACTCCAGAACATTAAAGCGATATCTGCTGATACTGAGGCGGCCTGCAAGTTCAGCACTTTACTGGTCATCCACCCACAAGGCCAGGATCAGACTGTGCAAGAGCTCTTCACAAATCATCAAGCACGGGGAGACATCTCTCAGTTCAACCCAACTACGCTCATGATACAATTCATCCCATCTAGCGCTACAATCTGGAATGTCAACGCTAGCTTCGATTCTTCGGCTGTAGAAGGGCATCAGCTGCGTCGTCTCTTGTGCCAAACCGAGCATGTGGCCCGTCAATTGCTCACACTGGATCAAGACCAGTGCTTACAGGACGTCGAATTGGTGTCCAACAAAGACCGAGAAGAAATCATGGCATGGAACAACAATGGTCATACGCCTGCATCCGAGCAGTACTGTGTGCACGATCTTATTTCAAAGCAAGCTCAAAGCCAGCCAACAGCGCAGGCCGTACATTCGTGGGATGGTTCTCTGACCTATGTTGACTTAGAAGATCTATCGTCGAGACTTGCTCAGGCTCTGAAAGTGGAAGGAGTGTCACATGAGGATATCATACTGCTCTACTTCGAGAAGTCGTACCTCACCGTTGTGAGCATGCTGGCAGTATGGAAGGCTGGTGCGGTCGTTGTCATGCTTGATCCCAGCCATCCGCATGCTCGCTTGAAAGCCATTGCAGATGAGACTCGAGCGTCCATGATCCTAACCTTCTCGCGCGGAGGGGTTTCCTTCTTGCCATCCTACATGCAGATAATCGATATCTCAAAGTCATACCTTGAGGCTCTGTCAGCTGCTCCATATTGTCCAGATACGATCTCACCAAGCTCACTAGCTACGGTCATATTCACATCTGGATCAACCGGCCACCCGAAGGGAATTCTGCTTGAACACAGCGCTGTAGCAACCAGCGTCTTGGCCCATGGCCCAGCCATGAACGTCAATCGCACTTCTCGAGTCTTTCAATTCGCTTCTTACGCCTTTGACATGGCTCTATACGACATTTGTACCACGCTTGTCATGGGTGGCTGTATTTGCATACCGTCAGAGCAAGACCGAATGGAACGACTACCAGAGGTGTTGACTGAGCTCGGAGCAAATTGGGCGTTCTTCACCCCATCCACTCTGTCAACTTTCCAACCTTACGACACTCCTACTCTCGCCACGATCGTTGTTGGCGGTGAATTTGTTAGCCAGGATATCGTAAACACTTGGGTTGATCGAGTCTCGCTCTTTCAGTGCTCCGGTCCGGCAGAGACTACGACCTGTCTTGCAGGTCAAATGACTAGATCTATACCCCGGAACTGTATCGGAAAGCCTTGCGGGGTTCTCTGCTGGGTTGTCAAAGTGTCTGATCCAAATCGACTTGCACCGCTTGGAGCTGTTGGCGAAATGGTACTCGAAGGTCCCACTCTTGCCCGAGGCTATCTAAGAGACCCAGATTCCGAAGCTTTCATCTCCGCCAGGCAGATGAGATGGGCAAGGGATATCCTACCATCATTAAAAAGTGAGCGGCGCATGTACAAAACCGGTGACTTGGTGCAGCAGAACACTGACGGCACCTTCAATTTCATTGGCCGCAAAGATGGCCAAGTCAAGCTCAGGGGGCAGCGTGTTGAGATTGGTGAGATAGAACACCTTATTAATCAGTTCCTACCAGAGGTCAAAGCGATCGCTGCGGTCATCGTTCCTAAAAACGGCAACGCCAGTGCTGAGCTGGCCGCCTTTGTGTCCCCGACCCTGCTGGGCACTGGAGATCCATGCCATGTTGCGAAGGCTCCGAAAGACTTTCGGGAAAAGCAAACAGGCCTGCAAGCCTATCTAGCGATGCATCTACCAAGATACATGGTTCCGTCAAGGATCGTCTACCTCGCTGGAATACCCCTAAATTCGTCCGGAAAGGTCGACCGGAAGGTTGTCAATGCTTTGGGGTGTTCGCTGTCAGTACTCGACCTCGATGCCCTAGAAGTCTGTCACATCTCTGAATCAACGCCACTCAACGCCGGAGAGGCTTTTCTACGGAAGATGTGGACGAGTGTTCTGAACATCAATCACGACGCTATTCACGCTGGAAGTCATTTCATGAGGCTCGGAGGAGACTCAATCACAGCTATGAGATTGGTAGTCGTCGCTCGAAATCACGGCAAGCTGCTCACGGTACAAGACATTTTCAGGAAGCCGACCCTACGACATATGGCTGCATGTTTATCAGAGCTTCCGACGTCTGACAGCATCACCAGCGGTACGTCCGAGTCCGATGGTGGTGATTCAAGAAGCCTGCAACAGCTTATGCGTGAGCTCGGTCTAGAACAGATATTACAGCAATATGGTGTTCGGGAGGAGGACATTGAGGATGTCTATCCCTGTACAGCTTTACAGGAAGGTCTCATGTGTCTCTCTGCCGAAAGCTCCGGAGTCTATACAGCTCAAGATGTATTCGAGCTCGGAACTTCGGTTGATGTTGGCAAGTTCAAGGCTGCTTGTGCAAGAGTAGCCGAGGTTGCTCCTATCTTGCGAACATGCTTGGTTCAACTCCAAGATCAAAGGATTGTGCAGGCTGTGCTTCGTCCTGGCATTTCATGGGACTCTGCAGAAGACGTCGAAACGTATCTACAGAGGGACCGAGAAGCTCCAATAGGTTTCGGCACACCACTTGTACGCTGGGCGCTCGTGAATCATGACGAGCGGAGATACTTTGTGTGGACTCGGCACCACGCTGCATACGACGGAGACTCATACATACTGGCCCTCGACGCCATTGAGGAGGCATATGCGACGAGTGGTGATGCTTTTTTGGCGAAGTCCAGGCTCGACTTCAAGGCATTTGTCAGCCATATCAGAAGCCCGAGGCACGAATCTAGTGCCGAATATTGGAAAGTCACTCTCAGGGATGTCTCACCTCCTCGATCCCTTGTCGTTAAGAGTAACAGCGAACCTCTTGTGCCAGCATCTCTGCGGCATACCTGTGCTTGCCATACGCCCTCCGAGTCCGCAATCACCACAGCGACCAGGATTAGAGCCGCTCTAGCTCTGATTCAGGCGAGAGCATCTGGCAGCGAAGATGTCTTGTTTGGCGAGATCACCTCTGGAAGGGATGTGTCACTACCTGGAATAGAGAGTCTCATTGCACCGACTTTTGCTTCTGTGCCCCTGCGCCTGACACTGCAAGATAATTCAGAGAATGTAGAAGACTTCTTGGCTAGAATCCAGGATCAAGTTGTTGATAGGATACCTCACCAGCACTTTGGATTGCAGAACATTATGCGCCTTCATCCAAACTTTCGAGAAGTCTGCCAATTTCAAACTCTGCTTTCAATACAGCCTCAGACCCACAATCTACGCGACAACTCGATCCTCAGACCTCTGCGCTCCGAATCCCACGCAGGCTTCTACACTCATCCGCTCACATTAATCTGCGAGACGGGCAAGGATCAAATCCAATTCAATGCGCACTTCGATGCAACTAAACTATCTGAGAGGGAGGTGTCGGGCTTACTACAGCAACTCGGCCACGTTGTCAGCCAATTTTGTGATACGCTACCTGCTCATACGACGATCGACGATGTTGATCTGGTCACTCCCTCTCAACTTGCACACATGGAGTCTCAGAACGAACAGCTGAAGATTTCAATAGTGTCTGCCTGCATTCATCGAGTTTTCGAAGGACAGGTCTCTCTGTACCCGGACGCTATTGCCGTCGCATGCCATGAAACCAATTGGACATACCTCGAACTCCACAGTAGAGCGACCAAGCTAGCTATTCATCTGCAAAGTCTCGGAGTTTGCCAAGAGACTATAGTTCCGATATTCATAGGCAAATCCCCATGGTTTGTCTTAGCAGTGCTCGCAGTCCTCAAGGCAGGCGGAGCCTACGTGGGCGTAGACCCGAATCATCAAGCTGATCGAACCGCAGGGATCATACGGGAGACCCGTGGATTCTTGGTGCTTTCGATTACAACGTACCGCGCTAGTCTGGGAGTCATTAAAATCCCCGTGATCGAGCTCAGTGAAGTATTCCTAGCCTCTCTGTCAGAGGCGGCAGACAACTGGACAGATTGTGCCAAACCTGAGGATGCTGCCATGATAGTGTTCACTTCTGGATCTACGGGCACACCCAAAGGCATAGTCTTAGAGCACTCCGCAATATGCTCAGCTATAGCCATTCAAGCGCCTGCTTTAGGCATCGGGCCAGGCGTCCGGACATTGCATTTCGCTTCGCCTGCATGGGATGTACTGATTGCAGAAGTATTCATGCCTCTCATGACTGGAGGCTGCGTGTGCATTCCTTCGGACGACGAAAGGGACAATGACCTGCCTGAAGCATGTAGGTTCCTGCAACCAAACTGGATGCTTCTGACTCCGAAAGTCCTCGCACTCTATCATCCGTCTGACTTCCCATCTGTGAGGACGCTGGTGACCGGTGGGGAAATTGCAACGCCCAGTGTACTGGAAGCATGGTGCAACATGCCTGATCGATTTATCAATATATACGGGCCAGCAGAATGTTCCCTGTTCTGTATATGGAACCAACGTCATGGCAAAAGTGGCGGTCCTGAACGTATCGGCGTTGGCCTCACAGCGCAATTGTGGATCGTTCATCCTGATAATCATGACATCCTGCTTCCTCCAGGTTCAGCTGGAGAACTCCTGATCGAAGGGCCTGTATTGGCTAGAGCTTACCTGCACGATGCCGCCAAGACAGCGAGTGCTTTCATCTCCGATCCGAAGTGGGCTCGGATCTCGAACAGATCTTCTGTCCGTAGGATGTACAAGACAGGTGATCTTGTACGGCAGAATCGTGATAACACTTTCGACATCCTCGGTCGAAAGGACAATCAGATCAAGATCAACAGTCAGCGTTTCGATCCTGGTGAGGTCGAAAACGCTATCAGACAGCTACTCCCACCCGAGTGGACTAGCGTAGTAGACAAAGTTGAGCCCAATACCAATACCAACAGCTCAGTGCCATGTCTGGTAGCCTTTATGACAACATCAAAGCAGCCAATAGAGATGGATGACAGGGACAGCCTACTCATGGAAATGGACACACCTCAGCAGAATCGCCTAGCACAGCTTCGCAAAGATCTTGTCAAATCGCTGCCGTCTTTCATGATCCCAGCCCTGTACATCCTACTCCGCAAATTGCCAGTTAACAGCAACCAAAAGCTGGATCGTACAAGGCTTCGGAAACTGGCTCAGGAGCTAACCGAGGCTCAGCACATGCGTTTCCGCCAACGAGAGGATGGAGGAAGGCCTGCAGAAGGTCCCAAAGAAGAAGCACTCGTGGCGCTTTGGTCTTCCATACTTGATATGCCCGACAACAAGATTGCAGGATCTGACAACTTCTTCGCTTTGGGTGGTGATTCCATCATGGCTATGAAATTGGCTAGTAGTGCCCGATCGAAGGGTATGGATCTGAGCGTCAAGCAGATCTTCAAGAACCCTGTCCTCAGCGATATGGCTGGACTGCTGCTTATTGACGGCGTATCAATACCCCAAGCCACTACTACGTCGCCACCTCTGAAGGACGATCAGCACACGAGACAAGAACCACACATAGAAGCTGTTTGTAAACAGCTAAGTCTTCTGCAGACTGATGTTAAAGCTGTTTACCCGGCGACCGGCTATCAGCAGCAAGCCATAGCGGCCACTTTGCTCAGCACCCGAGGTCTTCTTGGCTACTTCTTCTTCACTGCGAATCAAGCGGTCGATGTCGAGAAGCTGAAGCAGGCTCTTGATGGGGTAGTGAGCACTCACGACATCCTGCGCACTGTGTTCGTCCAACACCAAGGAGAGCTCTATCAGGCCGTCCTACACAATGTCTTTACTGGCATTCATACATACGAGACTGACCGAGACACACTTTCGGTGGCTAGACAGATCTGCCGGCAGGATCTTAGCAAACCTCTTTCGTTGACCGAAGTCTTCACTAGATTCTTCTTGGTCAAGAACATCGACAGCGATATATACACCCTGGTCATCCGTCTCTCCCATAGCCAGTACGATGGGCTCTGCATCCCGCACCTGTGGTACTCAATACATCAATCCTACTCAGGCACTCCCATGGCGATCCCTGAGCCCAGATTCTCCACTTACATAGGAAAATGGCAAGCCGCCAGATGTTTCGACTGGCAAACATATTGGTCCGGCGTATTGGACCATGCTTCTCCGACCTACCTCGTGCGCCGGTCGAGGCCAGCATACCGGCGACTAGAAGACAAAGTCCCCAGAGTGATCCGTAAGGCTCCTCTAACAGTCCAGCATACCCGCAACTTCACCACGTCAACATATATGCGAGCGGCGTGGGCATTGACCCTCATGGAGCTACTCAGTGTCTCTGACGTAGTATTCCTCAGCACAGTCTCTGGTCGCAACGTTCCAATCGCTGGCGTCGAATCTGTGATCGGTGCCTGCATCAACATCGTCCCCGTGCGCATCCAAATTCTCCCATCAACCACTGTACACGATCTCCTTGATCAGGTCCATCGTCAGCTCACCGAAAGCATCTCCTTCGAACTCACCGACCTCCGCGAGATCATCCGATACTGCACCACTTGGCCAAGCTGGGTCCGAGTCGGCTCCATCATCCAACATGACGATCATATCAGTGCCGCTCCACCGTTCCAGCTAGGATCCACGGTCTATGAGACAGCTAGCTTTTGTAACCCTGCAGAAATATCGGATGTAGCTGTTCATACTACCCTGGACAAGAGCGAGCTTGTACTGCGGGCTACGTCTCTCAGTGCGGAGATTGACATGCCGTTACTGGATTTCTTATTGGGTATCTTTGCGGAGAAGATTCATATGGTTTGCAATGATGCTACAACAGCCATGCCGGCCGCGGCATCCTTGACTCCCGCTTTCCCGCTACTGGCTGCTGAGCCAGCGGTCGCGGGGAAACTGCTCTCGAACACCACAGGCGAAGTTGATGCATTGTACAAGATTATGGAGAGCCTTCGAGGGCTGTGGTCCGAGGCTCTCAAAGCATCGTCCAAAGCGGGACAATACGCTGTCGCAGATTCATTCTTCGATGTGGGTGGGGATCTTGTCTCGGTAGCTTACCTTACCTCTTCACTGCAGCGGCAAGGATACAGTGTCGTCATGGAAGACATTGTTGCAAGACCCCATCTGGGAGAGATGGCGGAGTTGCTCTTTGCCTTACAATTTCGGCGTGGTGTGGAGTTAGAGCAATGAGAGTATTCCACAGAGATTCCATTTGGGAGGCATGGCAGAGTTGCTGCTTTCATTACTGTCTCGGTCCGGAGTTGAGGCAACAAGGTCATTTGACGTTGTTCATCATGTCTACTGAGTCTGTACTCTCCATTATTCCATAAATATTTCCTGTCGTATATTCATAACTGTGGTTTAACTTTCGCGTGTACGTCTGCTCCTCTAAGTATCAAGAACTTGACAATGCTTTCTTGCCCATTCATCCCGGCAAGATGGAGAGGTGTCCTGCCTGCATGGTCTTTGCATTCCAAGTCAGCCCCAGCCTGCAGCAATTTGTCTAGTGCTGTCTGATCTTCCTCTTCAACGGCTATGTGTAGTATAGTACGTCCGTTTACGTCGCGGAGATGCAGTAGATCTTGAAGTAGGCCATCTTGATCCGAGAGCATGACATGGTACATGACGGTCCTGCCTTTGTAGATATGGAACGCCATGTTCGGATTGCTCTTGAGGAGAATCTTCACTGTTCCGAAGTGGTTGTTGTCCAGAGCGAGGTGAAGGGCTGATCTGGGCTTCAAGGGGACATTGCTTTGCGAAGGGCCGGGTTCATGAAAGGAACGCTTGTATGGTGACGTGGAGACATGTGTATCTCTTCGCGACCTTACAGTCGTGTTTTGGCTGTCGAAGCCTCCAAGCTCGAGTCCAAGGAAGTCTAGATTGTTCGAGCCAAGAAAATCTATATCGCTGAACGTGTGATTGCTGGCAGGACCGGATGTATCCAGACGCAAATCTGGGCCTTCGGGCTCGTGCCAGATACTAGTGGTAGAGTTGGGGTCTTGGATACCAATATCGCCAGATCCTGTTTGGACAATTTCTTGAGCCCGTTTGCTCAGTTGCGAAGCTGGGCGCTGAACCGTTGTTGCAGCTGCATCAGCTGCGTCAGGTTCCCGTGCTATGTCGGTACGGTTATGCATTGATCCTGAAGGACTCCTTCGGGGACTCGGAGACGTGGCTCCTTTCTCTTTAGGTCGCTTCTTCCTCTTTCCTGGTCATATATGAGTCTGCTGGCTCGGTCATGCTAAAGCAATGCGCACATACGGTAGGTCCGCTGAGCATTTCGGTTCTGTATCTTTCGACGTTCAGCCATGTCTTCTACCTGCGTCCAGTCTTCTTCCTCATCAAGCGGCTCCGCTCTTTTCTTGGCATTTTGTGATCTCCTTGGTCTTGATAAAGCATCCTGCGGAGGCTCCCGATTGGGTGTCTCAGAGATCTGACGAGACTGCACCACCGGGCCAGGAGACAAAGGAAAGTCCAGTATATCCTCAAAGCTTGCATCCATAACTCGAGGCTATGTTGCCAGATGCAGCAACAGTGTGGTGACATATATGGTACACGGCACAGCTTCATGCCGGCTATTCGAGCCCATCTATCGCGGGAAACCATAGCATGTGGCACAAAAGGACCCAGGACCCTGCGTCTGGACTCCCTGATGTGAACCAGAATGGGTAACAAAAGGAATACCATGGCAAATCGCATGAAATGCAGAATGCACTTACCGGATCGGCCTTACCCCACCTCAGATATGAGACATCAATGCGATGAGGCTGCTATGCCTTCGCCGTTGAAGGATTAAGCCATTGGGAGAGGGTTCGAAATCCCCTCTGTACGGTGCTGTGCTGGAGCGACACGTCTCCTCCATCTGGCCCTGCATTCGGATCCTATCCATCGTATCCTCTTGCTGAATCCCGTCTCTACCAGGTAGCTTGACTGCTTCGACAGGGGTATGAATCCGGTGACAGTCTAGCAAGCGCTGGCTTGAAAGGACTCACCGGTCGAGTGCAGTAGAAGGAATCAGACCGGTGAAGCGTGGGAGCGCCAGCACGCGTGATTGAGGATTGATAGGCGCCATGACGTGCAGCACGGCTCGGATGTCTCTGCAACAAAGTCCCGAAAAAGCCCCGATAACCGATTCCACCTTTCAGAGCAAAACACGTCCTCATGGAACAGTCATCATTTACAGAGCAACGATTAGCCTCACGCCACGACGTGCCGCCCAGGTCAATATCCTTGAAGATGATACTCTACCTGCATGGTCACAATGTCACCTGACGCACGCAAGGATGGAAGCAGCTACGTGGGACTACCGAGTGTTGGTTTCCATCCGGACCTCGAGAGGACAACAACTGGCTACATGAGGCCATGATGAATTAATCATGTTGATAGTACACAATGAGTTCTTCTGACAGGTGCAGCGTCATATCTACTTTATACGAGAACTCATGTTGATCTCCGGGTCTCTATACTAGCTGATCTCAGTATGCCTTGGCGACTCTCTGCATATGGTATTCAAGAGCCGACATCTCTTCATACCGGGCGACCCCGCTCGCGACAACAAACTCTGTTAGTGGACCTGCACTGGCCCGGCGATCGGCTTTCACGAAGTAAGGGATCGATACACGAGCTGGTACAAGGCCCTTGTCCGCGTGTTTTAGGTACGCAGGAACTGTGACCTGATGCACACCCGCTCGAAGATGCCCATTGGTCCACCGCTCCAAAGTTTCGCTCACGTTAACAACCATTTCAGCCGGATTGCCGCGCACGACAGGTAAGAAGGAGCCGAGGTTGCCGCGATCCTCTATCTCCAGCCCGCCAATGTCGTCTTGGAAGAGGCATGTAATGACGCCAAGATCTGTGTGTGGCCAGATGCGGTTTATTCGGCCCTTGTTAATTTCCCCGATATCGACAGCGGGATAGTGATTGAGACGAAGCTCATCAGCACCGTTGCAGCATCTGCTAGTGAGGGAGCCGCCTCTGAGATCGAAAGCCATTTCTAAAGCTTCCATAATCATCTTGCTGGCTCTCTGCAGTGCGGAGTAAGCTGATTCTGAAAGCTGACGGAAACCGGGTATGTCTGCTTCGCTTGGCCACCGATTCGGAAATTCATCGTCACTCGGACATCCTAGGTCGAAATGTTCCTGCGTCGAGTGAGCCAGCGCCTCAAGTTTGTGATGCACGTCACAGCACTGACTCTAGAATCAACTACATCGACCGACCGGTCTGGCGTACGCAGTGCAGCGTAAAGCTTGGCTGCATTTTCAGACCCTAGTCTGCTCCACCCTCGCTGCGGATGTGGCCCTGGCTCATGCGCAAAGTGCATTTTCATGCTCGCTGGAAGACAGAATAATCTCTGTGCCTGTTGCTCGCTGTCAGAGTGCTCATCTCGACACTTTGTAAGTACTGACTTGTGTGAACATTTCAGCAATCGTTGTATCCGGAACACCATGATTGATGAGCTTGACAAATCCATGTCGCTCGAATGACGAGCGTAGTTCGCTAGCAAAAAGTCTTTTGTCAACCTCTGAGCCGTGAGTGTATGATCGGCAATCGAGGCACGGCAGCAGAGCAATCGTTTGTTGCTCTCGACGGAGTACCATGGCCACTAACAAATCTTGCCAGTCTTACGTTGGTCAGTGTCGTTATATTTCATATATGCTC
Organism: Elsinoe australis; assembly: GCA_007556505.1. Classification (NCBI taxonomy): domain Eukaryota; kingdom Fungi; phylum Ascomycota; class Dothideomycetes; order Myriangiales; family Elsinoaceae; genus Elsinoe; species Elsinoe australis. The sequence continues at coordinate 1,443,102 of SWCS01000007.1, forward strand.
TGCAAACGAGAAGAGCACCATCACGTCGATGCGTCCATCATTTCTGACGAGCCCGAATCCATATCATGCTGATCTGCGCATCAATCAGCTGAAGCTTTCCATTGTTTGGTAACGCTGGATTATAGTCGGAAAGGCAGACGCCACATCCTGAATAGCAGGCGCCTCACACGAGACCGGTTTTGACTGTTGTACCGGCATCCCTTCCCCGTCTATCGACCATGATTGCCAACGCCGCCTGGAGGTCTGACACTCCCTCCCGTCAGCTGCGTCCCGCCCTTGCAGCGCACATACTGCTCCTGCGGCAGCACCTATGCAATCTTAACCACAGAGGAGATGAGGACAGCAATGTAGCAAAGGACCTATCCACCGGTCATACACAATGGCTGATCTGGGTCCAAAGGGTAATGCAGCGACTTGTTGCCCGACAAGTCATATGTTCCCGCGATAGCCTCTCTAGAGCAGTCCCACTTACTATGATGTTATGACAAAAATGCCTCTCTGTACTCAATGCCATGGCAGACCTGGGACCACTTTACCACACAATCATGGTCTGATGCACACAGAACGGCCCGCAAGCCAATCCTTTGACTGGACGCTTTCTTCAGACCGAGCCTCGTGTAGACAACACATTCATCACAACCATGTTGAACCCACTCGTTGGCCTCCGACACCTTCCACGACAAGCACTTCGAGCAAAAGTAAGACGCAGGAAGGCAACTCTCCCACCCTCCAGAGCGTGACTTCGCCACATTATCGAGCACAAACGGACCATTCTTGCAATTGCCACATTCCGCGTGGTCATCAATGCTTCGAAACCAAGTCACCGCTACCTAGTCAAATACCTTTCCCACCCGGCCAGACAGCGGGACGTCCAGACAGTGGAAGATTAGACTACACGAACATCTTCGGGGATGATGGTCCTTCACATAACAACCCCATCCATAAGGCAGATACTCCTGACAAGGCGCAACCACATACCACGGGCACCGGCAGAGGCACAACAGTGTTACACCTCGCTGCAGAACATGGCCGCACAGAAGTAGTACGGACGTTGCTACAGCTTCATATGGATATCGACGGTCGAGATGCGACTGGATCGACGGCGCTACAACTTGCTGCCGCACGCGGACATGGAGAAGTAGTTCAGCGACTGCTATATGCGCATGCTACGCTAGACATAGAAGACGACGCTGGCTATACAGCGCTACAGCTCGCTGCTATGAACGGACATGCAGAGGTGGTACAAGTGCTTGTTAGTGGAGGTGCACTGGTGGACTGATTCAAAGCATATTGAGCTGCAGAGGCTATTCGTAACGACAGACATGAACTAGAGAGATCAAATAGTCCAACAGTATATTTCGGTCCTATCAAAGATCCTTCCCACGGTATCAAGCGAGATGCAATACCTACATTTCCAGGATAAACGATACTACTGCACACAATCTTTATAGACCTCAACCATCATCTCCGTCCAGCTCTCATCCCACCCACTTCTTCCCTTTTTTGGCTCCCACCCCAACTCCTCCCACCTCTCCGACCGAATCCTCGCATTCGTAGCCAACGCCTCCGCCATCTCCACCGGCCATCCCGAATCCGCCGCCTGCTCCTCTAAACTAACACTCTTCGGCTCCCTCCCCTTCAGAACCCCAGCCCTGAGGCCCGCCTCCCCATTCTTTGCCGCCCACTCCGCATACCTCATCTCCGCAACACACCCAAAGAACCACCCCTTCTCACCACTATCGGGGTACGTCCCCCTCACCACCTTCCCAACCAAACAAGCGAACAGCCCCGCCGCATCCCGCACATCAATCACGCCCCACGTCCCCTGTCCGTCCTCGATATACCCCGCCACACCCCTCTTGACATCCGCAGCAGCAAGACCGTACAGCATCCTGTTCAATTTCGCGACGCCAGTCCCGAATCCAGATATCAAAGGCAGCATAACGATATACGTCCGCACGGCCTTCTCCGCCCCGGTCTCAGTGACGACGATATCCGTCTTGCGCTGCGTGTAGCTCCACACTTTCTCCCGCTCCCGGAGTAAGGAAAGGACGTCGTCGCGGTCGCTGTGCACCCGCTTGTCCACCAGGCCGAGACTGAGGGGGCGGTCGCCGATGTTGCTGCACCCGGTCAGGTGGATGAAGGTGACGTCGGCGGCGGAGGCGGTCTTACGGTCTGCAAGGCCGTGGATCAGGGCTTGCGCGGCGATGGGGTTGAAGCCGCTTGCTAGGTGGAGGACGACGTCGTGTTGGGAGGCGAGGGTGCGGAGGGTGGTGGTGTCGTCTAGGGAGGAGAGGTGGTGCACGGTGACGCCGCGGGAGGTGAAGTGGGGGTTGTGGACGGTGGAGCGGACTGCGACAGAGATGGGGAGGTCACGGAGAGAGGGGTCCGGAGAGGTGAGGAGGGTTTCGAGGACGGTGCCGCCGCTTGAAGATGTCAGGAGTGAAGGAGACATGGGGCGGGGTGACTTACATGTAGCCGGTAGCGCCGGTGATGAGGATCTTGCGCTTGGTTTGTGGCATGCTGGAAGATAGTGATATAGAGATGTGAAAAGATGTAAATCTTGTATTGTACTCTTGTAGTACTGTCACAAATACGACCGACTTACTTCTATAAAGCACCTGGATTCACGGGAACCATTTCCCTCAGTGTCGACTTCTTGAATGTTGATTTCTAATGAGTCTCGGGGAGATACCTTTGGCCAAGAACAGGATTGTACCTGTAGTCGGACACTTTTTCAAGAAAATATTGCTCCGAAGAGGTCCTGAAATGTCTTTGCACAGATGTGCACTTTTTTGTAGGAAGGAGACGATGTCGAGAACGCGGTTCACTCGACACGGCTTTCCCGCTGGATGCGACTTCTTCCGCCGTAACGAGGGTTTGGTAGACACATCAGAATGAGAGGAGAGCGGAACATTGGAAACAAATGCCCTGATGATCTCATGGTGCGCTCCAGCCATGGTTCACTTTCATTGGGACTTCATAGGAGCAAAGTCTGCTGACGAGGGAGACTGCGAAGAAACGATGCCGTCGTCAAGTCCGCAATCGAATCCGCTGACCGGACGCAGAATTCCTGCCCGCGCTTTTTCAGGCGCAAAGTCCTCACATCCACTTACTTTCGCGGCAGTCTACATACAAGACTACCATGAATGAGGCACTGAATACTAGCGAACTAGGCTCAAAAAGCTAGTGAGTCTGCCATATACGCCAACGATGTGCAGTCAGTTGACATGAGCATAGTTGGGATGAGGCGTATGAGAGAGAAATCCGGAATCATGCAGAAGACGCAGACGACGAGGGCACAGTCTGGTTCGACGACACGGGCGCCGAGGAGAAAGTACTGGAGCTGCTCAACAAGCACGCAGAAGAAGGTAGCTTGAGTGAAGTCGATGGCGACACGTACTCGGCCTCAAGATTCCTCGATCTCGGCACCGGTAATGGCCACATGATCTTTGAGCTTCGAGAGGAGGGATGGCAAGGCGACATGGTCGGCGTGGATTATAGTGAAACCAGCGTACGACTAGCGCAGCAGATCGCAGCGCAACGAGCTGAATCGGACGCTTCAGCCGAGAAGAACAAACCTAAAAACACTACTGCGTTCTACAGATGGGACTTGCTTCAAGACGAACCCGGGGCATGGCTCAAGGATGGCTTTGATGTCGTGCTTGACAAGGGCACTTTCGACGCTATCTCTCTATCTTCGGAGACTAATGCGCAAGGTCGACGCTCTCACGAGGGCTATCGGGAGAAGGTCTTACCTCTGATCAAGCCTGGTGGACTCTTCATCATCACTTCCTGCAACTGGACCAGAGACGAAGTGCTGAAGTGGTTCGAGGGCGCTGATGGTCAACTCAGCCTGGTCGACGAGGTTGACTATCCTAGCTTCACCTTTGGCGGAGAGAAGGGTCAGAGCGTCTGTACGCTGGCTTTCAAGCGGAAGTCCGACTGATGCGGCTTCTCTTGTAGAGGTCAGGGCATGTTACTGCCAGCCCGGCCACGACGGAGGATGGCTATCGTCAACCACTTCTTGCGCCCTGTGTGGTCCTCCCTTCCGCCGTCCCGCTCCTTGTCCCAGGGTCTCCGAACCCCGTCAGCGTCCTCCTCGTAGATCTCCTCGACCTCCAGTCCTAACGACATTGCTGTGTCAAAGAAGGCAGCAAGCTTCATCCGCCCTGTGTGGAAGCCACCAATCGCAAACACTCGCGCAGAAGGCTCCGGTGAAAGGAAGTGAAGCATGGAATGAGTGAGCTCTTCGTGAAGCTGTGGCATCCAAAAGCAATCTGCCGCCAGGACACGAGTGAAATGATGCTTGTTCGCAGTGGCAAAGTCATCATCAAAGACACCCCACTCGTGACCCTGGACTGCAGGGCCTGGCTGCTTGAGCAGATGCTGGTTCTGTGCCAGATTCTTACGGACGTTGTCCAAGATGACCTTGGCCGGATAGTCTGATAGCACTACCTACAATCAATTAGACAGAGACATTGCCACACCCACGTGATCCACCCACCTCCTGTGCCCCTGCCAGATGGGCGACCATTCCCGCTAATCCTACCCCTGCACAAATTTCGTCAGTGCATGCCATCTACGTCACCAATTCAAATGGCCTCCCACCTGCTCCTAATTCAAGCACAGTCTCGCCCTGAACACTCCATGCCCTGACCTCACTGTCCGTAAGAAGCCTCTGCCCTGAGATGCGCTCTGCCATTAAGATCCCCGCATTCCAGAGGTAGTGCCCAAACAGCCGTCTGTCCGTCTCGCCATCGGGATCCGCGGTTGTCAATTCAATATTGCCATACTTGGCACTGTGGTATATCAACAATGCACCTGCCTCGCCATGGTGGTTGCGGAGGTCGTCGGGGAAGATCAGTCCCGGCGCGCTGGCGAAGATGTCCTCGGGTGTTTCCTCTGTGCTGGCGGGGATGAATTGAATCAGCTCAGTGAGGTTCTGCATTAAGACTCTTGGTGCTGGCCGGGATGCGGCGACATAGGTGATGGTGTTTTTCGGGGAAAGGTTCGGGGGTGCCCCGCCCCGCCCGTTTGAAGGCCCCACTTGTCTCTAATCCACAATGTATGAACCACTCCAGTACTAGCAAATGAATACACCTCTATCACCGACAGAGTCATTGAACGGAAGACCCATCAAATTGACCGACGAAAAAGTCCCTGACAGCAATGCCGTTCGGCGGTAAGTCTGATGGCCACAGCGATCGAACTTCCCATTGTAGAGCACAGAGCAGACAAGCTCCGCTATATCGAGGAAGTATAATTTTCGAGCTCACTAGTCCTGCCGTACGATATTCGAAGCCTCCTGACAGTGCCATACCAACTGGGCACGTTGTATAGACTCTGCACATCGGATGAGAATTGAGCTGCAATGTGCATTTGGAGACGTTCTGGGACAGTCTCGCGTGCGGTCATCAGCTCTTGAGACATATGGAGGCTCTGCCTTGGACTCGCTCTCGCAGATACAAGTCCACTATCTCCGTTGATCACCGCTCGAGCCACTCGACGTTGTAATTTGAATGCTTCAGAGAAATCGCTTGATCAATTAAAGATTACTTTGACCTGAGACCGACGCGAATGCAGCGACGACTTGCTGGACACATGGGCACGTCACTCCATCAGCATGATGAAGGATGCAAGAATGCACGAGACATCACTCCACAGTGTGTTCCCTCTTTTGCAGCTAATCTGAGCTTTCAGAGCACCTGGAATTGGCATCGGTCAGCAGTGACAATCCCAAGCACAGACCGGGCCTTCTCTCTAAGGTCGGGCTTTGGAATTTCTAGTCCCTTACGTTCAGACCGTTCAGGTCATCGCCAGCTGTCACTCGACTTGTGCTGCAACACAGGAAGATACCCCAAAGACAAGGAGCTGAGCATGGCCGAGCACATGTTTGATTGCTGGCGATGAAGTACATGCGAGGAACGACGGTAGAGGAAATGACTACAGCTGAGTGTAACGAGTTAGAAGGGTGAAGTCTGCTGGACTGATATGATCAGGATCATGCCGGCATACCGTGGCGGGCCCGCAGCTATCAAAGCCAAGGATGTGGGCAATCCGAGATCCACTATCGCGGAAGTGCTTGATGAGGAGAAGTCCGCAAAATCATGAGTGTCTTGTTGTGGAGGAACTGCTCGCCTGCCCGCTCAACCCCGGATTTCTCCACACATGTCGCTTGTCGGCTTTTGACTTCGGACCCGACCACAGAACTTCTCCAGCATCTGCATGTTGACGTTTCAGCACAGCGATTGACTTTGCACGTCTGATATTCCCTACAGGTTAGAGGTGTATGCAAGCTCTTCGCACGGGGACTCTACTTCAACACTCATGCTTTGGTCTTTTGATCCTCTTGCAACCTCTGTCTGCTAACATCTTCTTTTTGGTTATCGGCAACGGCTGTACGAGGAGATTACTTTGCCAGTGCACGCCTACCACCTTGTTCTCGGAATGTGGGGTGCTGAGTAGCATGGAGCCGGTATTTATATCCAGCTGTAGGTAGGTTACTCCTTTTGATCTCTCTTTGCCATCTGCGACCATGGTTTCCCTAATCCTCGTCTCGATCTTGGCTCTGTGTTCAGGTCTTGGGCATGCTGCACGCGCTGTCAAGGTCCCCAAGACAGCTCCCCAGGGCGCTGGGCAGCCATGGCCAGACTTCATGTCCTACTCCATCGAGTTTGGGTCTTTACTCGACTATGCAGGCAACCTGTCTGCACCAAATGACTTTTCCTTGAACTTGCTCAAGAATATCGGAGACATATCAGGTACCAATCCATCCATCCGAGTTGGTGGAGCCTCGCAGTACGTGCCCCTCTGTCTTACTCAATTTACCAGCCTCCAGGATTGTCAGCCAGCAGGGACCGTACCACCTTCATACCAGAGCAGAAAGAGGCCTTCATCGGCACCATCATCCCCGCCATATCCACCGACTATCCAGGCCGCATCACCATCGGCCCAGCATTCTTCGAGTCCTTCCAGACCTGGCCGGGCTTCAAGTTCACCTACGGCCTGAACTACGCCAACCTCGCCGTCCTCAACAGCACCGCCGCCTCCATCCCCTACATCTGCCACACTCTCAAATCCAACCTCCTCGCCTTTGAATTCGGCAACGAGCCCGACCTCTTCGTCCTCTTCCGCGTCCGCAACGCCACAACCTGGACCGACGCGTTCTACGTAAAAGAGTGGACCACCGCCCTCCCCACCATCCACAACGCCGCCCTCGCCGCCTGCCCCCACCCCTTCGCCGGCCTAGCGCGTGGCTCCCTAGGCAACCTCACGGTCCTCGACCCCACCGCCTCTTGGCAAGCAGGCCTCAATGCCGCCAAATCCATCCACCACCTCGCAACGCACAACTACATGGCCGTCTCCACCGCCCCGGGCCTGACCCTGCAAGGCACCCTCCTCAACGCAACCGCCATCCGCTCCTCCGTCTCCGCCCACATCTCATTCCACGCCCGCCTCCTCGCCTCCGATCCCTCCACCCCGCCCCTAGTCCTAGGCGAGCACAACTCGCTCGCCCTCCAAGGCCGGTCAGGGATCTCAGACACCTTCGGCGCCGCGCTGTGGAACCTGGCTTTCAATGCGCAGGCCGCCGCGAGTGGAGTCAAGAGACAGCATATGCACCAGGGCACGAATTATCGCTATCAGTTGTGGCAGCCTGTTGCGACGAACTATAGTAGAAAGGCCACGAAGGCGCCGTATTATGGGAACGTGGCGCTCGCGGAGTTCATAGGCAAGAATCGGGATGGGAAGGTGCGCGTCGCGGATCTGGGGTTGGGGGAGGAGACTTGGGCGGTTTTTGGGGCGTGGGAGGCGGGACAATTGAGGAGGGTCTTGGTGGTGGATTTGAGGGGGTGGAATGCCACGCAGACGGGGCCGAGGCCGAGGGGACGGTATGAGCTTGATTTGATGGGGGGGAGGTGTGAGGGTAGGGTCAGGAGACTGAGTGCTGCGGGGAGCGATGCGACGAGTGGCGTCACGTGGGATGGGATCAATTATGATTTTGAGAAGGGGAGGGGGAAGCCGGTCCGGGTGGCGAAGAGGACGGGGGAGAAAGTCCAGGTTGATAGGGGCGGGAAATTGGTCGTCGAGGTGCCATGGAGTAGTGCGGTGATAATTGATTGTTCCTAGACAGACGGGCACGACACTGCCATCTCCGGACAGAGAGTCGGTTCAAGAAGCTGGCATTGAATTATAAAGCTACTAAGCTGTGACGCGCCATCAATCGTCCTTCTCCACCTTTACCGTTGTCCCATTCCTCTCTTCCTTCTTCACCCCTGCACTCTCATTATCATCCCTGAACTCAATCCCTCCAACCAGCACTTCACTAACCATCTCCAGCCCGGCAACAAAGATACACAAGCAGCTAGCGATTACGAAAACAGAAATACTCTCACCAATCTCCAACCAACTTCCCTCATCCCTGACAGCCCAGAAGAACCTTAGCGTCAACCAGTCCCCGATACCCGTGACGATAGTATAAAGCGCCCCGCCCCGCAGGCGCAGCCTCTTAGTCAAGACGCCGAGGTTCGCACTGACGAGCACAAACGGCGCGATGATCTTGAGGATGAGCAGCGCGCCCTGGCTGAAGGGGTCGAAGACAGGAATCAAGCGGTTGACGGCGTCGAGAGAAAAGGACGAGATCGAGGCGATGTTGCCTGTGCTGAAGAAGCCGGATTGGAGGAGATAGAGGAAGAAGAGGGCGATGCGGGCGTCGGAGAGGGTGAGAACGCGGAAGTCGCTCCATTTGCTTTGTTTTGCTGATGGGGTAGGTGCGGATTGCGCCGAGTGTGCTGCGGCGGTAGCGGGGTCGGCTGTGGCGAGGGCGGGGGTGAGGGGGTTGAGTTGGGAGATGGGGTCGGAGGGGATGGTGGGCTTAGCGGGTGAGGATGTCAGGCGGTAGATGCGGTGCTCGAGGCGGACCCAGGTTATGAGGGTCAGGGAGAAGGCGAAGTAAAAGAGACCTTCCCACGAGATGGTGAGGATAATGAACATGGGGGCGAAGGTGAGGAAAATGATCATAAGGCGGTGGAGATAGTGGCCGTTGGGTTGGAGGGTATGAGCAAAGGGTAGAATCAGCGAGGAGACTATAGCTGTTAGTGAAGTAGCGAGGTGCAGAAAACGGCAACGTACCTAGCACAATCCAGCCAACCACCTGTGTGCCCAGGGGCAGTCCAGCTTTGGCCTGGAGCGATGAGACGCTTGAGCGGGTGACGAAGATCGCGAGCGCGATTAAGCCGACCTAGGCATCATTAGATTGAGCACAGGCTTCAGGGGATCGATTGGACGTACCTGCACTCCCAGAATAAGGCGAGATACCCCATCAGCTGTCGGAGATGCAAGGTCCTGACTTTCAGATTTGTCCTGCTGTATGACGCTCTTGCCGAACGCAATATATACGATGCCCACGATGAGCATGAGAAACCCGCCGAGAGATCTGCGACTCTGTCAGCTTCTACTCCAGCATCCAATTTGAGTTTTGACTCACATTAAGTTATTGCTCTCCACCTTGATAGCCGGTAAAAGCGTAAAGATACTCATCGCTATGCAGCATAGGATCCAAGTAAGGCAGAGTACAAAATTCTTCCGCAAAAAGTCGAAACCGTATGATACAGGCCAGATGATCCCCATCAAATACATTACCGTGTACATTTCCCTGTAGTAGTATGACTGGACCTGAAATGCTGTCAGCTTTCACGAATCCCGGTGCGCTGTTAGTGAGCAGTCCACATACCATAATCTCCATAATGCCGACCAGAAGAACCATGTTGAAAAGCAGTCCCATCCAGTCTTGCGCCACAACGCCATGTGCCAATGCTTTCGTCCCGTTGATGATAGCTCTGCGTCTTGTATACACCTCCTCCCAAAACACTACTGGGAAAATCGCATAAGCGTAATAGGTCAAAGGACTGCTTTGCATCGCCAGCAAAGCGAAAAGTCCAACTCCGACAGAAGAGAACGCAATGGTGCTGCCCGTCGTTCTCTTCACTTCGATGTTACTGTTTAGCACATGCTGATCGATAGCCATGGTGAAGCTGAAGGCTATCCAACCAAGGTAGCCAGCTGTGACCATCATGCGCAGGAAAAGCCAGTCGTAGGTCTGAAGGTAGCGCAATCCATCAAGACCCAACTTCATCAACTCGTCTGAGTTGCGAATGGCTTGCTGGTAGTCCTTCTTGTCGATTGTCGCTTGGATGTCAGCCAAGCGATGCTCAATCGAATGCTCCTTATCACCGAAGCCGTAGAACGGTTTGTACCGCAGCACTGTAGCTATTTTCTGCTGCTCCTTGATGCGATACATCTCCAGAATCGTTTGAGAATTGACTAGCATTGCTTTCGCTTTCTCCTCGTCTGATGCGGCAAGGAATTCGAGTGGGAGCTCGCCTACGGAGTTGACAGGAAATTCCAGACCAGCGAGATAGGCCATCAAAGTGGCAACGTCACCCTGCGCGACATCATTCCTCTGGATTTGATCGAGATGCCAGTCTGAGGAAAAGCCGTCTTCGTGCCCATGAGCAATGCCCTTCTTGACCTTGCGCGGTTTCGCAACACCGCTACCCCACGCAATCAATGGTGTCCTGGTATTGTCCGGATGTCCATCACCGTGGCTTCCCCAATCGCTCATGCCATGGTCCGCCGTGAAGACAAAGGCAGTCTTGTCGTCCGCGAAGTAGTCCTCCACCAGTTTTGTGATCTCCTTCACGCCCTCGTCCACAATCTTTATGTTGTGCAGATACTCCCGAGAATATGGTCTGTACGAGTGTCCAGTGGTATCCAGTCCAAGCAGATGCAAAAAGAAAACGTTCTTGTCCTGCTTCAGCAATCCCTCCAGCGTCGCATTGGTCCTCGCCTCCTTGAAGAACTCCCTCACCCGGTCAAACACCCAAACGTCCAACTCCAGCGCATCCTTGCTAAAATCCTCCATTTCCGCTCCGTATGTGTACGCATCGACTCTTCCAGGGACTGCGCCCTCAGCGAACATAGGCAAGATATCCGGACTTCCCCAGCTCCATGTATGCCTGCTCCGATTGAAGACACTGTCAAACTCGACAGGATTCAGCTTCCATCCTGTTGTCACGGCCGACACATCCTCGTACAGCCCTGCGATCAGCGCGACATGGCCTGGTCGCGACTCGGTCGGGACACGTGTATGCGATACGCCGAAAGTGCCGTGCTCGAGTACAATGTTGCGAAGGAATGGCGCAAGCGGTCTGGGGTCCAGGGAGTCGGCGGTCTCGTCTGCGCCGGGAGAGGGGTCGGGGAAGTACTGGAAAGCTTTGTCTGCGCGAAGGCCGTCGCCTAGGTATATCGATCAGTCAATTGCTCTACTCATCCGGAGCCTTCAAGACTGACCGACAAACAACACTAATCTCTTCGCTGGTGCTTCGCTCTCCTCGACGCGATAAGCGTTCATGCCATGAACGATGGGGCTGACAAAGTAAATGTCGAAAATGGAAAAGATGTATGTCAGGTGGAACAAGACCGCGATCCCCAAAAAGCCTAGACGTCCCAGTCGAGCCATGATGGAGGCAAAGGAATGACTTGGCTCGCTGTGAGAGGGCGCAATGCAAAGTGTCGAGGTCGGAGCTCACGGATGGACATTTTTGGGAGCTGATGTTTAAAGATGGCTTTTACCCCGGATTTTCGTGGCGGCAAAAGGAGAGGTCGCGTTGATACACGTGCGATAGGCTGTGGAAAGTATAGCCTAGATGACCGACGGTAGAGGATGAATCGTTAATCTGCTTTCATAATGCTTTCGTTCAAAACTACGTTCCTGTCTTATTCCGGTGCAACTACAGACCACTGGCATGGAAGCACTCCCGGCGCTTTGCAAGTCTGGCTATGGCTTCTCAAGCCTAGCCCTGAACTCCATAGATATGCCTAATCTATGCTTCTCCATAACGCCTTGCTTGGTCGACCATGTATTTGTGTTAAGTACCCTCGAATGACCATCTCAGAGCGTTGCTAAAACAGTAAGTGGCGATGCCTTCAACCTAGTTGTTGAGCTGCGTCCTCCGCCCAATCATTGCTGTTCCGCGCCTTGGTCTTGCTCGATGAGACTCCCGCCGGCTAGTGACCATAATCGAAGCATGGCCACCCGAAGCTTGACCACTCTTCCATCGATCCAGTCTCACCTCACCGACCTACCTTCCCTCCTTCCCAAACCCCTTACTCCTCATACTAGCCTCCACAGCCGCCCAAATCTCCTCCACAACCTCCCTATCCCTCCACCTCTGCTGCGACGTCTGTCCTTCCCTGAACGCATCAATCTGCGCACTCAACACACCTCTGCCCCAACCCTTGACCGACTCCGGCGTCGTCTCCCCCCTCCAACCCACATACACACCCAGAGCATGCGTGAAGAGATCCGCAGGATGAGCCCACTTGTAACCCTTAAACTGCCACGCCTGACCCGTCGTGAAAACAGCCACGACACGGTTCCAGTAATCTGGCTTGAAGTTCTCGGGGGATTCGACGAGGATGAAGCGCAACGGTCGGCTTGGGTCTATCGATGGGATAGTACGGGTGATTTGCACCATGTTGGCGCCGGTGCTGGAGGATGAGGGTGAGGTGTAGACGCCGTCGACGAGGAAGGATTTGATGTTGCTGAGACGAAGGAGGGAAGAGGCTGAGGGGGAGAGTAAGATGATGGGCTCGGGTCGTCGTCCGCTAGGTTTGGCAGGGCGCGCTGCGACGGTGGTGGACGCGGCGGGAGTGGGGCCATTGGGGCGGGCAGAGGTGCGGCGCAGAAGCGATTCGGAGATCTTGCGGACGTGGGAGAAGTCCTGAGTTTGTTAGCACTGTATCACTTGATTTCATATTAGGGTCTCTTACGGTGGGTTTGATTCCCCTTAGCACAGTATTCCTGTCCCCTAGACTTCGCTCCATCCGGTAGATGGTCTTGATACGCTCCTCTTCCCGCCGTCCTGTAGCTGCTGGCGCCTCGCCCATGACAACATCGTCTGCACCCCTAGCAACATCTGCTGCCCCGTCTGCGGCTTTCCTCGCAGCTTTCGTGTCATCCTCCCTCTTAATGAACTCGCTCTCGTCCGTCTCGCCGTTCAGCCAGCTCGCAAGATCCACGCGCTCTGTGAAGCTGACATTTGTGACACCCGATAACCCGTTGCTCGTTCGCGCCTTGTCCAGTGCTTGTACCGCTGCGATGTAGTCCGTCAAGCCAGCATCTCGATTAGTCCAGCTAAAGTAGACCGAGAGCAGGTCCAGCGGCGCATTGTCACGGTGCGAGATGAAGCGCGTAGGCGTAGATAGCGGTATCACAGTCTTCGATGCATCGCCAGGCTTTTGTGTGTTGAAGAGCAGATGAGTTGCAGTCTCGAGAGCGACTGCATCCTTGGCTTCTGAAGGATCCGCTGTCGAGGTTGGGAGTGGATGTGTATTGTTCGCGATAGCTTCGCGGAGGAGGATCAATGGATCGGGCGCAGAATCGCCATTGGTAGCCATATCGATTCGCGTGTCCGGAACGGAAGTCGAGAAAAGTGCTTTCTGTTAGCCCGAAGTGTGAGTAGATGGGATGATGTCGCGCGCCAATGCGGCTCAGAAGTCAAAAGTTGGAGCTCACTTCCGCGCGGAAGCTTTGGACGCTCTGGCTTTATGCTTTTATTTGGTGCTTGCATTTCACATTTATTTCATGTCACTACAATGGTATTTTGCAATAAGTGGATTTTGCAATACGTTCACTAGCTATGCATTCCATCAAGCAACCAATCTCTTGCCCGACACAAAGACCGTAGCTCAAGAGCAAGTCTTCTCAAGACTGCTGATTCTTCCCTCTCCCATGCATAGGACAGATATGCTTTGGTCCACCATGATGCTTTGGATGCAGCGGGCAGAGTGGGCTGTTGGGTAAGTGATCGGGAATGTCGAAAGCAAAGCCTGGTATTTCCTCGACCGGTGTTCTGACCACATCATCTATCCTCATCCTGAAAAAGTCCCTCTGATCTTGACGATCTTCAATTGGGAGTGGCTTCGCCTTCTTCTGCTTCTTCTTGTTCTGACCACCTTTCAACGACTCTTCGGACTGCCTCAACTCATGTGCTTGACGATGGTCCAGAAAGAAGCCACGACCGACACGCTGCCCTCCCGCGCTTGATGCATAACGAAGAGGTGGTGTGTTGATTCTCTTCATCTCCGAAGGTAGAAAGCTCGGCGATCCTGGACTGGTGAGCTGCATCCTTGGATATTGCTTTCCATTAGAAGCAATGTACAGTTGGGATACCGAAGTTTTGCTGCCTTCGAGCCACTCTGTCACATCCATGTATACCCTCGGCGAAGCGTGACCAGATTCATCCGAACGTCTGCTGATTTTGCGTGCAAGTGGTGTGCGCGGTGAGACGCTGGAAATAGTATCCTCAGATCGGTGACGGCGTTTGCAAAAGTAATTCGGACGAGGGTTAGAGGTGGTGGTAACCGGGGTTCCAGTCAGCTCGCCAGGTAAGGTGATTGGTGATGGAATGGCGATAGTGGGAGCTGCGGTTGGAATAGCACTCGTCCGTCGTTTCCATAGATTCGACAGGAATGTGGGCTTTCTTGTCGCAGTAGCGGGTTTCCCGATCCCTGGATAGCTACTGATATGCTCGAGAGGGTTTAAGACCGGAGATCCGAGTCGCTCCGCGTAATGGAATGGTTCATCTTCCTCGATGGTGGAGCGTTCAATGTTTCGAGCTCTGAAATCCAGTCGAGGGCTGGGAAGTGGAGATTGATATGATAGTGGGGTCGAGGGGCTTTGCTGCAGTGCTGGTGTAAGGACCAGGTCATTCGTGGAGTTTTTGGAGCTACGACCGCGACGGAGAGAAGGTCTCTGTTTGGTCGCATCGGAGCTAACCTCTCGATGGTGGAAAGATCGTTGCTTTGGGATGTTGGAACCTACTTCCCGTTGTGGAGGGAAGAAGCTCCGGTCGCCGGGTGTTGCAGGAGCTTGTGGTGTCAGAATAGCTCCGCGGCTGGAGTTGGGGGATAGTGTAGGTGACATAGAATGAACGCGTGTGAGAGTCGGGCCACGCAAAACAGTATCGCTTGTGAAGCTTGCGGCTGATCGTTGACGAGTTACTGACGGCTCAGGGCTGGAGTCTGCTACGATGGTAGGTTTGGAGGTTCTAGGCGTCTTCTCATAATCTGGCGTGATTGGGCAAGCAAGTGCCAGCGGTCTTGCTGCCTTCCTGTTCTGCTTGAACGTACGTGGGTCATTGCGCCGGCGTCCTAGAAATCGTGCGAAGCTGCTGCCAGAGCTTTTCGACATACTTGAAGATGTAGATATTTTGGAGTCGGCGGACGGAGAATGTTGCTGAGGGTACTTGGATTGAGTGTAATCGTCACTTGACAAACTTATCAGCAGAGTCATACGTGTGAATCGAGAGATAGCTGTACCTGGGTGATATATCTAGTGAAGGAGTATCGCCCTGTCCATCCTGGCAGGCAGAGTAAAGATTGGATAGAACCAGAGCCCGAGGATTATTAGCCAGCAGCAAGTCCGTTCCTATTGTCGCTGGTCGTGGTCCATGGGAGGGTAGTAGCGTCCTGGCCGAGGATGGTGTAAACCAGGATTTGACTCGCGACTGTGTCCTGGCATCCTGGAAGTCCTTGGCTCCATCTCGTCTTCGTATCTTACCTTCTTGGGTGTTTTCCATTCTTCACGCTCTGTGCTGTCCTCCTCAGCTCTCGCCGATTGCTTGTGCTTGTGCGTCTTCTTTCTCGACTTTTTCTTGCTGTTGTCCTGCGAGGTTTCTTCGGAGCGATCCCCGTATTCAGCGTCTTTGAAGTACTTGCGAGGATGTGTGCTGCACAAAACACCAATAATGAATGTCGCAAGCAAGAATGTGAGGCGCTTCTTTGCGAAGTGCTCCTTGCGGTCTTCGGTGGTACCCATTTTAACGGGACATAAGGGTATGGCAGGTGGGTTGTCAAGCGTAGGGTTGTTAGGATATACGTGAGGTTTGTGGTTGTGGAAAATTGCCTTGTGAATGGATGCGAGTTTGTCCCCGCGCCTTCTCGTGGTGGTGACTGAGGTCGTGCTTTCCTTACCTGTGTCGCCATTCTTGCTTGTCACCACAGCCATGTCATTGTCTAGAGCAAGCGACAGCATCACATGTACAGATTTAGCATCAGAGTTGTGGTCATTAGGCATTTGTCACGTCAGTATGTACATGTGCACCTTCTTCAAACAATGTGTATGTTCGAGGAAGTCTGAAGGTGTTCCTGTCGGATTTTGTAGAGCATGAGCGCGATGGTCGAACGGGTAGCATGTGCATTGTGCCGCAACGGCCTTTGACACACGATGAATACAAGTTTGTAGGTGCATGATGGGCTTCGGGCGTAACTTCGCAACTCTCGATTCATTAAGTCTGTAAAAATGACGGCGATGGACATGGAAGCATGATGATAAGGATTTTAAGGATGATCTGCGAATTTATATTGCGGTCCGCGGCTAAGACAAGGAGATCCAATCTCAGCCTCCGGATCTTCCCCCTCAATCAAAACACGGCGGTTCCAGGTTGCAGCCGGTAAGCGCAAGGTTTTCTTTCTTTGCGACACGACACTTCTCTCATCGCACTGCTGAACCCCACGCTGTGATCATGTTGGAGCCCAAACCACATCAGCAGAATATCCAGGTACCGGAATGGGAGCACGAAAATGCAGGGCGATCCACCGCAGGGGATGCCGAAAAGTCGCTCCACATCCAACACGCGATCCGATTCGATGCGTTGACAGACACGATCACATCGACACGGAATAAAGTCCGACCACGACTTGATGCTCTACTGCCACCAAGCAAGAAGTATCTAGGATTGCGGCGCAAATGGTTCTTGATTGCGCTTGTTTGCGCATTTCTTGCACTACTGGCGCTGATAATCGGGCTTGCTGTTGGCTTGACCGGTAGCAAATCGTGAGTGGCTAGCCTACCTCTTCTTCAATGGACGACGAAAGTCATTGCTTACTTTGTGATAGGCAAAATCTGCCACTTCCTTCTAACAGAGAGACGTTCACTGGCGACTTCACTTACTACGAGCCTGGAATGGGGGCGTGTGGCATCACCTCTACATCTTCCGAAGACATCGTCGCTGTTAGCAAGATCATCTTCGATGCTGCACAGACTGGCTCGGACCCGAATCAGAACCCACTGTGCGGACGACGACTTCGAGCAACAAGGTATGGACAAATCATCACTGCTTTCGAATGTATCTGACAGGCCGTAGATTCAACGAGCAGACAGGTTCGCAGCGGAGTGTTGACTTGACAGTCGTAGATCGATGTAAGACAAACCCACTTGATCGGCTACTGACCAGACCTCTCACTGACATCCATTGCAGGTGTCGGATGCAAACCGACGGACATTGACACTAGTTTGTCAGCGTTCAAAAAGCTTGCCGCCGAGGAGCTTGGTCGCGTAACTGTGACTTGGGCGTGGCTGTAAATGTGTAGAGATGAAGATGATACCCCAAAGCGCCGTGCGGAGAAAATTGTATTATATATTAGCTCTACGTGAAACGTGTTGTTGAGCAATCGACACGAGGCTCGCTGGATGTATTATTGAGATAGAAGAAGTCGTGCTCTTCAGAATCGACAATGTGAATCAGGTCAAACGTTGAATGCTTTCAATGTTCCGATCATGCAAGGCGTGGACCTGAGCTGTGATTGGTTGCTGTGCAAGTCTCGGCAATAGCCGCTGCTTCGATTTCACGTCATCAGACCGGCGTTGGCGCAGCTAGTCTGATACCGCACCTGCACATCTCTCCCGCCTTCACTGCCCTTCACGTCGCAATACATCCCCCTCCATACCCACAAGCCTTCTTTCCCGATCAGTGGGTGCAGCGCAGAGTACGAAGCAACATGAAATTCCTTAACTTGCTCACCTTCGGCCTGTGCGCCACCGCAAGCGCCAAGTCGCTCAACACCAGACAGCAGAAGGCCTTGGTCGACGATTCGCTCAGTGTACCTGGCGACAACCCTCTCAACTTCTGCGCGACTCCCGACAAGGATATCCTTGAGCTTGACCGCGTTGACCTGAGCCCGAACCCACCTCAGGCGTAAGTCACCAAGTCTTGCCTCCCAGGCAGCACACGACGTACTAACTCGTTTCAGCGGCAAGTCTCTCACGATTACCGCGAGCGGCAAGTTCAAGGAGGACATCGCCGAGGGGGCAAAGATCCACCTGCAAGTCAAGTACGGTCTCATCACTATCATCCGTCAAACCGCCGACCTCTGCGATACTGTCAAGAACGTCGACCTCGAGTGCCCGCTCGAGAAGGGCGCTAAGACTCTGACCAAGGACGTTGACCTCCCGAACCAGATCCCACCTGGAAAGTACACTGTGCTTGCCGATGTGGTCACCAAGGACGAGGAGAAGATTACTTGTTTGACTGCCACTGTCGTTTTCAAGCGTGGTGGAGAGGTTGTTATTGAATGACCGGCGCTGAAGGGCATGAAGAGACGTGAGGGAGTCAAGATTAATGTGGGACATCTAGAGCTGTGAAAAGCCGAGGGAGGCTTGCATAGTGGCACGTTGTTGTTCATGGAGGGTAGACATACCAAGTCAAGTTTCAGGCATCTAAGCTAGTTTCTGAGGCGAGCGCTTAATTTCCATTCATGTCCAAGTACCAGACCAGCGGTATATTAATTCGATATCATCACTGAACATGCGTACCCGATTTCTAGAGCCAGGGTTCCCACACTGGGAATCACTTTCTCGCACTGCTTCTCTCTTGAATAACGCCTTACAAGACCGTGCCACCCTTCAGTCCCCGAAGATCTTGCGCACACGCTTCAATACACTGTCCTTCTCTGGGTCGTACGGGTGGTCCTTAGCGGGTATTTCTAGTAATGCTGGGAAAGCCTCATTGTACGCATCGACCTTTGGCCTGATCTTCTCCGCAATCTGTCCTTGTCTCAGTGCCTATGTACAGGACCAGTAACTTCCATACATACATGTTGATTGATCAGTAAGATCGCAATATCCTTTCGCTCCTTTGTAAACTGCTCAAAGGCGTTCTCGATCGTCGAGTTCTCGGTCTTTTGGTCCACTACCAGGTAGTTCTTCTGCGAATCAGGGGGCTCTGTGACATGCTACGCAACACATTAGGTTGAACCCTCTCAATAATGGTATTCGAGTCCACATACTCCGACGCCGGCAAGCAGAATACCAGTGACTGTGTCCTGCTCAGATGTCAGTGACTGTCGATCAGTCGCAAGCTCGGACTGTGCGCACCTCGTCACCGATGACCGCCATGAACTGACGGTCCTTGTATGCCGATACTGGTAACGCCATATTTGAAAGCCACGAGGAGCGTAGCTATCTACTGGCAGAGGGTGAGAGCGTGAAAGTGCATGGAAGAGCCTCAGCCCTGTGGCCTCGAATTGGGCTTGGCGCAAAGTGACGTTGTTGTTTGCGTTCGAACACAAACCAAAGCTCCGTTCTGCACAACCCAAAGGAGAAATCGCGAGGGGCACTGTTCTCGAACGTCTTCCACGAGATTTTTGATGCAAGCGTAAATTTGCCGTCGTCAGAAACTTCATAACTATGGCCCATCAGCCTTGACACCGAGTCGATAGACATGCCTCGACTAGTGCGAAGACAACCGTGGTCTGAACGGATTAAATCAGCTCTCGACCCTTACGACTTCTTATTATGGCTCGGTGAAGAACTTCACGACAGCACATGGGACGATGCCCTCATGGAATGGACTTTACCAATTGGCGCTGCCGCAAACTTCATCTACGTGATTGCAAGGGCGAATAGTGGCGGTGGAAGCGCATCACGGAGCAATGATGTTTTTGGAGATTTTGATGGCAGAGGATCATCAGGTTGGTTCACATGGCTAGTAAGTCTTTCGTATCATATCTGTCAGTGCCAATACTGACCATAGCAAGTGCTCATTCGCAGCGCATCTCTTAGCTCTACTTGCGATTCTCAACTCCGTTTACACCTTCTTCCGGAAACGCCACTATCGCCTGTTCGAGAACTCCATTGATCTACCGCCTTCAACCCCCTCCGCTAGGCGGGTCAATGTAGAGTCATCACCAGCATCATCTTCGCCACTGCGATATTTAACATCTCTCATCAAGCCGCCCACTGCTCAATCTCGGACGCATCCTGATCAGAAACGCGACGTCTGGGAGGTCAGTGTCTGGGATCCAAAGGACTTCAACCTCGAGCTCTTCACGCTGTTCTCCCCCGGTCATGTTCTCATCTACTGGCTTTTCCTTCCAACCCAAACGTCTGATCCTCGCCCGTCTGTCACGGTAGTCACGTCCATCTTACTGAGTGCACTGTTATCCGTGCAGCTCGTCGCGCTTCGAAAGTGCTTTACGCAACAAGCCAAAGACCTGAAGATCATCAACAAAGAGGTCATGAACGAATATGACACCAAGTTTGTGCATCCGAACTTAAACCCTCCAGTCCGCGACGTTGGCACGCAGACTAGGGAGAGCTCAAGTGGTGCTGGGACACAGACTCGTGAGGTTGATGTCTATACTCCTACAACCATCATCAATCGTGGTTTCAGCATCAATCCGAACCCCAGCTACGTCTCACACCTCTCGGATGATTCCATTGCTGAGGTTGACTCACCGTCCTTTGGCCGGATATCCAGAAGCACAACTACGCCAAACCTGTTTTCTCCTGTCAACGGCTACACAAATCCAAAACCTCAAGTGACGCCGTACAGAAGCATTCCAGACCTCACGAGCCCGTCCAGGCAGCAACCTGCACGGCCTGTGAGCCCAACCCGAAGAGACGGCGGTAGTTTAGGTGTGTATACTCATGCTTCGAGTCCGCTTAAGAAAGCGGCTAGCTCTTCTCATCTACGACCAAGTTCGAGACTCGAGGCTTCCAGATCCACAACTACACATGGCAGTCCCCTCAAAAGGATGAGTACTCCTGGCGACACAGGTCGGAGTAGAGAGGAGCGGCTGGGTCTATCAAGGGATGGACTGAAGCACAGAGGGAGCAATTTTAGATGAAGCACAGAATAGCTGTGGGATTGCTTTGTTTCAAACTTCCATAAAACAACTTTTGATATCGAACATGAAAGGATTTCAAATTCCTTGCTGTACAGAATATAGAATGTGTGTAGCATGTGATATTGCCCCTGGCATGCTCACCCGCATGAACGCTTGGTTCGTGCACAAAAGTTCACGACCATCACTCCCATCGATTGTCCACATTCACCATGTCACCAAGATACATTCGACCTATTCTATGAGCTGGAGATGGATTCAAAATATCTGGGATTCCACCCAGTCACCGGACGATCAGCGCCCTGAAACAGCGAACATGTCAGAAAGATCCTCGAAGCGGAGGAAGCTCGACTCCGGAGCCAGCGCATTACCAGAGGAGTCAAGTGCCACTACAAAACTCGCTGAGCTACGAAGATCACGCCAAACAAACGATCAAATGATCAATGGTACTTCGGTCGAATCTGAGGCCAGTGTAAATGTTCCTTCACAGGCTCCAAAAACAGCGAGAGGGAGGAGAAGTGATGTCTCGACTGCAGCTGCAGCTCAGGGGCAGAAGACTAATGGCACGACTATGAAGATTTCCGGCAGTCAGCGATCACAAAATGCGGAGGGAGTTTCATTGGTAGGCAAGAGCGAGAACAAACAGGCTGGAAGCACTAGGTCAAGGAGGTCGCACGTCGCCAACGAGGAGGAGACCGATCTCAAAAACAACGATCATGGCAACGCCAATCACACCAATTCAGCTACTCAAGACGATGTTGAAATGCAGGATGCGCCTTCGGTGACCACGGACCAGAACGAGGGATCAGTAGACCTAGACACACGGCGGACCAGTGGTCGGAAGAGGCAGATATCGAAGAAGCTGGAGGAAGCGCAGCTGGCTGCCATTACACCAGCAAAGAGTTCACCAGCACCGAGAGCGAGGGCTACACCAAATCAGCGCACACCATCGGGCTCAGCGCGGAAGACTAAAGCAACCGGACCTGCATCGGCACCACGGAGCAATCGTTCTTCTGCAGCTAAGAAACGTACGTTGCCGGAGGAGATCCCAGACTCGGAGCCGGAGTCGGAGAAGCAGGGTAGATCGCGGAAGAAGACGAAACCAGTCGAGATAGCCAGTACAGTATTGGAGCCGGTGGATGCCCCTCAGGAAGAGCCTCAGCATGTACATAGACCCCAAGAGGGTGAAGCAGAGCCGAATGTTGTCGAAGCCGAGAAGTCCGTAATGCTTGTTGCACCGGAATCTATCGAAGCGGCTGCTATTGTGACGCCCCGAAAGAAAGTCACAAAGAAGGCTGTGGATGCCACGCCGGTCAAAGCAGAGCTGCAAACCCCGAGACCCACCAAGCGCGCAGGACGACCACCAAAAGCTGTTGCAGATGATCTTCTTGTTGCAGAAGACGTGTCAATGGCGGATGCTGCTCTCGACGACGATACGTCGCTGGATGAGGGGCACGTCGATCAAGTCAGGACTGCAGTCATGAGAAGACTAACACGAAAGCCGCCAAAGTATCTTATTGGTCCTTTCCATACACTTGTTGGCTTGGATGCGGAATACCAAAAAGTATCGACTCTAGTGGAGCAAACAGTCACTGCTGGGGAAAGTAACTCCATGGTCCTCATTGGGGCTCGAGGTAGTGGCAAGTCAGCACTTGTGGACAACATCATACGTGAGCAGCGAGACGAGCACGGCGATGATTTTCACGTTGTCCGCTTGAGTGGCTTCGTACACACAGACGACAAAATTGCCATTCGCGAGATCTGGCGTCAACTCGGACGAGAGATGGATATTGAGGACGACAGCTCGGCAAAGAACTACGCAGACACTCTCACGACACTTCTTGCTCTACTCTCACATCCTTCGGAAACAGGCCAAGACGCTGAGGGCAGGATGGCGAAAAGCGTTGTCATCATCCTCGACGAATTCGATCTCTTCACCACACATCCTCGCCAGACCCTCCTCTACAATCTCTTCGACATCGCCCAGTCCCGCAAAGCACCTATTGCAGTCCTCGGTCTCACTACTCGCTTCGACGTCTCCGAGGCCCTCGAGAAGCGAGTCAAGTCTCGTTTCTCCCACCGGCAAGTCTACCTACCACTAGCCAAGAACTTTGCCACATTCAAAGACATGTGCAAAGCCCATCTAACCATTCCCCCATCCTCCCTCACCGCCAACCCCTCTACTTCCGCCCGCGACACCTCAACCTGGAACCACCTCATCGTCCACCTCTTCACCACCTCAACGCCCCTCAACACCCTCCTCCAACAAACCTACCACACCACAAAATCCGTCCCCGCCTTCCTCTCCGCAATGCTCCTCCCCATTTCAACCCTCACCTCCTCCCCCTCCCCCACATCCACCAGCATACAATCCCACCTCAACCACCACCTCACCCTCGCCCCCTCCCTGCAACCCCCCTCCCCCCTCCTCCCCCTTCTATCCTCCCTCTCCACCCTCCAGCTCTCCCTCCTCATCGCCGCAGCCCGCCTCGTCATCATCCACGACACAGACGCCGTCTCCTTTCCCCTCGCATATGACGAGTACAAGTCTCTAGCGTCGAAGGCACGCATCGCGGCCAGCGCGAGCGGGGCTCTGGCCGCCGGGGGTGGGGCGAGGGTGTGGGGACAGCGCGTGGCGAGGACGGCGTGGGAGGGCTTGGTGGAGAAGGGGCTTGTGGTAATGGATGGCGGGAGGGGAGGGACCGGGAGGGTGGATGTTAGTCTTGAGGAGGTTGGGGGGGTGTTGGAGGGGGGAGGCGTGGAGGGGACGGGGGGGCTGGTGAGGTGGTGTAAGGAGATTTGAAGGGGCGGGCGTATGGTTGGAATAAGGGCGGAGTAGGGGTTTAGATGGGGTAATCCGTCTGAATGCTGGGCCATGGGAAGGTGGTCAGGATGGAGCGTGGTTAGGGCAGGCCAAGCGCACAAGGGCGACCACATTCGGGATCTTGGATCAAATTGAGAGATTGACTCCCTCTTATTGCGTGGGCTTTTGACATCCAATGGCCATCTGAGCGCTGTCGATTTAGTGGTAATTCATCTCGGGCGACCACGCCGTCACCATCGCTGATTCGGCTCCCTATACTTCATGCTCCCTCTCCCTTTGAACTTGATCCCGCTCTCAGGCGCATCATCGTCCCCATCCCCTGCTAGTCTCCCATCACCACCTAGTCTCCCATCATCCAGTCGTCTATCTCCGCCACCATTCCTCCGCTGTCCATACCCTCGATATGAGTCCTGCCTTCTATACCCGAATCTACCCCCACCTCTATTCCGATCCCAGTACCCGTCCCTGTTCTCCCTCCGGTCGTCCCTGCCATCTCTCCTCATGCCATCTCTTCCGTCCCTCCTCCAACTGTCGCCTCCATCACCCCTTCTCTCATAACCTCGCCTATCTGACCGCCGATCCCCCTTCGATTCTCTACCTTCCCCGCCATCTCGATCGCGATATTCATGTCGTCTCCTCCGCCCCTCATGTCCCTCCGCGCTCCGACTCCTGCTCCGCCTCAGCTTCTCCCTTCTTTCCCCACGACTCTCGCTCCTGCTTGGACTCCGACTGCGCACCCGCCTGTGCTTCCTCGGCGGACTGTCTTCCGCATGGTTCGTCTTTGTCTGTACTGCACTTCTGTCTTCCTTGCCTTCTGAGCTCCCCTTCCGCGCACGCGACCGCGACTCCGACCGTGTCTTGGGCCGGCCCCGGAACGTCTCGTCAGCTTCGTGGTCGCTTCTTCGTCTGCGCTTCTTGGGGTCGACTTCTCTTCTGTCGCGCCTGTCCTTCTCTTCTTCGCTTCGGGATACCGAGCGTGGTCGATGTCGTGAGCCTGACCTGGACCTTGAGGCTGAGTGTCTGCGGCGGCCGCGGGCAGAGGTCGGAGCGGGAGCTGCGATGGGCTTAGCGGGCCTTTTGCGCTCGAGCTCGCCGCAGCGTGCGATCAGGACTGGGACTTTGGGCCGGTCGTTCTTGTCTACTGGTACGTTGGCGATGGTCTTGAGGACGTCTTGGCCCGTGACGATGCGCCCGAAGATGGTGTGTTTGCCGTTCAGGTGGGGTGTAGGTTCTAGGGTGATGAAAAATCTGGCTGAGTCAGTATGCGAAGCCAGGATTGACTGAGCTGGCGCTGTTGAGGGGATGAGGTGGGAAAGGAAGAGGGGTTCAGAAAGAGGGCGCGTACTGACTACTGTTCGTCCCAGTACCTCTGTTCGCCATGCACACTAGTCCAGCGGCGTCGATCTCGCGCCAATTGAGGTTCTCATCCTCGAACTCCTCGCCGTAGATCGAGGTGCCGCCGGTTCCATCTCCCTTTGTGATATCGCCGCCTTGGATCATGAACTCATCGATGACTCTGTGGAAAGGAGAAGGGGCATAATTCAAGTCGTTGTGAGAGCCATTGCAGAGAGCGCGGAAGCTAGGCTTGTCAGACTCGCGGCGCATCAGGTAGGTGAACAGACATACTTCTCGCAAGTTTTGGGCGCTTTGTCGCTGAAGAGCTCAATTACAAGACGTCCAGTAGGAGAGGCATCGATTGACACGTCCAAGAAGACGCGGGGCCGATCTGCGTCCATGAATGCCGACAACGTAAGGGTCAGGCTTTTGAAAGTCACTTCTATGCCTCCAACTCCAGAACTTTTGAAGTCAACCTGGAGGCCGATCCCGAGGTTGAACCGACCCCGCGGAGGTGAGAACAGAGCCGCAATTTTCTGATCGGGAAGCCGGCGATCCTCAGAATTTCTCCTCCAGTTCTTTTCTCGTCCAGCTCCAGAATTTCCACACGGGACCACCACCGGCACCATGCCTTCTACCCACAATGTCGACAAGCCTTGGGATACCGAAGATATCGACAAGTGGAAGATCGAGAAGTTCAACCCCGAGGATAACACTGGCGGCACTTTCAGCGAGGAATCCTCTTTTTCGGTGCTCTTCCCCAAGTACCGCGAGCAGTACCTGAAGACGTCATGGCCCTTGATCACTCGAACATTGGAGAAGCAAGGCATAGCGTGTGTTCTGGATTTGGTGGAGGGTAGCATGACGGTCAAAACCACGAGGAAGACCTACGACCCGGCTTCGATTCTCAAAGCGCGGGATCTGATCAAATTGCTATCGCGAAGCGTGCCTGCGCCTCAGGCCGTCAAAATAGTGGAGGACGACACTGTGGCTTGCGATGTCATCAAGATCCGGGGAATGGTGCGGAATAAGGAGCGGTTTGTGAAGCGAAGGCAGAGAATATTGGGGCCGAACGGAAGTACGCTCAAGGCGCTCGAGCTGCTCACATCATGCTACATCCTGGTGCAAGGAAATACTGTCTCTGCTATGGGACCATACAAGGGACTAAAGGATGTGCGGAGGATCGTGGAGGACTGCATGGATAACATTCATCCTATCTATCATATCAAGGAGCTGATGATCAAGCAAGAGCTCGCCAAGGACCCGGAGTTGAAGAACGAGAGCTGGGATCGCTTCTTGCCGCAATTCAAGAAAAGGAATCTGTCGAAGCGCAGGAAACCATTCAAGGTCACGGACAAGGCTAAGAAGGTCTACACGCCATTCCCGCCAGCTCAGGAGAAGAGCAAGGTCGACCTGCAGATTGAGAGCGGAGAGTACTTCTTGAAGAAGCAGGAGAAGGAGAGGAAGGGCAGGGAGATCAGGGAGCAGAAGATGCGCGAGAAGATGGACGAAAAGAGAAAGGAGAGGGAGAAGGAATATGTCGCGCCTGCGGAAGATGCCGAGGCAGAGGTGGGAAAGAAGCGAAAGAAGCGTGATGCGGATGGTGAGGTCAAGGAAAAGAAAAAGAAGCGAAAGGAGAAGGCAGCGGCGGAAGAATAGTGCGTTGCAGGTCTCGGTGTGCTTTGACTTATGCCTGTTCATGATTCCCCCAGCATAGCCAACGGCGTTGAACATCTGCTTGAATAATCACCTTCCCAGACGCGTTTGAGAGTCCTTCAAATTCGATGAAGCCATCACATGTCATGCACCATGCAAAGCCGAAGTATGTACTCGTTCCTTCGTACGCGCTCGGATACCGGTCCAGCTTTTCATACCTTACGGCTGGAAGTTAGTGAGCTAACGCAGCGATGCCCCGGATACAAGTAATCCAGTAGCTGGTAGCTTATACTGTACGGTCTGTGCAGTGGCACGAGCGAGGGAGCGTACATCTTCAACGCGTTGTGCCTCCTATCGAGGTTCATCCACCACGTCTCGCCATGTTCTCGCCAAAAGATCGATATTATCCTTGGTCGTTTCTTCAAGCCCATCTTTTGTGAACGGGGCAGCAGGTATTAAAGGACCCATCAAAGCAGCAGAAACTTGAGCTGACAAGTGAAGTAGTCCTGACAGTAAGGCTGTGCATAGGCAGGGATGCTGAGTGGCCGACGCACGTACGGCAGAAGCTCCGTATCTTGATTGCAGCCGTTGTGAACCCACCTTGGGTATTGAGCGTGTGCTATTTGGCAAGCCGTGAAGGCATCCAGCACTTCAGAAATCGATGTTCAATGTGAAGGGGTACAAGAGACAGAGCACCAGTTTTCTGCCCTGACAATTACACACGCGCAGCAAACCGTCGTCGCTGATCGATCGTACCGATATTCGTCGGTCCATGCTACATGCCGATCCAGCTTGTCACATATGTGCAACGTTATGCTGACTCTTGTGCAGTGCAACAAATCGCATAGTTTCGTGCATGAAGTGGAATTGCCGCAGGAGAGATACCAACCGTGCTACATGATTTCCACAACGATGTATCCGAGCTGCAATGTGTCCAAAGAGGCATGGGCTATATGCCATGATTTTCACGTCGTGCATTAGCCTTTGCCGCTACTCAGGCTGAGGAGAAGTTTGCCGATCGACACTGTTTCTGCGAATCCGTAATGTCTTTTGTCAACTGTGATACGAAGCATCGAATGACGCGCAGTACGTCCGCCCATCAGCGGATAACGGTATGGCATCGAATTCTTGTACCTCCTAGCTCTTGCGTGGGTGTGGTCTTCATGCTTACATCGTCCTACCATCTCGAAAGCGGTCAATCCAAACTGGCCTGTAGAGGCCGAAATCAGGTGTACCCGGGTCACACAAGCACATCATTGCTGGAGGTGCCTCAAATCGGGGGCGGGATATCCTGCAACATGTACGGACACTCGGTTTGATTGGAGGTAACCGGCTGATCAGGAGGCCATACACTTGTTGAGGACCATGTCTCTGGTCGTCAAGACTATGTGCTAGACAACAAATTCGGGTAGAATCTGGCCAGTAAGTACCTCGAGCTCTCTGTCTCCTTACACATTATGTTTTGAGCTCCTCTTGCGGATCCTCAAGCAAAGCGTGTCGCGTCATGCGCTCGACCTGTATCGCAGTGGCTTGCAAGATATAAGCGATGCTGACTGGCTTTCATCGACTACTCGATGTATGATCCCAGTGTTCGTGTCCGGGACGAATCTCTTCAAAGACGGAAGCGCGTGCACAATCTGTGCTTGTCTTTTCGATGCACTGGGTTCGGGAAGGCGACGATCGCTCTGAGGATTGAGTAGAGTGTTTAGTGGTTGACTGGGGAGTAGTTGCTGTCGCCAGAAGTCGTGTCGCGATGGTTTTTACTCGTTACCAGAGAAGAAGTAAAGGATGACGGATTGTCAGAGTTGAGATATAAGGTTGTCGCTGCGGCCCGAGGTGAGTTGTGCTGGTAGGATCAAATCATCAGGGTGGGATTGGCATCGGCCCAATGAATCTTGCAATTCTTTTCTCTTGTCTCAATTACTACTAGTACCACAACCTGGAGAGCCGGGAACGGAAGGCAACGAGCGTCGTCAGCTCATGAAGGTTCGTGGTTGTTTTTGTACACTGTGCCGTGGCATGTCGTATAAGCCACCACACGTGGCAGCGTTCATGGATTGTTCGATCTTGCTCCGCGGAGCAGTTGAGCACCTTACCCAATCGGATTGGATCTGAATTCCAGAATGCGGTAGATTTCAACGCAGTGCTACCGGCAAGACGTCGATGTGTAGGACTTGCTTTGAAAGATCTCAAATATTTGCAGGCTTTTCCTTGAATGTGCAGTCTTGCAGACCGTCAACGAAATCAGTGGCCTTATTCTACGGCTGTGGTTGGATCTAGATCTGTCTCATGTACTTCACATTGTACGTTCAAGGGGTTTTCCAGGATTTGACATCATGCAAGACGCGTCTAACTCCCGTTTGTACTCATATCGTCTCGTAATGGGACTCATGAGGATATCAGAGTCTTGCTCGTAGATATGACAAAATTACAGCACGACTAGAGCTCTCTGAAGACTTTTGGGGCAAGGGCGGGAAAAGCATGTTTGGATCATTGTGCTCCTGGCCCAGTCCGCTCTTACATGTCGGCTTGAACAAGCTCGACATATGTATGGCCTTCCAGAGGTGGCGTCTGATCTAGAGATAGTTTCCCTACCGTAGCTTCCAAGGAACGGCTGATCATGGGGATGAGTGCTGGTAGCGTACGGTGCGTGTCGCCCAGGGGCCTCCGGTGGAACAAGGAAGGAACAGCAAGACCATAAAATACGTGAGACCTCACGAACTTAGAGAACCTTGCAATGCCTGTGAGCAAGGGATGCTGCTACTGTAGCAACGCCGAGTGCCAAAGCCATGTCGAGCTTTGATATTACAGAAGGTCTGACGCCACAGTAGCGTGAAATAGATGGTATGGTAGCATTCGTTCGGTCCGCTTCGTTGCAATGGAATCGTTGGGAGACCCAGATTGTGTTGTATATGCTCGACGTATCACTATACTCGCATCACATACAAGATAGAAGAGTCGAGTAGGTGTGCTATGAGGACACCTGCCTTCCAGAATCTATGGTACGCCCAAACGGATGTGTTCGGCAGGATAGAGTTAATCCAATGAAGTCGTTACAAGCATATCATGAACCTCGGCTTGTCTGGGCTCCGTTTCTCACCGCTCAAAGGTTGATGGCATGGCGAACGATCACTCGAGTCATTGCTCAGTCGGTGGAGATTGTCAACTCCACATGCAGTTTAATTTCAGCGTTTGTCCAGGCGTTCGTATTGTAGGACGTAAGCAAGGCTGATATTCGAACGACGACTGTTGAGCGGTTGGGCTGTCTCGCTTGTAACGGTTACAGCCGTTGTGATGAGTCGGCGCTGATATAGCAAACGTTGGATGTGTTGTGGTGCAGAAACGGTCGTGCAGGAGCAGGCGCATCGTTCGGTGGGTCCCTCGGGGGGTCGGTCTCTGTGGGGCTGCAAATCCCGATTGATGAGGTAGGTGAGCCACAGCCTTTAGCCTAGAAGCAGGTACTCCGAGACTGAGAGACAGAACTCACTGCACAACAATGCGGACTACCTCCCGAGCGGTCTCCTCGGAATGACATCCGGAGCATCTTATCATTTGATATCAATCTGGCGTTGTAACTTTGCACTGCCCTCAGCCATCGAAGACAATGATGTGCCGTTCTACTGGTTCTCATCAGAAGCTGACGAAGCGCTGTTGTACCTGCCGCCGTTGTAAGAGCTTGTGCTCAAGTACCGAGACAATTTGAACGTCCATGTCAGGAAGCAAGGACTGTGGCGCTTTGCAAAGTAAATTGAGCGTATCGTTGAGTCTCCGGATTTTTCGATAGGCCGGAGTTACCGAATCCTTCAACGTACGTAAGGATCCGTCAAGGCGCCTAAGCAGTGCGTAACCCCGGCTTTCCGAATAGAACGTCTCATCATAAACGAACGATGCGAAGATCTTCGTAGTCTGGTTGTCGGCAAGTGATAGCCCTGACGTTATGTCAGCAATGTCTATCAGTAGTCATGGTTGACAAGTGCCTTTGCGACTGCGACTGGTGCAAAGACCTCGTTCAGACATTCAAATTGGCGTTGACGGGTTGAATACTAAATGGCACGTCCAGGTCCCACCTGCATCGGTACCACCTTCCGACTCATGCAGCACTAGCCATCGCCCACAATGGTATTCCTATCCACGTGGGTGGGAGGTGATCTGATTTCTGCACCACCGGATCCTGGTTTCCAGCTATGACGACTCTGAGCGCCATAATTGGGGAATCCTCCGGGGTTTGATTGATGCGGAAAATCTGCCCGCAATATGCAACCTCATCCCTCCTGACATGTGTCGATCATGCGTGTCATCTCCCCCATCGTCGGCTAACATCTCAAGGTCGCGAGAATAGGGAAGAGGGTCTGATCTGATCGAGAATACAATGTCGTGGTGGTCGCTAAACATCCGTGCGTGTGATCGGGAGAGCGACCACGGTGAAGTGCAAATGCCAAAAGTAGAGCGATGCGGATCTGAAAGCATGGCGGTACTGCAACCTGCAATGCCCGGCGGTCATGCTTCGAACTAGGTTCTCTGGTCGATTGGCGACATTAGACTCGACCTTCGGTATTGGTTGTTCGGCAGTCGTTCTTGGTTGGTATTGCAAGCGCGAGCAAACTTTGCATTGGCGCCCAATGCTCTATTCGAGAAATGAGCATCCGTTCATCATGTTCTGGGTCGGCTCGGATTAGACTTTCGAGGACACGAGTCAACGTTTGGGCTGGTGCAGTTGAACGACGCCCGTTCGCTGACCACTGGATCCTCTTGGCTGGGTCTTGCTGGTTGGAAGTTCTGTAGTGCATGCCATTCATGTAGCATTTGAATAGATCCTATTTCTCCTCGCTCTCGTTTTTGTTCATTCTCCAATGTTGCATGCTGTCGGTTCAGCGAACACAGCGATGTGCAATGATCAAGCGGATATGCCAACGAGCAATCGTTCAAAGCATGAGCATATCCGCTAGTGCAGCCCAAACATGACGGCTTGCGGGTCAGTAGGTTAGCTTGCAGACCCAAAAACCCATGCTGCAGTCTTTGCACTGCATGATCATCCGTCCCATGGGTAAAGCCAATCATCACTTCAACGATGTTGTCCGAATGTGACGCGTCTGAGTGGTTTCTGCTGGCTGCTGCGGAGGCTGAAGTGTTTCTTGGCTCACACTGCTTCATGCCAATTCACCACTGTGAAGAAGGTTCTTGCTTCAGCTCTCATTTTGCTCAGATATGTCTTCACAGATAACAGTCTCTGAATGAACAATGCTTACTTCTTCTAGTCGGCACTAGGGCTAAGATCAACAAATTGTCTCTCGAGATAGACCCCAGCCTTGGAAAAAGCAAAACCCTTCCTTGAGCTTGTTATCTGCATTTAGAGTGCACAGATTTCGATGAGCCGAAGCTTGATGTTGCTCAGAAGGGTCTGAGTCCAAGGAATGACCGATAACGAGATCGACGGGTTGACGGTGCCGCGTTTTGGTCGAAAGTATCACCAGTACTCCATTCGACATGGAGCCAATCTCCTGCCAGTAGACCAAGTAGGTGCAGTCTCCCTACGAACCAGAGGCTGAGCCTTTCGAGATTCGACGAGGCCACGACTAACCAACATGGCCGCAGACAGAAGCAGACCGGCTTCTCTCACTGGTTCGTCTCCAGGACACACTGGATGGGTTGATCCTGGTCCCCAACTTCGAGCCAAGAGATATCCTTGACTGCGGCTATGGCTCGGAAGCTTGGGCCGATGAAGTAATGCAATCGAATGATGATGAGGAACCTTACAAGGTGGGAGTGATGCCTTTCCCTGTCGCAACAAAGAGCAGAAATCCTGATGAGGAATGCCGACGGGTGAAACTAAGATGGCTTATTGACCGTCGACAGATAGTGGGCATCGACGTGTACACCGAGAACTTCGACGATGACTATGACGAAGCCACGGCAGATATCGATAAAGCGATGGACATTGACGCTGGTCAAGGCGAAGAGGGCAACCGGGCACTAGGGATGGATGACGAAGACGACGAAGCGGACCGGGAAAGCCATGAAACGGTGTTCTACCAGAAGTCGACTTTTGATCTCAATCAATCTTTACAGTACAACCAAGACCTCTTCGTAAGACGCGGCATGGGCTACCACACGCAACAACGATTCGATCTGGTCAACATAAGATGTCTGACCGAAGGGATTGTGGAGAATAGATGGCCAGGCTTGTTGAACGAATTGAGGACCTTGCTTCGACCAGGAGGATGGATACAAATGACCGAGCTCGACTTTGGTAACATCCAGTCTTCATCAGGTCGACTTCATAGCGATCGCGTCGACAATGCAAATGGCCTTGAAAGATGGATCGAGTGCTATCGTGAGGGGATGCGACTCACGCGTCGAAATCGGAGAATAGGGGAACTGGCCCCGAGGTTGCTGGGCGAGCAAGGGTACATCAATATCAGGATACTGTCGCGACCCCTCTGCATTGGTCAATGGTCAGCAGAAGGTAAGCTCTGGTATGAGGAGGAGGCCGAGGTGGAGCTAACATGGTGCGCAGACCAAAGTGGACTTGGCAACCAGATAAAGGAGGCTATCGAGCAGAGCCTGTACGCGGTAGGTCTCTGGTTTGCATGTGGAGTGCAAGGTATCGACGTCCAGGACTTTCAAAATATGATTCAAGACGCAGTGCGAGACTTGAATCAACCAGGGGTCAACCCTTACATATGGTGGTGAGCTTGCTGCGAAGATTGGCCGTAATGATCTCGAAATTGCTGACTTGCGACAGTCATCAAATTATCGCACAGAGGCCCGTGGAGAAAAGCGGCCATAAATCCAGATCCTCATCGTCAAGTATTGATATCAAGTACGCTGGTCCTGGCTCTCCTAGCGCGTTCAAGAAGCCGCAATTGCCTTCCTTTTCTCCAGCAACGCCTTCAAGCAGACGTTCTTGACTTCAAAACCCCTGTCAGCACTGATTCGATTACGGCTCCCTTGGTCGACAAGATAAAATCAAAAGAGCGGGCAAACCGCGTGCCATCAGAACTCACTGATCAGCGATGGTGGTCGACGGTGACTGGGCCCGGTTTGATCAATATTTGGCCGTCATTCTGCAGTCTCCAGCCGTCTCCCGTGTTTTGCAGATGCTTGGGAAACGCAAGCCAAGGCATGTCGTTGATACGTGCCGTCCATGCTCAGAACAACCACATGCCTTGGCGTTCCAAAGGGCTTCCTAGTCGCAGATCATTCTGCTTGCTAACGGCTCCGCGGACCCATTATGACTCGACGGCACAAGCGATAGACATCCTCGGAGACTAGTCTACCACCTCGTACGGTCCTATCCCTGCATTTGAGCGGGATAGCACGCCGCATCCGACAGAAGCGATGTGGGACACGGCAAAACATCGCCCGATCAGGAAATCAGAACGGCAGAGACGCTTCCTCATGTCATGTCGCCATCGACATGGTCTCCTTTGTTCGACACTGCCTTCTGCCTTTTGAGTGGTCACCAGATTGTACGGCATGTTTTGTTTTGTTCCGATCGAAGCACGTTTGCATGGCTGGAGAGTATCGTCGCTCCAAGAGCACCACCGGCTATGAACTTAGCCAAACCGTTCGATCAAATCAACCCACTAGAACATGAGACGACTTCTCGACAGACTTGTGACGAGCATGCGACAGGGCACTTATCAGTATTCTCACCAAGTATGACCGCGATGACACGATGGTAATATAGCTATTGCAACTTACCAGGGGAACGACCTTTCCCTTTTCGGCAAATGGTCAAATACTGTCTATGCGCAGCCGGGACCATCGATTGGGCAGCACGCAGTCTCTGAACCATTCCAGCTACCACTTCAATCATCTGATTCTCCATGAAGCGCTTCCTCGCCGGGGCCTACAGTCCAAGCAGAGGGAACGAACGAGAATTACCTTATCTACATGATCTACGAGTCATTCGAAGAACCCAATACATGGGCTGCCAATTGACTACGAAGTAATTTCCAAGCTGCGCCGGAATACCTTTCCAAATTTCTTAGCGTCAAACCACCAGGTCTGAGCGGCTTTTGGACAAGTCTAGACCAAAGTCCTGATTGCATTACCTCATCAACGTTTCCGGTTACTCACGTAACTTGAAAAATAGAACCCTTGTCCTGGACATTTATATACATGTTTTTCGTCGTGAATTGAGTACAGCACCTCCCCGTTGTACGCCGTAGTCAATTAGGAGCATTAGGGCATCAATGTCTGCAATACACACTCGCATCTGCTCCTTTTTGTTAGCCGGCAGCCAGGATCTTCTCAGTGGACAACATAGTCGAGTGCTACAAGAACGAATGCTTATACATCGCTCGGTCCTTGTTCTGAATCCACAGTCAATGACTGTGTGCCATCTATCCGAATACTCCGCACTCTCGGAGATGACAGTTGCCTCATATAGCCTAGCGTTGGTATATATCGCGGATGATCTTCAACTCTAATCACATTATCCGCCAACTTCACTACAGTTCCTGTTCAGAATCTCAATGTAAGCATTTAGCCGCGAACTTGTCAGGAACAAGATTGCGGGGATCTCCAGCCTCCAGCCATTGTAAAGAGCCGATGCCGGTTTTGATGACGGCAAGTCTGATCAGCCCGCATGGGACATGATATATGTAAGGTCTATCTGCTCTCGATAATCCCTTTGATCTGTCTGTCCTTGCACATCTCCTGCTTCTTCCACAGTCGAGGCCGTCGAACATGCTCTTTCAAACCCTCGCAGGACTGACGCTTGCAGCTCGTGTCGCCACAGCTGCGACTATCGGTGCCGACAGGCATTCTTGGGGAGCAGGTAGATTCAAGTCGCTTGTGTCATTCGGCGACAGCTACACCGATGACAGCCGACTGGGCTACTTTATTAACAACAATGGCTCAGCCCCGCCCGTAGGATGGGTGAACCCACCTGTAATATCATATAGCTATACTCGAAAGGCCGCGGCTGATGCATGAACAGAACTACAACTCTGCCTCTGGCGGACGTCCCTGGCCACAGTATGTCCACCAATACTCCGGCATCCAGATCTATAACTATGCCGTCTCGGGCGCCGTCTGCTCCAACAACATCTCCCCGCGCTTCTTCTCCGCCATCAACGCCGACTTCCCGGACATCGAATCCTACGAACTGCCCGCCTTCCTCGCAGACAAAGCCTACACCGAGCCAACGACCAACAAGCCCTTCCTGAACATCCCCCCCTCCAAGACCGTCTACAGCATCTGGATCGGCACCAACGACCTCGACTACAACTCGTTCCTCACCAACAGCCAAGTCCGCGGCACCAACCTGACCACCTACACCGACTGCGTCTACGAGCAAATGTCTCGCCTCTATGACTCGGGCGCCCGCTACTTCGTCCTCATGAACGCCGCGCCACTGCAGCTCACGCCCCTCTACGGCCTCCCTGACGCTGGCGGTGTCGGTCCAAACCAGTACTGGAAGAACAAGCCTGACAACCTCACTGACATCAGCTACCGCATGGCCGAGGAAGTGGCGACCGTCAACAACATCTACAAGTACCGCACGCCAGTCGAGGTGCTGGTCGAGAAGAATTTCAAGGGCGCCAACGTCGCGTTGTTCGATATGTACAGTCTGATCAGCGATATTTACTACCACCCTGCGCAGTACCTGAATGGCACCGCGGAGCCTTTGAGTGTGACCGGAGTGGGCAACACGTGCACGGTCAATGCGACTTGCACGAGGAGTACCAGCCCGGATAGCTATTTGTGGTTCGATGACTTGCATCCCAGTGAGCAAGCTGATAGGGTGTTTGCCAGGGAGTTCATCGGCGTGCTGGATGGGAAGAGCAAGTGGGCTAGCTATTTTAGTGGTTGAGTTGGTGATGCTGATGGTGCTGTATAGAAGTCAGTTGACCGGTGTACCCTCTGTATAGGAAACACACTCACAGCCTTCATTGCGCATCACTTCTATTGTCCAACGACTTGACGTCTGCTATCACTTGTGCTGCAGGCCTAGTCCCTCCTCTGTACTGTGTCCGTGAATTCAAGCCAATCACAATTGTCTTCCTCTTCGAGGCACGTCTCCGTGATCGCAGCAGACCCCTACCTACATCATATCCTCAGCCCTTACCAATATCCCCCGTCTCCACCACCGCCCCCTTCAAAACGAACACCACATCCTCCCTTCTCCCCTCCTTCTTCGCTCCACCCTCCCAGCTCCCCCAATCAAGCAAATACCCCCACGGCCCCTCACACCTCTTACACCGCAACAGATATCTTTTCTCGAATCCATCCTCCAGACTCACCACCACTGCACTCTCCAGCGCACCTCCATCTCTTCCTTTCGACCCGTTCGCGGCACCTGGTCCGGCCAGCGCAGTCAGCGCACTCGGGCTGGGGGTGAAGACGTACTCCGCCAGAGGGTAGTGCAGCGTCGCGAAGTGCGGGCCTGAGCCGTCGGGGGATGAGAGAGACATGGGCTCAGGGACAAGAGGGAGGATGGTGGAGCTGTCGGTCTTGCGCTTGGGGAGCGAGGGGAGCGCGGTCGTGGTTGCGAAGAGGAGGTCGGCGCAGGGGCAGTGGTAGGTTTTGATGCTGGGGGAGCGGGGAGCGGCGGAGGCGGGCGGGGATCCCATGGTGGAATTGGCGGCCGTGATCTGTTAGGACATAGAGTCTTGAATTGCGAGTCGGAGGCGGAAGAGGGTGGGTTGGGAGGTGGTGTGAGGTGTAGCTCGGTGTATTTGGGGGTAGGAAAAGTTTGGGGATGATTTCATCTTCACACAAAGGAAGTACGTGTCGGATGATCGGTTGCCAGAACAGGCTGGCGAGACCGCAGGCAGATTGGCGCCCCAATTTTGAGGCTGGCGATGCTAAAGGCAGATTGGCGCATTTGATATGCCTCTAGGATATCTGACATGGCAATGTTCGCATGCTTACAGTAGGTGCTTGTTGTGACTAGAGGGGGGGAACCTGACCGGCCTGTCTTTGGCTAGTTTCCGCGCTCGTGACAATGGGAGCCTAATGTCTGCCTAGATCCCCGCAAGACTGTTACTAAGATCGACGCGAACAATTGGCTAGATGTCGCCTACCGCCTACTCCACATGGTATAAGTTGTTCAGTTTCTCTCCCCTGGTCACCCCTCCCCCCCCCGGTGTTACGATCCCTCGGACTTTGCGCTAGGCCCACTTTGCTGCAAACATCGCCTCTCCCGTCCTGATATCATGGCTTCCCGGTCTGCGACACAGCAGTTGTATCCCGGCTTCACGGACTGGAGCGTCCCCATCCTGGAAGGTAGGCAGCAAATGCAAGAATGGTGCGCGCAGAACCCTCAGTCCATCTTGCTCCCGTTCCGCAATGGCTTCGCCATGTACCAGGCCGATGATGTAGGTACTAGAGTTCACAAAGTTCTTGCCGTTGTCGGCGATGATTTTGTCGAGCAAGTCAGGCAAGATTATAATCGGAGCGAGCTGCAAGAAGTCTACCCCAGTATCACCGACTAGACGATCCCTGTACTCCGCAGTAGGCGGGAATTTGATGAGTGGGCAGACCAGAATCCGAACACATGCACAGTGCCGCTTGACAACGGAATCGCCGCTTACGAGGCCGACGAGACGGGCTGGACAGGAGATGTAGCGCTTGCTCTGCTCGGAAAGGAATCCGCCGATGAGCTCAATGCGAAGATTGCACGGGTGTACGCCGATATGGAAGCAGGCATAGAGGGACCGATGGAATGCGTGTGGGTGCCACCCGTGTACAAGGACGATGAAGAACGCGAGCTGCATAAGCTCTACCCCAGCGTGACCGACTGGTCTGTCCCTGTTTTCAACACGCAAGCTGAATTTGAAATGTGGGTAGAGCAGAATGGAAATACTGTCGTGAATGCGCTTGACAACGGATATGCTGTCTACGAGGCGGGTAGGACCGGCTGGATGGGTGACCGAGCGCTCGCTCTGTTTGGGAGGGACATGTCCAAGATGATGAAGGCGAAGATCGCGCAAGGAGCAAACTAACAAAGAAAGCAGGCATGGGGGGACCCGTAGTGTGCGTGCTAGAGTCATGAATTGAAGGCATTGTAATTGCTCCTTAAACCCCAAATCTTACATTACCAGATAAGACAAACCAAAAGTGAAGTCATTTCCGTAGAGCGTAGCAACTATTCCTGCACGCCTTACGTCGACCAGTTGACCAAGGCTGATTCGACAGTCATCCTACAGTAATCTTGACCGGAATCCTTAGCCTGGTGTTGAATTCGACCCTTTTGAAGACAACCGCAACAAGTTATCGCTCTGATTACTTGCCCGGTTGTCGACAGAAAGGTGTTATACCCAAGTTCACCGGTCATAGCTCTCTATGCGACCACTTCAGGCGGTTGCACAGGCGCTGAATATCACGTGATACGTATATCACCGCGCCTGGCTTTCTCACCGGACATGCATTTCGTGACCACCGGAACAACGTTGTCTACTCCCCCTAGATTGCGCTTATTGCTGGCCCTGCTTGCCTGTACTGTCCTTATAGCAACACTGCTCGAATCGTTGCATGCGAATGCGTAGGATGTGGCACGCCACGATCTGTGTGATGGACATTCGCCAGGTCCCGTAAATGGAGAGGTGATCGCAACACTAGCGTTCGCCGCAGGCAGCGTGCAAGCGTGTACACCTAAGTCAGCTGGTGTAGGGGGATGAGGACGAAACGAGGCTAGAGGAGTAGGAAAAGAGAAAGAGGAAGCGAAGCAGGGAGGCATAAATCATTTTATGCAGAATCGCAAGCACGGGCGTCCATTTCCTGATGTCGATGCACCGACACGCAGTTCACATGCTTGACTTCACGTCACTCCATTTCGCACCACGTTATAATTTCTAGTCCAGTACAGATACAAGTGCTGCATCGAGCAAAGTTATATGAAGACACAATCGCTTTTGGATATTGGGAATTAATTTGGAAAAGTCAATGAGCGAAGATCACCAAGAGGCAGTCATGCCGCCGCCTTCACTGAGCAGTGCAGTCCGCTTCGGGTCCTTCACAGTAACGCCACAAGTAAGTTGCACGTCTCTTGTCTCTCGGCACAGCCGATCAATTATATCACCAAAGAACGAGTCCTCATGCCTTTCTATTGACCGTATTGTCCTTTGCTTTCATTTTACCCCTCCCTATCTCCTCCATTTGCAAGACCCCCACTCAATTGCCCTTCCCACACTTCCCCTCGATGTCATCAAAAGCCACACTAACCCCCTAGGTCTTCCATCGCACCCCCCACTCCTTCGCTCTAGTAAACCTCCGCCCCCTCCTCCCAGGGCACATCCTCGTCTGCCCGCACCGCATCGAGCCGCACCTCTCCTCCCTCACGCCGGCAGAAATCAGCGACCTCTTCCTCACGGTGCAGAAACTCCAGCGCACCTTAAAACGAGTCTACAACGCCACGGCTTTCAACGTGGCCGTACAAGACGGTGTGGCAGCGGGACAAAGTGTGCCGCACGTGCATTGCCACGTCATTCCGCGGAGAGAGGGGGACATGGATGATCGGGGGGGTGGAGACGCGATTTATGAAGCGATGGAGGGGGAGGAGGGGGATGTAGGGAAGCATTTGAGGGAGGCGGAGGAGAGGAGGAAGAGATTTAAGGTTGATGCTGAGAGGAAGGATAGGAGTGAGGGGGAGATGAGGGAGGAGGCGGAGATGTTGGCTAGGGAGATTGAGAGGGATGCGAAGGAGGGTTCGTAATGGGATGGTCGTCGAAGGTGTTACTTGAACAATTGGCTGGAGTGAGAAAGAAGGCCTTTGGTGTGCAGCTGGCTGTTCGGTATCCTAGCTTTGGTGT
Source organism: Elsinoe australis (assembly GCA_007556505.1). Classification (NCBI taxonomy): domain Eukaryota; kingdom Fungi; phylum Ascomycota; class Dothideomycetes; order Myriangiales; family Elsinoaceae; genus Elsinoe; species Elsinoe australis. The sequence goes on from SWCS01000007.1 coordinate 1,483,650, forward strand.
GCTGCAGCCTTGTCGGCTTACATCCGCTCGACGCACAGCATAAGCCCCTCGACATGGCAGTAAAGGTTCGATTACAATAGAGCATGTGCGCATCATGGCAGGTCAAGATGAGTGGGTCGGTGGGTATTGCTCGATTCTGAGACACTATCTGGATGGTCATGCTAATAGTTCATGACAAGAAGAGGATTCCCAACGCCGGTCGTGCTCGCTGAAACATGAGGTGATTATAGACATTGCTTTTCCGTCGCATTAGTTTGCCAGAATGGTCTTGACGAGATCTGTCGAAATGTCAGTATATCAGTCGTGGGTGCTTTTCGTCACCAATCTGCTTACCCATGTAGTTGATCTCTCCACTGCTCGTGTCAACAGCCTTGAGCAACTCATCCACTTCATCATCGCTCATCTTCTCGCCAAGGTTTGTGAGAACTGCGCCGCTTGTCAGCCATTGTGCTTATCTGTCTCCTTCTCAAACGTACTGTATCTGAGTTGTCCAACACCAATGAAGCCAGTCATCTCCTTGTCGAAGACCTGGAAACCCCTGCAGTATTCTTCCGGCTCGCCAGGGTCGCGGAAACCACCAGGCCTGTTGAGGACCTTCTGGAACGAGTCGAAGTCGAATTCTGAGCCGACGGACTTCTCGAGGTCGGAGATCTCGGAGAGAGTTGGGTTCTGTCCGCACGCGCGAAGGAGGTCGCCGAGGGAGTCTTGTGTGACACGTCCGTTGCCGCGGCGGTCGAAGAGGGCGAATGCTTCCTTGTAGTTTGTGCTGGCCTGTTTGGTCATTGTGTCAGCATGTTGTCTGCTTCTTCGTGACGTATACGGTGTCAGCAAGTTGGCGAGAAGGCAATGCCCTGTCCGTCAATGTTGTTGTCCCTCAGGAATGTATCGTTTGTTTATGTGTATCGAAGCGCTTTCGTGGGCTTGCGCTGATCGCATGATGCGCGGAAAGATGTTGACTCACCATAGTGACTGCTTTTGGGATTTGTAAGAAGTATCTGGTGCCTGATATTGGACTTGATTATAGTTGCGTTCTTGTCAACAATCAAGGTGTTGAATTGGAAAATGCAGTCCCCCCGAGTATCTTGGCAGTGTTTGAAAGCGCGCCCAATCAGGAAAGATTATTAGTGGGGGAGGTTGCTAGGGTAATCAGACACGAATAAACAAATCACACCAGACATTTTCACCCTATTATCAGGCTTTTATACATGTTCGCAGAGCCGCTGTATTGGAAGGTCGTTATCAAAGACGTAGTTGCATATCTTACTAGTATGCAGAATCATGGTGGTTCAATTTGGCTGAGACATTAGCTGTCCTGTCGCCGTTGTCATCACATTAACTACTACTTCTTCCTCGCAAGAATAAGTGCACTTCCCCATTCGACCTCAATTTCCTTTTCGTCGTTGCTCATAACCTCATCTACAGCAGCCATCTCGTCAAACATCTGGTCAATCAGATCGCCAGTCCCGCCTTGGTTTCTCGCTTTCATGCCAGGGTGTGCCTCTTGCCATCCATGATATGAGCTCCATGTCCTAAAGTACGCCTTACACTCGCCAACTTTCATGCTCTTCCCTATCAGCAACTTCCCCTGTCCACTACCCCTGCCTGCGGTGCCCGGCTCATACTCTAGCCTCTGGATATCCTCCCAGTCCGCCTCAGGCGGCTTGATGGCTCGCATGTTATCGGCAAGGATCTCCCTGCCCTTAGGCCAATATGGCCCTAATCTATCCTTGTCCTGAACGTAGATATACTTATCCATGATAGCTGTTGACTTGGGCAAATCAACGAATACATGGTCTTTGTAACCCCACCAGGCGAGAGTCCCTCCTTTGCGGACTTTGTCGTTAAGTCGCCTGAAGACCTTCGGGTAATCGAACCAGTGTGATGACTCGGCGGCCGTGACCATATCAAGACTTCCGTTAGTGAAGGGAATATCGTCCTGCGCGTACCCCACTTGGAAGCTAGCATTAGGGTGCTCTGCCCCGGTTGTGAGTTTCCGGGCCTGCTCAATCATGCCATCTGATGGATCTGTGCCTAAGAATTTCAAAAAATGGTTACCGAACTGGCGAGCAACAATGCCATGTCCACAACCCAGATCGAGACACGTGTTTCGAGGGCCTTGATGGTAAGCCAGTATTATATCGTACAGCTTCTGCGGATATGATGGCCGCACTGCTGCGTACGAAGCAGTATTGAAGGTCTTATTACTAGATTGTTGTTAACCCTAGCTTCATCTGAAACCCGGTCCAATGGCATCTCCACGTACGCGAATGTCGCCATGGTCGTCAGGGTAGACCCAGACCACCACGGCTGATCCAATTGCGGTTGCTGCAACACCAATTTAGTCACTATATGTAAGTATGTTGCCTCGTTTGCGCCAGTGTCCGATCGCCATTGTCGCCGTTTTCGTTCCAAATTCGTGAATACCGCGACTCCGACATCGCATCATCCCCTTGATCATCCATCATCCCAAATTGCCGAGGCTAACCGACGCTCTCTCCTACTCTTGCATTCCAGCATGACTAGATCCGACATGTCGAACGAAGAGGACATGGATAAGGCGGCGAAGGTCTTCTTCTCCTCAACACGATTTGCTGTAGCTGGTGCATCCTCCGATCCTAGAAAGTTCGGCCATCGGAGTAAGACAGTGTAGCGGGCAACTAAACAATCAATCGTCTGACAGACTAACAGTATTTGCATGGTATCTTGCACATGGCATCACTCCAACACCTCTGAATCCGACGACGCCCACTATCAGGGTCCGAAACACTGATTTCGACACGAATGCTTCTCCCTCAGCGCTCTCGCATCCCACGGAAACCAGCCTGTCAATTATTACTCCGCCACAAATCACGTGTAAACTGCTCAAGGAAGCTAAAGACGCTGGCATTAAAGCAGTATGGCTGCAGCCTGGTAGCTTTGATGCAGATGTTTTAAACCTCGCCAAGAAGGAGTTTCGCGGTGCCACAGTGGGAGGAGATGGCGGCGGAGGGAGCGAGGGATGGTGTGTGCTTGTTGATGGTGAGTGGGCCATGAAGGAGGCAGGTAGGAAAGAAGGCAGACTGTAGAAGAATAGCACGTGCACGCAGGTTCTACAAGTGTGTTTGATTTGAGACCATCAGCATACCGGCCGAGGAAAACTTGTGCCGCCAACGTGAGCTCGTTGATTGATTTATACCAATACCAGAATTCCCGGGCTGTCTTACGTTTAAATCTAAGGTTTTCTGCGTGGAAATACGTGTCTAGCATCTTGTGGCATTTGTTGTTCTCATAGAGAAATATGGGAATATATGAAACTTGGTGTATGTTGACGGTGAAAGCGGAGCATCGACTTCGCCACCCGATGGCATCCCAGCTTCGCAATTCAGACTACCAACATTGCACACGACTTTGATATTCATCGGATTTGGTTTCAGGAGTTCATGGAGTACTACGAATGATCCTTTGAATACTCGATTGATCTATTCGAGCATCGTTTCGATAATTATGGTCAAGCTCCAAGCCGCAACGCTTTCGAACAAGGTCCTCTTCAACCGCAAACGCAAGCGATCTTCGGGAGACAATGTTGTCCCTGATAGTGAGGTAGACGCTTCTGCACAAGATGATACTTCTACCGACGATCGAGATGTTGGGCAGACTGGATCTGCGACCACCACAGTCCCTACGAAAACTCACGATGGTGGCAACAAACCCCGACGGTCAACAGACGGCAAAGCACGACCAGGCACTCTCCGCCGCAACTCTTCATCAAACTTGATTGAGACCTCTATACCATGGCCAGACAAATTCAAACAGCTCGAGACTGTACACAAAGCTCTCAATCTGGTATACACATTCTGCTGCACCCGGAAAGCCATCGCCACCACGTTTGAAACCATCAAATCCTCGGTGGAAAGTCATATTGGCAAGAAGCTAGATATGGCGGACATCGCCAGAGTCAAAACTCTCGTACCCCGAGCCATCCACTTTGCTTATGTTGATGAGGCGTTATTGCAGGTGAATCTCATGGGTGAGGAAGACAGCAATCGCCGAAGACGAGCCAAGGAGTTCATGCTCCCTGACCCTGCCGATGCTATGGAGGAACAGGAACACAAGGAGGTACTTCTATTTGAGTACATTGATGGCGATCTGAAGCGTCAGGTTGCTCACAAGAAGACGGGAGAGCCGACCAAGGTCACAAGGAAGCTTAGGGAAGAAGAGCTAAAAATGCCTGTCTACAGTCAAAAGCAGATGATGAACCTGATCAACAAGCGCAACACCAAGTTCACGTCGGCTGTGAATGCCTGGCTAAATGAATGTGCCAGTGAAGGGGTCGATCCGGTGGAGAAACTGGATACAGAGCATGTCGCCAACATACCAGCTCCTTCAATAAGTCGGCCAACTACACCCAAGCCAGACTTGAAGGCGAAGCTACCCAAAAGCATCCCGGAAGAGCGGCAGTCCATCGCAGAGATTGTGAATGAGATCAAGTCCATGGAGGACTGGTATACTGGTCAGATCGTTCCTGACGGACACAGAGTGTTTGATCCTCAGATAGCTGTATACGGAGATCTTAACTTCCAGCTTTCTCAGAGTCTGGTCGATGCCCTCTACAACACGAGGGGAATTACGCAGGTATATGCCCATCAAGCTGAAGCTATCAACAACCTCTACGACGGTCATAACGTCATCGTTTCGACTTCGACAAGCTCAGGCAAGTCTCTGATATACCAGATACCTGTGTTGCACGAGCTGGAAAGGAATCGAGATGCCCGTGCCATGTACATCTTTCCCACAAAGGCTCTTGCGCAAGATCAGCGACGTAGCTTGAAAGATATCATGCACTATATGGACGGCCTCCAGGACCTTGTCGTCGACACATTCGATGGTGACACTCCGATGCCAACCAGGAACTTCATTCGCGATGAAGCTCGTATCATCTTTACGAACCCAGACATGCTGCACATCACCATTCTACCTCAAGAGGAAGCCTGGCGTACTTTCCTTCAGAACCTTCGTTTTGTTGTAGTAGATGAGCTACATGTCTACAACGGTCTCTTCGGCGCACATGTCGCACTGATAATGCGCAGGCTCCGGAGGATATGTGCTGCAGTCGGCAATCGTCATGTCAAGTTCATCTCCTGTTCCGCCACCGTAGCCAATCCCGAACAGCACATGAAGACAATCTTTGGGGTCGATGAAGTGAAGCTAACGGACTACGACGGGTCGCCCTCTGGACGAAAGGAGTTCCTGTGCTGGAACACACCATTCAAGGATCCTCAGGACCCCTCGTCTGGCAGGGGTGATACAATGGCTGAAGCGGCGAAGCTGTTCTGTCAGCTTGTTCTCCGAGGCGTAAGAGTCATTTCGTTCTGCAGAGTGCGGAAGCAGTGCGAAGTCATGCTCAATGCCGTGAAGCAGGAGCTACATGCTCTGGAACGATCGGAGGTCATCAACCGTATCATGGCCTATCGAGGCGGCTACACGCCGCAAGACCGAAGGATGATCGAGAGAGAGATGTTCACAGGCAAGCTCGTCGGCATCGTCGGCACAAACGCTCTGGAACTGGGCGTCGACATCGGCTCACTCGACGCTGTTATCACCGTCGGTTTCCCCTACACCGTCGCCAATTTACGCCAACAGAGTGGGCGCGCTGGTCGTCGCAACAAGGACTCCCTCTCCGTGCTAGTCGGCGACTGCTTTCCCACTGACCAATACTTCATGGAGAACCCTGATGAGATCTTCACCAAACCACACTGCGAGCTCTCAATCGATCTAACCAACATGCTCGTCTTAGAAGGACACATCCAGTGCGCCGCCCACGAGATGCCCGTCCACCCCGACAATGACGAGCCCTACTTCGGCAAGCTTCTCTCCGAGATCTGCACTGCCCGCATGCGCAAAGACGACCTCGGATTCTACCACACAGACGAGCGTTTCCTCCCACACCCCTCCCGCACCGTCGCCATCCGCGACACTTCGGACTCGCACTTCGCCATCATCGACACGACCGCCAACCGCAACACGGTTCTCGAAGAGCTGGAAGCCGACCGCGCCTTCTTCACCATCTACGAAGGCGGCATCTTCTTGCACCAAGGCCACACCTACCTCGTCAAAGAGATGTCGACAGAGCGCATGGTGGCCAAGGTCGAGCTCGTAAAGGTAGACTGGACCACCCAACAGCGCGACTTCACCGACATCGACCCCATCGAGACGGAAGCCATCCGGCGCATCCCCGGCAGCCGCTCGCGCGCCTTCTTCGGCACTATTAAAGTCGTGCAGAACGTGTTCGGCTTTTTCAAGATCGATAAGAAGCGCCGCATCTTGGATGCTGTGGAGGTGGATAATCCGCCTATCGTCATCTTTAGTAAGGGGATGTGGCTTGACGTACCCAAAAATGCGGTTGAGATCCTGAATTCAAGAAGGCTGAATGTGGCTGGCGCTATCCATGCCGCGGAGCATGCGATTCTGAGTCTGATGCCGAATTTCGTGATCAGTATGCCGGGCGACGTGAAGACAGAGTGTAAGGTTGCGATCAAGGAGTTTGCGAAGAAGGAGACGACCAGGAAGAGGCCAGCGAGGTTGACATTCTATGATTCAAAGGGAGGGGCGCACGGGAGTGGGATTAGTACCAAGGCATTCGAGTTCATTGACTTGTTGCTGCAACAGGCGTGCAAGAGGGTTGAGGCATGTCATTGCCCCGAGGGGTGTCTGGAATGTTGCTGTTCGGAGAGGTGCAGGGAGGCGAACATGGTTATGAGCAAGGCTGGGGCGGAGGTCATTCTGAGGAGCTTGCTGAATCTGGAGATTGATGTGGATAATCTGCCATGGGGGCCGGAGGATGAGAGGACGCCGGCTGGGATTGAGACGGTTGTCTTTGCTTCTGAGGTCAGACCGGCGAGGGGAAAGAGGGTTGAGGTGGTGGAGGTGAAACGAGAGGGAGGGGGGATGAATAGAGTCGTGGTTGGAGAGGTTGATGGTGCTGATGGCGATGACGATGACGATGAGGTTATTATCAAGGAGGAGGAAGCTGATTGACAACCCCTTCTCATACAATCACTGTGACTATATGCGCAACGAGAAGTTGACATACTCGTACCAAACCGTCAGCGACCGTCAGAGCGAATAGTCGATTACGGAGACGACTCCGACAGCGGCTGCTGGATCTCTGTCAGGGAATGGGATGTTCGCAGGGCGAAGTTCAAAGGCGGGCCACCGAGCTGCCCGGACCGACATTCAAGCATTAAATGCTTCCTTAGCTATTAATTAAATTGTTTGTCCTTTCTACTCTATGGATGCATTCTAAATTTTTATCCTCTAAATCTACAAACACTACGATTTGCCCAGATCTTCCTAAAATTAGTAATTAGCCAGTAATAAAGAGTATAGATATCTTCTATTTCTATTAATAAATTTTTTTCTAGTCTAAGTAGTAAATCACATCTAGAGATCTCTATATTATTAGTTCTCTAGATTCTAATTATTAATGGTCTAAAGGCAAGCGTTCGGAACTGCAGAAGGACTAAGTAGTCAGTCACGTCTTAGTCACATCTCTGCGAACGTGACACCCGAGGCGGCTGAACCCGGGTAAACGCACCGTGCCGCCCACACGGAAAAACCACAGCCAAGCTACAGCAATCAACAAGATTGATTGAGAGCTCTAAGATTAGGCCTCCAGCCTATAACGGATCTAGATCTGCATCTGACTAACCACATTCCTCACCTCGTACAGACATGCTACCGAGTCATCTCAAGGTGCCGCTGTACGCCTTGCACTACGGGGACTACACCACAGACACTTGCTTGATCGAGCACCCTCCTCAACAGCTAGGTGTATATCCAACGGTGAGCGTGCATATAGTGCAACCCTGCCCTCGGGAGGGTCCGCACTTCAATCTCGGTACCTATGCGGCTGTCATCTAGTGCTTATCCCGGAACCAAGATCTCACCTGTCCGCGGGAGCAGTCGCGAACTAGCAAGCGCCGGCACTCCCATCACCTCAGGAAACACGGATGACGAAATGCTGTAGAAGTGTGTTCATGCATAATCGGTCGAGACTCTATTGGTGAGTTGGCGTTTTCTCGTGCATTATCGTCCAGACACCCCATGTCGCTTACATAGGGTTTTCCGTTTGTGGAAAAAGGTGAAATGAGGCTTGCGGCCGCCGTCCCGAATCGCTACCGTCACGGCTCGAGGACAAAGGACAAAGCGCCGGCATGAGATTAGCGTGGTAGCTATGCTCACCCGAGGACATTTGCGCAAGCTCGCAACCCCTGCAAGTGCTCACGGTGGTAGATTGGCTGGTGAGCTGTCACATGAAAATACTGGTTGGTACTGGTTGGTGCTGGTTGATACTGGTTGGCACATTGGTTGGTCGACGATAGCGATGCTCAAATGCTTCATGTAGTATGACCCGAACCTACCGTCCCTACTTCGCTTATCGTTCTTCGCTACAAAGATCGGCTTCGTGTTGATGGAAAGCCTGAGCACTGGAGCCGTAGATGAGACATTGCGGTTGAGACCCGCACGGAAGATTTGCTCATGTGGATTGGTGCATTTCAAAGGCCGAAGCGATACAATCAGGAGGATCACTCGAACTCTGCCATGTTTCAAATAGCAAGATGACAGCGGGGCTAACATTACTCAACGTAGATCGAATTCGTCCCTGTTCGTATCGAGACCATCCTCTAGAGTCCACTGTAAGGCCCAACACCAATAATGTATCGTCAGAAATCTATTCCCAACTCCAAGCTTGCCTCGATATAGATCAACCCATGCCGAAAGCCGAGACCAAGTCAAACAAGTATGCAGAGCGGTGAACGAGCCAAGAACTCGTGTCCAAAACTAAGAAAGGTCTTGCTCGAGAGTGCTTAGCCTTTCATTTGCAAGCCGCAGATTCTCAAATGGGGCCCTCCATCTTTCCCCAGCGCACATCTGGCCAAGATCGGAAATAAGGCCTCTGAAGGCTGCCAAGTGAGATAGGGCTAAACTGCCGTACATGTCAACGAATTCGTCTACCGAGTCGACGCCGTAGTCGTGGAGCCCCTCGGCAGTTGAAATGTCGATGCAGCGGCCAGTGAGAATGCGGCCGATCTCAACAAGACCATTGGCCACTCTCTCGATGACCACAGACAGAAGAGTGAGGTACTGGCTGGACTTTGTGCAGTAGTTGCATGACTTGAGCGACGAGATAGAAGTAATATAGCGTTTGACGTCGACCAGGAAGCGGAACAGCTCGCTGGCGTGAGCGCGATTCTTGGGACCTAGATGAGCCCGTTCCAGGAGCTTGAGCGATGTGAGTAGACATTGATGGCCTTGTTTGGGTGATCCCTTCGTTTGCTCAGACCTCCGCGAGCTCAATGTGCCTCGCCGTGAATGAGGGGACATGCTCGTGGGAGTGGCAATATCCCCGGCGGATTTGGGGTTCGCCTCGATCTCGAAAGGAGTCGGTGGTAGACGTTGGGATGCAATTCTTAATCTTGTGAAGCTTTGCCGGTTCTTGGATGGCCAAGCAACCCGTTCTGTAGCCATCGGAACCATCAGGTTGAGAGGTGCTACAGCATCCTGGACAGGGGGGGTTGCCAGAGGTGCCGGCATTTCGTGACCAGGTGACTCGGGAAATGCGAATAGACTGTCGAAGTCCACGTCAACGCCAGCCATGTCGATATCAGTGCCATTCCGTGGATGCGATCGGCCCAACATGGCGTCTGGGGCATCGTTCAAACAGTCATCGAAAGCTGCCAGAGAAGAATCGAAGCCGAAGTAGTCATCCGTCATTAGTCTATCAGGCCAGATCTGATGTGATGCAGAAAGTTCATCTGCATTGAGATTGAAGGCTTCAGACGTTGCCAAAGGAGTATCGACTTTGCTTGAGGCATCTACAGGTGGAATTGTTGTGTTGGTACGCTCATCTTGAAATCGATTTCGTCCACCATCTTGCTCCGCACTCTGCTGTTCTGGTGGTGATGGCGATGATCGAGGGCGATTGCCGTGGACAGTCTTCTGCTGAGAGTCCCGCTTTCCCGCCCGACTAGTGGTGTAGACGCAGGCTTTGCCTTGGTTGACACATCTCGAGCAGCCGCTCTTCTCTCCGGTACACTTGAGCTACAACTATCAGTGTCCGTTCTATCAATGAAAAAAAGAGGTCTACCTTTTTCTGCCGGCATTCGCAGCAGGCATCATGCTGTGGACCTTGACTCGGCATAGGCAGTTTTGTGCTTTGCTCTACCGTCTGTAGGGTCCCTTCCCTCTGGCTTCGACCGAGGGTAGCGAACATGATGATGACAGGACTTACAATTCAAGTGAGATCTCAAGCCATGGCGCTGGCTGTTTACGCCATTCGCGGCGGGGCAGAAGGCCTCTCATATGGGCCCTGTCAGACTGCACCTTTGTTTGCGCTGAAGACGTTTGGGCTGATGGCACGGGCCGGCTAGGACAGAGCATTCGTCAACAGAAGATAAAGCTCGCGAGATCGTAGGCAGCTAGGCCCTCTAGATGTATGCGCTTATGTGGTGGGGGTTTGGGTTCGCACCGCGCAGCGTCGGTCTCTCCCGCTCAACGTCTAAGCTCAAGCGGGCCGTGCCTAAGCCGCATCGAGGTTCTTGAAGCTCATTGTAGCATTGTTTCTTTCAGCCGTATCATTTGGGTGTCCTGTCTATACGATAAGCATATTAGTGTCATTTCAATCCTATGTATAGATAGAAACTAGCTCTAATCTACAAAGGAAACTCCTTATTGTTTGATCTAGATTTAGTTTTCTAGATTAAATAGAATTCTAATAGCTTTAAAATGAATCTAGATTATTATTAGAGAACATATTACTTTATCTGTAATAAAATCTCTGTTATAGAACTAAACGTGAATTGCTTTACAATACTTCTTAACCTGTGTAGCAAGAGTTTTATTAGTGCCGAGGGAGAACCTAAAGCTCTTGTTGCTTAATCAAAACCCGAGATCTAGCCAAGAATAGGCCGATCTCATTCCCTGGGACAGTCCGTTTCTAAAGAAGGCACGACGGGTGCAATATGCATTCTGCATCCTCGCGTCCGAAAGGAGCCATGACCGACGCTATGCTGTAAGAGATTGGCATGCCGAAGCTCAGGCGCTCACCAAAATGGCCATATGATGCGCCTCTGTGGGATTCTCCCTCCACCCTTCATAGATTGCTGAGCGGTTACAACGACACCATACCCTTCGCTGAAACACTAGAGTGGCTATACGCAAGCCTCTGCATCGATAACACCGCCATCACTCGCTGACTGTGCCCTGCCTCGAATACGCGCGATGGTCAAGATCATAGCTGGCCTGATGGGCAGCAGTGTCATGTCAGGTTCAACCAAGCTCGCCACGACCGATCAAGTAAGGAACCTGTTGCAGGCTTGTCAGAGACACGGAGTCACGGAGCTAGATACCGCTCGAGTTTACAACGCAGGCAAAAGCGAGGAGCTCCTCGGTACCATTCCGGAGGTCCAGCATGATTTTGCAGTGCAGACCAAGTGCCCAGGTTTTATGCCTGGCAGCTTAAGTTACGACAGAGTCTTGTCCAATTGTAACGCCTCGCTGGCAGCGCTCAAGCAATCCAAATTGGATATCTACTATTTCCACGGACCAGATCGCAGAACACCTCTGGAGGACTCTTGCCGCGCCATCAACGAGCTCTACAACCAAGGCAAGTTCACCCGATTCGGCATCAGCAACTTCCGCGCCGACGAGGTTGAAGAGATCGTCACCACCTGCAAACGAAACAAATGGGTACTGCCGACGGTTTATCAAGGAGGGTATAATCCTGTCGCTCGGGCTGGGGAAAAGGCCTTGTTTCCCCTGCTCCGTCAGCACCGCATCGCTTTCTATGCTTTCAGCCCACTTGCTGGTGGTTATTTCTCCAGACCTGCCGAGGAGCTCACCACGCCTCCTCCAGGGAGTAGGATGGACCAAATGGCCATCTTCTCTTCTCTATACGTCAACGATGAGTCACTGAAGCTGCACAAGCTTCTCACGAGCGCCTGCAATAAAAATGGTCTGACCATGAGGGAAGCGACATTACGCTGGGCGATGCACCATTCTATATTGGGTCCAGAGGATGGTGTCATCTTGGGTGCTTCCAGCTCCGAGCAAATGGAAGCCAACATTGATGCCTGCAGCAAGGGTCCACTGACGCAAGAGTTGGTTGATCTGTATGAAGACATCTGGAAGCAATACTCGGCGACTGGACGTGCGGATGCGTATTCGGTGTGAAGCTAGCTGGTATTGAGACTACTCGGCTTGAGTGGAGAGGTCTGCTTCGGTCAACCTTGATTGGACTACGTCTGGTTGTTGCCTTATCTTATGATCGACATTCAATAACAAGACACGTCCTTTACATGATACTTTCTCACAAAATGTGGAAGATCGTCACATGGTTTCCTAAAGCTGATAATGGGTCGACTGAGCCCCTCCAAAGCCGCTCTAATTCATCTGACAGTATTGTGATGCGCAACGCCAGATTGAGCAAGTGCAAAGAACAATCGAAACGGGTACGAATACTCAGGAAGTGCACACTGTTCATCCCATCGACGAAATCAATCTCTGTTCAGCATCACGGAGCATATTGCAAGGTAAAGCAGTATGGGAGCAATCGTTCTCATCTATCGTTACTGTTTCCGTTACCATGTACACATTAGACAACCACCTCAAATCTCGAAGGTGTCATCCAGCTCAACATCGAGATACCTCAGGGTCGACAGACTCCACTCCTCATTGCCACTCATTTGATACTCCAGTCCTTTGTTGTACCTCCTCACATTCTCACTGCAACCCGCCGCCTCCAGCCTCGCCGCCAACCGATCATGATGATCACTCCACTCCCTCGCCATAGCCCACAGCAAGCGCTTCGTCGAGCCGATGGTCAAATCCGTCTCATCAGCCAGGATCCTGACCGCAGAGCAAAGAACGCTGCCCTCGGCATGGCCAGACTTGGAAGCGATGACCTCTTTCTCCCAGCTGCAGATGTCGTTGACAACTGAGATCTGCTTGGCGCAGTTGCGCTCCAAGGGTCGGACCAGCTGCTTCTCGACCGGCGTCAGGTCGAAGCCCATGCTGAAGCACATGAGGGTTGAGAGCAGTGCTTTTCCGACGTCTTTCTCGCGGTACTCGAGGTACTGACCAAGGTTGTGCATGACGCTTCGGTTACGATCTGTTTGTGCTCTAGTGCTGGTCAGACTTCTCGATCAAATATCGTGTGGATCTGCTCTCACCTCATGAAGGTAAAGGTAGGTTCCAGCACATCGTCGGCGAGCTTCCTGTCGCAAGCCCGCATGCCTTCCCACATGTCGTACATGATCCATTCCGCCGGCTTAGTGCGGTCGGGAAGAATATCACCTCTCATGATGGGCATCAGTCGATCATTGTACCGCTCGCCGTCCTCGAAAGACATCTCCTCCAGGATATCTGCTTTCTGTCAGAGCAAGTTCATCACCACCACTACACACGCAAAGTTTCACTCACCATCGATCAAGAACAAAATAGTCAGCAGCCGACAAGCCCAATGGATCCTATCGTCCTTGGCCGCAGGGAAATACAAGCATGTCACCCTGCTGAAGCCGGCGTCGAGGAATTTCTGTCGGGACTTTGCGTCTGGGAAACCCCAATCGCGGATGAAGTCTCCGTCGACTTCGCGGGCTACTTCTGCCATGCGTGGGTGGCACATGGGTGTCCATTTGGAGGGCGGGACGGCGCCGGCGAGGGAAGCCTTGGCTTGGACGGCGAGCGAGGGAACGGCGGTCGAGACGGAAACATCTTTCTTTGGGTTGAAGATGGTGTCTGTGGGTGGTGTCTCGATCTCTGTGATTGCGGGGGCCATGATGCCAGTATGAATTCGAACGTTAAGGTAAGGGGTTCGGCACAGCTGTAGAGGCTGAGTTTTTCTGTGGACTGATGATGATCAGGACAGAGCTATGAGGAAACAGAACCGGGGCAGTACTAAGAACGAGTGGGTAAAGTAGCATACATGGCAATGTAGGCAAATCATAAAGGTGCGCTGTCAGATTACGTTCCCATGGTACATTCGCCGAGTGAGACGGACATCAGTAGTCGGCTTCACTGTTTGAGCGGAGTGACTGTTTGAGCGATATCCGGACTGTACCTGGAAGAAATGGTGGCAAAGTATTGGTCGAATCAGTGGAGTAGACTTTCCGCTTGTAGCAGATCCGATAGGATACAAGGCACATGTCAGCGTTCAGATAGCGAGTGAGACGCCTATCACCATATCAGCTCGTTGCGAGACGCGAGCATTGAGAGAGCAGGGCTACTAAGCCATTCGTGGTAGGATCGACACTTACTTTTGTTGTTCTGCTTAGGTAGTTGCTTGTGACAGGACAAGTGTATGTGCCGGCTTGCATGGGAGGACGAAAGGAAGCATGTCTAGATCCATTCTGAAAAAATGCATGCAAAGCACTTCGTGCATTGACTTGGTATTCGAAGACTACGGCTGAAATCACACTGAAACGCTAACCTGAGGATTGTCCCTCCATGAGAGCCATTGGCCTCCGTGCCTGTGGCCTGCCGACGCGGGTGCCCGCCGATGCCGCAGCTCAGTACTGAGCAAGCGTCTTTTCCGTCCAGTCATACAGCTCCTTCGCCATTTCCTGGTTCAAAGCTGCCGGGGTAGTCCGACCCAGCTTGCCTATTGGCTCGTAGAAAGCGCCGTTCTTGATCTGGTCCTTCGGTGCGGTCGCAGCCCACAGTTGGTTCTTGACACCTTCGTCCACAGTGACCTGCTCCTTGTAGGTAGACGCTTGGGTGAAATAGTAGTTGAAAGAAGACAAGTTGGTGACGAGGCCAGTCATGATGACACCAGGGTGAATGGCGACGGATGTGATGTTGGGGTATCTGCGTGCGAATTCGGCAGGGTAGAGGACATTGGCCAACTTGCTCTGTCCGTAGCGCTTGAATGCTCCGAGAACGTAGGATTCTTGAGTGGTGCGGATGGTATCATAGTTGATCTTGCTGGCAAGTTGATATCCGAGAGACGTGTTGTGGATGATGCGCACATCAGATTTGGGCTGGCTGGCGGTCTTCTGGAGCAGAGGCAGCAGTTGTTGAACTAGCATTGCGTGGCCTAGGTGGTTCGTGGCAAATTGGATCTCGAAGCCATCTTTCGACAGAGCGGCAGGAGTGGCCATGATGCCGGCATTGCAGAAGACGATATCAAGGCGGTTAGTCTGGCTGGTGATTTTCTCTGCTGCGGCCTTGACGGCTTTCAGGTCAGTGAGGTCGCATTCGACGAATGTGACTTTGGCACTTCTGTCAATGGCTTTGACCGCCTCGGTAGTCTCTTGCGCAGACTTTGCATTGCGACCAGTGAAGAAGATGTGGGGAGATCCAGCTTTCACAAGTGATGTGACTGTTTCTCTGCCCAGACCCGCCGTACCTAGATTCTGCGGTCAGAAACAGGCGTCTCGCACGACATCGATCAGTAGAACCAACCTCCAGTCACTACTATGGCCTTGCCGCCAAGATTGGGGATATCTCTTTGAGTGTCAAAATCAGCCATTGTCAAGGGAGATGGAACAGATCAGTGATGGTGAGTGCACGAGAAGAATCTGCAAGGGGATGACTGGTACTCATTTTGTTGAATGCGTGCCACATGCGGCAAGCACGGGATGTTTGTTTACAGCAAGCGGTATGTGTTGAACAAAGGGCCTCTACTTCCCAGCTACGCTCTAATAGATTGGAGGGAGGGCCATGAGGCGCTGCGTCGTTGTCGTGCTTCGCCTGAAATCACCAGTCGGCACGCGTCGTACCGCTCAGCGAATGGCGGACCGCTGCTGTTGGACCACCACCGTGCCAACTGCAATCTCGGGCACCCGCTTTGGGTACTCCCGAATACCTCAACACTCTGCATGCGCGAATGTGCGATGCTGTCAGCCGCTGCAGTGGCTTCAACACGGGCGTGAGACGGCGAGGTCGACTGTCACGATGGATTACCGGACTTTCTGTGCGCCACGAGACAATGTTAGGGCCATGCCACCCGCACTTGTCTCACGGGCCAAGGTCTGGCGGCACAGCTACTCATGGCGACGCATATCGATACAGCAGAGAACATGCTTGTATCCAAAACAAAGACACTGGTGACGGAACGAATTGAGGAAATTGATGTCCTGTCGCCATGCTCTACGCCGGGGAACGAATACGCTGATGTCCCCGTTGACTCTGGTTATGTCAGCGACTATACCAGCTCCGATGATTCGCTAAAGGGTCTGCACGAAAATCGAAGTCAAGACGAGTGCCTACGGATGCACATTGCTGGGCAGAGCTCGTTGTTGAACGATACAGAGATCTTAGCGCTTGTGCAAAAGGGCAATATCCCAGCATATTCTCTCGAGAGCGCTCTACAGGATCACGCCCGAGCAGTCGGCATCCGGCGCCGTCTAGTGGCACAGACATCCAGTCCAGATGAAGTAGAGCAAAGCTTCTTGCACAACCTACCGTGGCAGCAGTACGACTACACGAAAGTCCACGGCCGCTGTGCTGAGAACGTTATTGGGTATACCCAGGTCCCTCTCGGCGTTGCAGGACCTCTGCTGGTAGACGGTAGAGAGGTTTTTATCCCAATGAGCACGACTGAGGGAACTTTGATCGCAAGCACTTCCAGGGGCTGCAAGGCGCTGAATGTTGCGGGCGGCGTGGCGACCGAAATCACTGGGGATGCAATGACCAGAGCTCCAGTTGTGCATTTCGACAACACCAAGCAGGCCGCTGCGGCAAAGCGTTTCTTAGACAGTGTCGAAGGTCAAGCCATGATGAAGGAGACGTTCGGTGCTACAACTGGCCATGGTGCACTTCTGGACTGCACTACGAGGATAGCAGGACGTCACTTGTATCTACGATTCAGAGCCCACAGTGGAGATGCTATGGGCATGAACATGCTCTCCAAGGGCTCAGAGGCTATCGTGCGCAGACTTCAAGCCGAGTACTTCCCACAAATGCGAATTATATCACTGAGTGGCAACTTGTGCACCGACAAGAAGCCGGCCGCCATCAACTGGATTGAAGGACGAGGCAAGTCGGTCGTGGCCGAAACCAGATTGACCCCAGAAGTACTGTCGTCCGTCTTGAAGACATCTGCAGACGCTCTTCAGGAACTCAACATTGCGAAAAACTATGTTGGGAGTGCGTTGGCGGGTATGGCAACTGGTGGTTTCAACGCCCATGCCGCAAACATCGTGACTGCGGTTTTTCTGGCAACAGGTCAAGATCCTGCACAGGTTGTCACCAGCAGTAATTGTCTGACAATGATGGAAGCGTGAGTCTGAGATGCAGTCGTCATTACTCAGCTCTTTCTGACCAATGCTACAGTTCTCCGGATGGTTCACTGCTCGCTACAGTGACTATGCCTTCCGTTGAGGTCGGAACCGTAGGCGGTGGTACTCATCTCCCTGCTCAATCTGCAATGTTGGACATGCTGGGCTGTCGCAGGAGAGGCTTGCCGGATGGCGAGAACGCTAGCAACCTGGCTCGTATTGTCGCGGCTGCTGTCCTTGCTGGGGAGCTGAGTCTCTGCAGTGCTCTTGCCTCGGGTGACTTGGTCAAGAGTCATATGAAGCACAATCGGAAGACTGAACCGAGCAGGATTGATACTCCGGCTGTACTGTAGTAAGGAGGCTATGCACTATGTTAGAATCGAAGGCTTATGCACATTCATCATCCATAAGACCTAGAGCATTATTTGGTAGTACTACGACCTCATTCCATTCATTATATGCATCGAAATCATGATTTACCAGTCCCTTGAAGTACCCTTTCTATATCGTCTAACCGACCTTGTAAGATGGCAATGTTCTTCTGTAGCTCTTTATTGTCGCTCTCTAATCGCTGGGCTCTGTCAAATTCCTCCTGCGGCGTGGGCCAATGACGCCGTTTCGCCTCCAAATGCTTTATGTACTCTGTCGCCTTTTCAAATATCACCGCTCTAGTCCATTTTCTCGCGGGAGTCAGTCCGTCCAGATCCAGTGAATCAATTCCTTGCCGGAACGCTCTCAGCGTTGGTACGCATAAGCAAAGCTCATCGATGAGGTCAACCAGCTTAGACCTATAGCGCCTCTCTATGCTACGGTGCGATTGCGCAGGCCTAGCACGTGGCTTGCCTCTTTTTCGCCTGGTAGTTGAAGATGTGGAGGAGAATGGCTCTGCATTTCGCTTGAATTTGTCACTGACACATGATCGAAGTGCAGTGTCTGATGGCGTGACCGGCGCAACAGTGCCAAAGCTGGATGTAGATGTAGAGGCAGATGCAGACGGAGAGGGATGATCGCCGGCAAGCTGCCATGGAATGGCTGTTGGCTCGATGATCCCATCCAACGGGGGCGGACTGAACCACTGGCATGCTGTTTCTTCTCTCCAGGTTTCCTCTTCATTTGCAATCCACTGCAGGATGGGGCTCAGTCCCTCCGTATCTTCGTCCACCAGCCAGGCACTGTCGGCTCTGTCCATCATTGCGATTATCTGTTGTCCGTCCAATCTCGCGGCGTTTGTCGACGCATTGCAGTCGGGTGCCGTAGCTATGATTAGTCTCCTCGCAGTGGAGTGCCTCTGCGTTGCATGGGAGATTGCAGAAGCTGCGCCGGCCCTGTCCCTTTTTAGCAAGAGCCGTCTCACCACACTTGTCAGTGACCGAGTCGCACAGCGTTTCGCTTGACAGTAACCCAGGTAAGATATTGCAATGCTCTACGGATAGGTCTTGTTCTTCCCTTTCTATGCCCATTTGCAGTCTCTGTCATGTCGGTGCTATCTTTCATTTACACCCCGACTTCGGTGATCGTGGTAGCAATTGGGGTACGTCCACCTGGCAGGACTGTGGTGCGATGCTAATGATACCAGGTGCTTGCCATAACTATCCTTGCCAAATGGGTACAGATTACTCGTCACCCTCTCTACAAGTATCCGGGCCCTTGGACAGCTCGCTTCAGCAACGTGAGGAGGCCTTTGTCTAGGCCTTGCCACTGTACTAAACGCAACCCAGTTTGCTCACTGTCGCCGTTTTCTGGGTGGCCGACAACCCTTTGAGATCCATGCGCTGCATGAGAAATATGGTACGTGGGCCACTCCAGTTCAATTGACGCAGTACCGAACTGAACAACTGCAGGACCGATCGTTCGCACCGCCCCCAATGATCTCAGCTTTAGCACTTCTCAGGCCTGGCGAGACATTTATGGAGCACGCAAAGGTCATCTGCCTTTTATCAAGTCCGAGTTCTACGATGGCGGAAATTTCGCCGCGGATTCATTGTCGATTGTCAGTGAGAGGGACCCGACCAAGCATGCACACATGCGGAAGTACCTCTCGAACGCTTTCTCCGATAGAAGCTTGAAAGAGCAGGAGTATCTCGTTGCAGAGGTTGTCGACGAGATGATCGTGAAACTTGGTGAGCTCGCGGACGGCAAGAATGGTGTTCTCAATGGGAACAGTGCTACCAATATGGTCATGTGGTATAATCTGGTCACTTTCGATGTAAGTCCTTGGACCTCTGTGGTAATCGTCTCATCAAACTTGCTTATATAGAACAGATAATAGGCAGCCTTGCTTTTGGCGAGTCCTTCGGCGGCGTCGCATCTGGCGAGGAGCATCCCTGGATCTCCACCGTCATCAAAAGCTTGCGCAAGGGCGCCTTGGGTGACTGCATGAAGCGCTTCCCCGCAGTAGCAAAACTCGTCATGACACTCTTATCGAAGCAGATTGATCAGATGCTGATCGAGACTCGGAAGCATGAAGTCAACTCTCGTGAGCTGGTAGAAAAGTGGCCTCCCCCGCCTGGAATCATATCCACAAGCATCACTGACAACCACTAGGCGCATCGCTAGACAGACGACTCGCCGAGACTTCATGAGCAACATCCTGCAAGCCCGGAAAGAGTTTGATATCTCCGACACCCAAATCGCTGCGCACACGTCCGACTTCGTCATCGCGGGAAGCGAGACCACGGCCACAGCGCTAGCATGCGCAACGTATTTCCTGCTCCGAGACCCATCCAAGCTGGCGAAGCTGCGAGTCGAGATCGACAGTGCCTTTCGTGACTACCAGGATATCAACGCCCTTTCGACAGGCAGGCTGGAATACCTCACTGCAGTCTGTAAGGAGGCCATGCGCATGTATCCACCTTTGCCGTTCGCACTGCCACGGATTGTCCCCAAGGGTGGCGATACCGTTGACGGACAATTCTTGCCTGCGGGGACCGTGGTGTCCAGCGCCCCGTTAGCATCTAGTCTCAGCTCTGCCAACTTCCACGACCCGTGGTCTTTCAAGCCCGAGCGGTGGATCGAGAAGACCGATGACGACTTGGAAGCCAGCCAGCCGTTCTCGCTGGGAGTAAGGGGTTGCATGGGGAGAAAGTAAGTTTCAAACGTTGTGACACAAGGACGGAATGACTGACTACGCACTAGTATGGGCTGGATGGAGATGCGCACTATCATGACAAAGGTCTTCTGGTCTTTCGACATGGAACTTGTGGACGATGACCTTGACTGGCATAGAGATTCGGAGATGCATACGCTTTGGAGGAAACCGGAGCTGAATGTGAAGGTGTCAAGGAGGAGGGCCAGATGAGCATAATTTTGCTTACGGACTGATGTGGCGATCTGAGATACTCCCTTCTAGCGGTAGTTGTCGACCCTCTAATTACCCTCTTGTGTGGCTTGCCGGCTTTCAAACTAGCCCGTATGTACTTGGCCTGCCTGTGCTACGCTGGAATTTTCGTTGCCATCTTGCGTTGTCCTGTGCTGTTCTTGTTGATCGTTCCCCATGTGGCTTCTGTAGAATTATCACTTGAAATCGCCATCGTCATGTATGCTACTCTGCTAACATTTCTCTCTCGCTCCAGGGAAGAGGTGTGACAGGCAGGAAGCCCTGCAGCCTCCTTCCACCTACATCTGTCAGACTGCTAGTCGAAAGCTTTCAGTCAGCCATGTCATCACCCGTCGAACAAGTCGGATCATGGGTCGCATAGTGTGTACCCATGTCGATACGGGTCTCAACACAAACGGCATTACTAGACAGGTTCAAACACCTGGTCCTTTGATCGGATGAGAAGCATGAATAAGATTAAACAAATGCTCTTGAGTTCTCAGGACAACTATCTAAATCTATAGCCCCAAATGTAAAGTTGTCAAGAATGGAAAAGATGTTGCATGAGCGATACGATCGCAAACTTACAATCCATCGCATGCACAAGGTTCATCCTTTATAGCTTGAATCCGGTAGTCAGCAAACGCCCAAGAATGTTCTTAGGGTCGTATAGCTTCTGGATCTTCTGGAGTTTCGGCAAGGACTTCCCGTTACCGTACAGAGGATAGATAGCTTCTCCACGAGCAGCATCATTCATGTAACGGAAAGAATAGTCAAGTCCGGCTGCCTTGGAGGCTTTGTCCAGACGAGTAATGAAATCGTTCGCAATTTGATTGATAAGTGCATCATCGTCAGGGCTCTCCCATAAGGCCGTGATCAAGGCGGCTTCCGATCGTCAGTAATGATCAAATAGATGGAGTTCTGGACTTACTTATGAATGGCCCTCCGGCTGGATCCAAGTCGATAGCATCACCGCCAGCATCGCGGGCCTTCTGTAGCCATGACTTTGTAATAGGCTGCATAGCCAAGGTGATGGAGCTACCAGCCTTGTTGGACAACGCGGTCAACTGGTTCGACACGCTGTCTGTGAATGTCCGGTTGAGCAGACCGATTGTGTCGTTCGAGACTTTGATTGCAGTCGAAGCGAAGAGCCGTCGAGTCCCAGGCCCACCATACAGAGCAGTGTTGGTGTCATTAGTGAATGCTGCAAAACTTGATCGAACTTTGTTCGTGGTGCTGGTCGATGGGATAGCTGCGAACCCGGCGAGGGCCGCTGGTGCAGGGTCGGCGCTGTTGTGGAAGGATTGCAGGGCGCTAGTGACCGAGCCAGTCGAGGGATCCAGAACGATGTTGGGATTGATCGCTACTTTCTCGTCGTATGAGCCGCCGTTCGGCGCAATGAATGCAGAAGTAGCGCTCAAGAAGTTGTTGAGCTGTTCTTGTGGGTAGACGGTGTCTCCGCCATAGACCTGGGCGACTGGAAGTGTCTTGATGTCGAAGCGGGTGACGATGCCGAAGTTGTTGCTGCCGCCCTTGAGGGCCCAGAACAAGTCGGCGTTCTTGGTGGCATTGGCATTGACGATAGTACTGTTGGCGAGTACAACTTCATAGTTGATGACAGAACTGAATGAGAAGCCGACTTGAGATCCGAAGAAGTTGATGCCGCCGCCAAGCAGGAGGCCTCCAACTCCGACAGTCGAATACCGGCCTCCTGGAACCGCCAGCCCGTATGGCGACAAGTACTCGTATACATCGTGCCAAGGTTGGCCCGGTCCGAGCTGCAGGATTGAGTTGCCGGCGACAAGAGTCTTTTGTCTGAACTTTGTCGTGGAGATCAAGACGCCGTTGTTGATTCCATTGGCCAAGGGTACTGGCATATGGCCCACTCCACGAACAGCAAAGCGTGCATTCGCACCGGTGATGATCGCCAGACCATCTGCAAGCTGCGAGGTACTGGTAGGCTCAAAGATGCAGTACGGTGTAGAAACACATGTCTCTGACCAGACCACTAGTCATCGTTAGCACGGACTGAGTTGATGCAGCCAAGCACAGTCTTGAGATTGATTGCTTACAGTTCACAGAGCTGCTGTACTGGGTGGAGCCCGCTGCATAAGTGACCTTTGGGAACTTTTGTCCAAGTTGCTTACAGACAGGGATCGACGGTGCAGCATGCACGTGGGTGATCGCCAAGCTGGCAGATAGGGAGAGAATGATTTGATGAAGCTTCATCTTGACAATCACAACTACGAGAATAGATTTGGTGATTCTCCTCAGCATTGAAGGTATTGGTGCTTCTTATATGTCTACATTACGCCTCACACCCCCTTTCTGTCATTCAGCTCAACGCCTTTGCCGTTCTTACGCGTGTATGTTGGATCTCCTTCATGGTCTTTGCATCGCCAGCCTCGTTAAGATGAGATCGTGGTTGGACTGTGGGGTGTTGCTATTGTCAATGCGCATGAGAGCTAGACCCATGTGGCACGAGATTGCGTCCAACCAAGAGCCAGTCTCATGGGTAAGTTGCCTAGCTGGTAGTGCATTGGAGCCGCTATGGCGCTCGGGGCGACCTATTCGGGAGGCACCGAGGGTGTTATAGAATCCTTCTGCAGGGCTTACGCTAGACTGCCTCGGACATACTTAGAACCATTTCTCGGGGAACCTTCAGGCATCTAATGTCTTGTGTTCGAACGAAAAGGTAATTCTAAGGAAGTGCATTCCCGTCTTCATGTGGCGTACACTTCACTACTTCCGCACACTGCGACCACATCTTGCTAGAGACCGATCATGGCAGCTAATGCTACTGCCCTGTTCGGGGCTGAGAATCTCGATGCCAGTACACCGTCCGCATTGTTCATTTCTATGCCAATGATCAAGACTGTCTTGTTCGCGCCAAGGGCAATACTTGAGGCCAATTTGAGATGGCAGCTTATCGGTGCACTTGCTACTGTATTGGTAGCTGCTTGGCTCATGGAACCATCCAAAAGGCAGCGACTTGCCACAGGCGTGCCTGTTGTTGGTGGAAATAGCAAAGAAGATATCATGAAAAGCCGAAATCGCTTTGTCCATGACGCCAAGTCAATGGTCTGCGACGGGTATCAGCAGGTGAGGAGCTTGTCCTTCCATTGGAGACACATGATCTGATCAGACGTGTTTTTAGAGCGATCGCGGGATGTTCTACGTGCCTAGTCACCTGGGCGAACGGTTGATGTTGCCAACAAAGTATCTAGAGGACCTCAAGACGTCTCCTGTCGACAAGGTCGACTTCGTCGCTACTTTCTTCGAAGTAAGAGATGCAACAAGCGTGCATGTGTATATGCTGACTTGCTGTAGATGTTCGAGGGTCGGTACACCACCATGGGTAGTCGTTCTACACTACATCCGCGAGTAGTTCGGAACCAGCTAAATGCCAATCTCGGTAAGTCGAGGCAAATCACAGGAGCTGAATTGTACTGAGAACGCTTTAGCGGATGTTATGCCAGACGTTCAGGATGAGATAGCAAAAGCGTTTGATGCTGCATGGCCAGCTTGCGACGGTGAGTAGGCTCATGCTGATGACTTCAACCTACTGACTGGAGCATAGACTGGACCGAGGTTAACATGGTCGACCGCATCACGCAAGTGGTTGCCCGTGTCTCCAGCAGAATGTTCGGTGGGCCAGAACTCTCAGAAAATGACGAGTGGGTCCAGGCCAGTATTCAATTTGCCTTTGACGGCTTCATTGGCGCTCAAGCCATCAAGAAGGTCCCTTATCTCCTTCGACCAATTGCTCAATACTTTATTCCGGCTCTGCGTAACA
Source organism: Elsinoe australis (assembly GCA_007556505.1). Classification (NCBI taxonomy): domain Eukaryota; kingdom Fungi; phylum Ascomycota; class Dothideomycetes; order Myriangiales; family Elsinoaceae; genus Elsinoe; species Elsinoe australis. Next base: position 1,508,017 of record SWCS01000007.1, read on the forward strand.
TCACCAAACATCACAGATCAGCAGAGAAAGCCGCCGTGCCTTTGCTAACGAGACGCGAGGCAAACGATGAGAAAGCACTCGACCTGCTATACTGGATGTCTAAGGACGCCAAGGGCGATGAGCAAGACAAGAAATTTATCGCCAGTATCCTTTTGAAAGTCAGCTTCGCAGCTATTCATACCAGCGCCGCTGCACCTTCGCAGTTGATGTTCGATTTGTGTTCCATGCCCGAGTACATTGAACCACTGAGGCAGGAAGTTGAATCGGTGCTTGACAGCGATGGTAAGGTCGACAAACGTGGATTCAACTCGATGGTCAAGCTGGACAGCATCATGAAGGAAAGCCAACGTCACAACCCGTTGCTTCTGAGTACGTTTCGTAGCTGAGCCTGACCTGATCTTTGCTGACGTTCACAGTAACCTTCGAGCGGGTCATCCACGAAGACTTCAAGCTGTCCGATGGATTCGTGATCCCGGCCCATACGACCATCGGCATTCCTACAGCTGCACTGAACATGGATCCCGAGCTGTATCCCGAACCAGAAAAATTCGATGGCTTTCGTTTCGAGAAGATTAGGCAGAATGGTGCACCTGATGTTGCAGCTCGGGCACAGTATGCAGCCAGTAATTCTTCCAGTATGTCTTTTGGGTTCGGCCGACACGCCTGTCCCGGAAGATGGTTCGCTGCCAACGAGATCAAAGCTATCATGGCACACCTTCTGCTGAACTATGATTTCAAATTCCCGCCTGGAGTTACGGAGAGGCCAAAGAGTATTCCGGTTGAGACTCAATTCCTGCCCAACCATGGGGCGACAATCATGTTCAAGCGTCGTGCTCAATAGTAAGTCAGTATGCGTCTTGCATATTTCTCGATGGGTCGGAGAAGCTCATACCGCTTAGCAATGGAACAATGGGGGCATCATCGCCTTCTCCAGCAGTAGCTCCAAAGGTGAGGGAAGCCCCAGGCCGGCTGCGGCCAGGTGGCCGTCGGAGATCCTCGACGACTGCGTTCTTCGATATCGATTGAGTCGACATGGAGTAGGACAGTAGCTTGTAGATATACATGCGAGGTCATGATCTATCATCGGTAGTACGTGTAATAAATCCACAGTTTTCAAGACAATAAATTTGACATGCCTTCCAAAATCTGTAGCGAGAGTTCTAGCTACCTCGACATGCGATCGCCTACTATGTTAGTAGGCAGTGTAGATAGTGGCTCAGACCAATAAACTCCGGAGCTAGACTATCATGAACATAGTAGTGTTTGCTAGAATCCAAAGATGATCAAAAAACCCTATAGGTAATAGAAAACAATTGGCCTCTATAACGAATCTTTATATACATGCTAGAAGCAAATCTCGTTCTTCTATATATTGAGAAAGTAATAGAAGGCATTCTTCTTAGCAGTACATCATGTGAAATCGATGCAGAAAATTTGTTTACGGATAAGAGGCGAACCCAATTGAATCTACTCAGTTTATGGGAAACTAATGATTGACTAGGGAGATCGCCGCAATGTCTGCCGACTTGACGGCGCTAACCGCACACGTGCTGCCCGATCGGCATCGCCTCTTTTGATCCAGTCACTGTCGGCCTTCTTTGCCTATGCACTCGCCTAGGAACTGTGCAATAGTAGAGGCCCAAATGCTTCCTCATAATGCTCAAAACGCGGCTTGCGTGTCAAGGTGGGTAGTGATTGTTCCCCTTCATACTACTGCGAGCCTACAATGTTCTCGTTTCTCTTGCTAGCGCTTGTTGCTATTCTCATCGTTCTTGTACGGACACTTCTTGCTTTCCATCGCAACATCAAGCTCGCCCGTCAGACCAAGCTTCCATACACACTCAGTCTTGTGACTGAACTTGAGAACTGGGCTTATCTGACTGGACCCATCGTACGAAAGTTATCCGACTCGCGCCTTCTCAAGAATGGCAAGGGTTGGCCGAGATGGGGCCGATTCATGGTCAAAGACTGGATGTACGAAGACAAGTATCGAGCGCATCAAGAATTTGGCGATACTTTCCTGGTGGTGTCGCCAGGTGGAATAATCTGCTACACTGCTGATCCAGATACTGCATTCTCCATCTGCCAGCGCCGTCGCGATTTCATCAAACCCCGGGAGAAGATGAAGATGATCGAACCTTTCGGTCCCAGTGTTGTCACTACCGAAGGCGACCTGTGGCGATTCCACTTCCGAATCACCGCGCCACCATTCAAGGACGAAGCGAATCGCATTGTTTGGGCCGAATCGCAGCGACAGGTTGAGGCGATGAAGCAGTCTTGGTTAGGGCATGGTATTAATAACCTCAAATCAGATGTCTACTCCTTGGGCGTGAACGTAATTGCTGCGGCAGGGTTTGGCAGGCCCCAAGCTTGGACTGCGGACAAGGCGCCTCCGAAAGGTCATCGAATGACGCTCGTGGACTCACTTACAGTGGTTGTATCATACCTTCCTCACATTCTACTTTTGCCAAAGTGGGCACTCAAGCTATTCGTCGAGGAGGCGTACACGGCACATACCGAGTTCGATTCATTCACTAGAGAAATCATCGCGGAAGAGAAGGTCAGGATGAGTGAAGGAAAAGCTCTATCGAGCAACGTCAATGGTAACTTGCTAAGTGCTATGTTGACTACTGGAGAGCGGGAGCAAAAGTCCAGCACTGAGAGAGTGGCGCTTAACGATGATGAGATCTTGGGGAATATCTTCATGTTTTACATGGTACGCAAACCCGTCCCTTGTCATATCAATATGCTGACATCCGCAGGCGGCTAACGACACCACTGCCAACACTATTGTGTATTCCTGTTTTGCCATGGCCCTCTACGAAGAAGCCCAGGACCTGGTCCTGCAAGAGATCGACCGCATCATGAAGAGCAGCGCATCGCTCGGTCACGATATGTTATCTCATGAAGAGGACTTCATTAAGTTCCGGTGCATGATGGCTTTTCTGGTACGAGAAACCTGTCGCCTTCCTATGGCCATGCTGACTTTCCCAGTACGAGACTCTACGGATCTTCCCTGTCGTCCTACCAGTCAGCCGCGTCACTTCCGGGCCGCAGAAGCTCTTCGGCGAACATGCCGAAACACTTCCTGACGGATGTGGAACCATCGTCAACATAACAGGCGTCCACTATAACGAGAAGTGCTGGCCCGAACCGCACACCTTCGAGCCCAAACGCTGGCTTGCCTCCGCACCCAACGTCTACGTCCCAAGCAAAGACGACGTCGACGTAGAACGCTCTCAAGCAACAATCCCCGGCCACGTCAGGGGCACGTTCTTGGCATTCTCGGAAGGACCAAGGGCTTGTCTGGGTCGTCGTTTCGCGCAAGCAGAGTATGTTGCGTTCTTCTCGGGGGTACTGAAGGACCATAAGCTCCGCTTGGCACCTGGTGTAGATCGTCAAGAAGTGGAGACTTTGCTCAGGCGCTGCAGTGCTGGGTCGCCTGTCTCGTTGATGCCGCCTGCGGATGTGAAGCTGCAGCTCGTGAAGCGGTAGATACAGGCAGTGAATAGAGAGTGCAGCACATAGCACTTTAGACCAGGACCAAAGATGAACAGTAAAGAACTGCACGAGTTATAAGATCTTGATACACTACTTCTAGTTGTATTACGACACGCAATATCTGACATAATTGCAAAGCGCACACTGCCTTGAAAACCTTGAACCCCTTGAACCTCTTGAACCTCTCACTCTACAAACGGATGTGAGCAGGTTTCGGTTTCTTGAGATTTCTCTGCCTGCAAATGATTAATCAGTGTGGACCAGCAAGTAATTACTTCCTGCAGAGATTCATTCCTCCAGCCAAAAGACATGCATGTGTATCCCACGTTGTCAAAGCACCTCCGCCCGGAGCGACCATTTTGAGCACGCCGAAGCTGACGCCCGCCTCAACACCAAGAATTCTCCTATTGTTGTATACAAAACATCAGTCAATTAATTCGGCAAGCCAACAGCAGGAGGCCGACTATCAGTAAGCGCCTGCTGCGCCCTAGTCAACTTCGCGCTCTCCTCCCCAAGCCACTTTGGCTTCAGGTCCGCCAGCGGGCCTTCCACCTCCGTCCAAGTGTCTCCCAAAGTGAGGATCGTCCTACCATTCCACCTGCCTAGTCCCGATGCACGGTCATCGTCCTTCCCGTACGGCTCTACACACTTGTCTTGCTCTGCCGTCGCCGAATAGTACACTGCCCACGCGACGTGCTCGGCCGTACTGACTGGCAGTCCAGCGTCTATGATAGGGGCCGCAAGATGGCCCGGTAGCTGATTCGTGATAGTCGCTGCGGGTGCGACGGCGTTGATTGTGATGTCTTGTCTGATTAGTACGGGTCTGAGGACGCGGACGAGGCCGAGGATCTGTGGCTCGGTCAATCATGAACACTCTCTCGGAATGCAAGGTGGTAGCTGACGGCAGTCTTGCACGAGCTGTACAGCGGCAGACAATGCTCTGGCGCAAGGCCAGTAGCGCTCGCGACCATGACGATACTACCGCCCTGGCCCTGCTGTCTCATTCGGCTCACGGTGATCTTGCAGAAGTTGACGCTGCCCTTGAGGTTGACGTCGAAGACATCTTGCTTTGGAAGCTCGAGATCGCCATTGTCGTCGAAGGAATCGTCGAAGTAGTTCGGATACTCGCTGACGCCGCCGTTGACGACGGCGATGTCCACTCTGCTGATTTGTCTCTGTGCGTTGATGAGATCGGTCCATGATGACTGGTCGCAATGGATGTACTTGATGGATGGCGGCAGCTGCTCGGAAGGTGGGTGGATATCGAGGTTGAAGACTTGGGCGCCTTTGCTTGCTAGCACTTTCGTAGTCGCTAGCCCGATACCAGAACTACCGCCTGCACATGTTTGTTAGCCGAGCGAAGTGGATCAAGCTTGCATACTTTACCAGTAACTACGGCAGTCTTTCCAGTCAGTTTCGGTCCATGCTGAGTAGGAGTGATGGAAGTCATGACAGCAGTGATGGTGGTTACAGGCGTCGACAGATGACCAGACAGCAGAGTTGATCAGCAAAATAGGGTCAAGATCGATTTGCGGGATATTGGGCAATATATTGCATTGAATAGCTGAGCATGATACTCCGAAACCGTATGCCTTCCTAGGACAGCCGTCCCGATGTCCGCTGCACAAATCTGACCGGCAGATCCGGTTTGAGCCAATTGACATGCATATGGCATTTCGGTTCCCACTCTTGATTGGAATCCACTAATTGGATGTCGAACTCGAAGAGTAGGATGCCCAAAATGAGGCAGGCTTCCACCATTGCGAAACTGTTACAGCGTAAGTGCTAGCACCGAATAGTCATGCCGTCTAACGAACTCACTTTCGACCAAGACATGCTCGAGGACCGAGGGAAAATGGTTGACTGGCTTCTTTCAAGTCGCCATTGTCACTGGCAAGCCACCGTTCAGGCACAAATGCCTCCGGATTTTTGAAGTAGCGTTCGTCGTGGGTGACAGTCCATGCGCTCGTATGGATTTCGGTCTAGAGAGCGTCAGTACCATTCTTCCTCAGCTTCTGCTACTACTTCTACTTACGCCTTGGGGAATCCAGCACCCATCTACTTGCACACCAGACGAAATGCGTGGGAAGCCCTGCGATCCAGGTGGAAAGATACGGAGACCCTCTTGAATGACGGCTTGGAGATACGGCAGTTGGCCAGCGGAAGTTGCATTGATCTCATCTGCTGAGGTGTATCGAGTCCTGAGTTCTGTTTGTAACTTCTCTAGGGCCTTGGGAGTCTTGCACAGGTAGAATGTTGTAGCTGCAAGGAAGGTGGATATTGTCTCACCGCCAGCAACGCTAGCATATTGTTAGACAAGCGTCCAGAGCATAAGGGAATCGACCTACACTAGTGTTGCTGCGTGAGCCGTGAGCTCTTCTTCTGAGACTTCACCAAATCTAACCTTCTCGACAATGTTGGTCATGAAGTCCTTTTGATGCAGATCGTTCGCGAGTCGCCTACACTAGTCAGAAAGCACAATTGCCAGATCTCAATTTGTCCTCACCTCTTCACAAGCTCCCGACTATATTTATGGTTCTTCTCCTGGATGCCTGCAGTGAGTGGCGCAATGAGCCTACCAAGCGTCGGGACGAATGGAAGCCTCCTCAGATTATCGACTAAGGTGATGAAGAAGAGATACTTGGTCAGCATCTCAAACCAGAAGTGCGGTGCCTCATTCTGGACACAGTGGAAAGACTCTCCAAACGCCATTTCGCCGAGGATATCAAAGGAGACCATCTCAGCCCAATGTGTCATGTTGAGGCTATTGGGAGCAGAGCCTCTAAGCCTCACTTTTGCAACCATGCTGTCTACACACTTCCGGATTATATGTTCTTGATCGAGAAGAGCCTTTGTCGAGAAGGCAGCGCTAAGATTCTTCTTCATTTGAGCATGTCGGGCAGGGTTGCGCTCGCTGCCAATGCACTTCGACTCATAACCTGCTGCGAAGACATCGTAGAATTCGCTTTTGATGCAGTGCTGCTTCCCAATGGAAGGAGGCCCATAGATCGCTTTCCAAGAGCCTAGGGATGCAAACGAGAGCTCGTTAGGAGAGACTCGAACTACAGGTCCTGGAGCAAATGTTAGTTCCGTATGTTCTTCTTCTCATTGACTCACGCACCGTGAAGCTGATGCTGGTGTTCAATGGAGCGATGCAGACGGCCTGACATTGAATGCCAGAATCTCCAAAGCTGCGTGGCTAGTCAGATAGTGAATGCAATATGCTTACAAATACTTACGAGGGAGCATCTTCCTAGAAGAGGACCTTTGAAGTTTGCCAACGGATGAAAATAGATGTTGTACACAACTCGTTGCAAGATGAAGAGAAGGAGACTAGCTGTCAGTAGTAGAGCGGCCCCTGGCCATCTACTCCCATAGGTTACCTGGTCCATACTGAAGCAATAGAATGCGTTCGTAGTGAGTTGGATAGAACGATGGAATTCAATCCAGAATATCACAGTGAAGAAAGCACTGATTCGGGAACTAATACTTGCAGCATTGTGACCGGCCTATGGCCCAAAGCAGAAGCTCCGTCAGCCTCTGGTGTCCGTTTTCTCACGAGTAGATTTTGAGCGCCGAAACTGACTGATCAATGCGCAAGCAGTGTATACTTCGTCGCGAGGCCTATCGCCATTCGTGCGAATCGGTGTAGCGAACCTTCTAGAGCACTGTTTGCCCTCATTTGGGTGCAGGATTACACCGCTTGACTTAATGCTTGCTTCCGAGACTGTGAGGGCTGGCTGATAAGTCGGGCAAGACGCCGGCGAACTTTTAGATCGTCAACACAATCGAGTTGATATGAGATTCGAGTCGAATGGGTACGTCAGAAATCTCGATGAGAGTGTCATTTCTCGTTGAGCTGCCAAGTTGTTTTGTCGTAAAAGAGCATACGGTGCATAAGAGTTGAAACACCTCTGTGTGGGTGTTCTGACGTTGCTCGAGGCACGCATGACATGAAGATGGTCATTTCGATTATGCAAAGGCAAGTGGACAGTGCCGCGAGACTTTCTCATCGTCACCAGCGACACAGAAAAGCTGCGGCAAGCCCTTTTGATGTCGTTCATGGATTTGCACCAACTTCAAGGTGCCTTGATCACCGAGCTCCAACCTATTCCCCGCAAAGAGCTTCCAGGGTCCGAGCCGAAACCCTTTTGCACGGTTAAAGTTGGATGACGTCGCCGGGTTAATTTCCAATTTGTCCGCTTCAGCTTCGCGTTGATCACGTTCCCTCCTAGTGCTGATCTATTGCTTGTTCGTTGATCAGACAATCTTTGCTACCGTCGCTCTCCCTTGTTCGCGTTATGTACGACAGCTGTATTCGTCCTGTGTCTTTCAGCAGGTGATTTTCTATGCAAGGATCAGTATAGCCATGGCTCCCACGAAAAAGACCGCCCAAGACGACTCGTCTGCCAGCTCCAAGGCTCCGAATCTCTCAGCAAAGGCGATTGGCAAGAAGCCTGCTAATTCGACCTTGTCTACTGCAAACTCCAATGCTCAGAAGGCGCAAGCCAGCGTCAACGGAGAAGATGGAGAAAAGGACGACTTTGGCGACACAAAAGGCGTATGTTCCCGACTGTTACACTGCGACACAAGACCTCGAACTACAAATGACTAACGCTCAAGCAGCTATCATGGAACAAGGAGCAACTGTCAAACCTGCAAAACTACCGCTTCAAGAACAAGTTGAATCACCCCTCGCCATACACCAATTCCCTCAACCGCGCCGTCCTCACGAACCCAGGCATAGGTCAACACTCTCCCACAGCCATAGCTATGAAGAGGAGGGCACAGAAGAAGGACTCCAAACAAGACCTCGCCACCGCAGTCCGCAAGCACTTCAACGCCATGCCCGCCGACCAGAGCGCCGTGGCTGCTGCATTCATCCATAGAGTCCACAATCAAGATAAGGAGTTTAGAATACGAAGTTCGCCGAACAAGATCAAGTCGGGAGCGACCTAGGATGTTAAAGACGGCGAGAAACATGGAAACAAACATGCAGCAGAACCCAAGATTCGTCGTCCAAGGGGTCGACCCCGGAAACAAGCCGGCGTAGAAGCTGAGACGGCACGTGTTCATCACGATCGACAGGCCCGAGGCACAGGAAAAGAGCATAACTCGGAAGGCGATGCTATGGCTTTGATGACTTTGGCACAGGCTGCTAGCCAAAGGTATGAGCATAGCCAAGGTCAGGACGGACAATCGTTGGCGGTCCTTGGAGCCGCTGCCCGATACGTGCTCGCGCAAAGTCAGGAACGGCAGGAGGTGGGAGGTGAAGAGACCGAATTGGAGGTCATGTCGGACTGAACGACTGCAGTCGCAGAGATCCAGCTTGGGACGGGAGAACGTCATACCTCGATTACATAGGCTCATTGCGAAGCTTTTGGCGTATAGGCAGAGGGAAGCATTCACTACAGCAAGATGTCCATTTACAAACGGAGCAGACACTCTGTACCATTGATAGCACACAAAGAAACAATGCATACAAACTCGAACCGCTACCAACCAATCTACCACCCCAATCTACAGCATCCCTCTTCCCTCTCCCGTCCAGCATGCCAATCATTACTTCTCATCCCACCCAACCCACCCCCTCCCGACGACCCTCCAAACCCTGACCTCCCCACTCTTCAAATCCCCCAACCTATAACTCTCCCCACGGACCTTGACCCGTCCCTTCTCATCCCTCCCCTGCTCCACAGCCCTCACTTTCTTCTTCGTCCCATCCCACTCCACCACAACAGCAACATGCCCCCCTCCCGCCCCGCCCCCAACCTCAGTGCTATACTTCTGCAACCCATGCTTTCCCTGCAGTTTCGCGTTCCTGAACGTCACCAGATCCCCCGCCCGGATCTCATCAAACTGCTGCACCGAAGCGTTGCCAATGTTAGCGTACACCGGCGCGCCGTACGCCCTGTTGCCGACTGGCAAGAGCGGGGAGCCCGCCAAGTTCCTGATGAGCTCGTGGGCGAGCGCCGCGGCGCTGCCGTCGCCCACCCCTGCCGCGTCCTTGTCTTTCTTGCCGGACGCGAGGCGGTCCGCTTGCTCCGCGATGCGCACGCCGTAGGTCTGCCACGCGGCTTCGAGTTGGTCCTGGCGGAGGCGGTGCGGGGGAGGTTCGTGGCGCTGCTCGAGGGAGACGTCGGACGGGTTGGACTTGTCGAATTGCGCCGTCACGACGGTCTGAGAGTAGTCGTGGAAGAGGACGTAGACGTCTTTGCTGATGGTGGTTTTGCCGCCGCGTTTCGAGGTCGAGGATTCTTCGACTTCGTAGAGGATGTCGGACCGGTTTTGGAAGACGGGCGGTGGGGTGGAGGGCTGCGTCCACCATTGGCTTTCTTCGGAGAGGTCGACGTCTGTCGCGATGAAGCCGTCGCCTGAGGTCGAGGGCCGAGGGGCGTCCATTGATTTGCGGTTCAGGGTGCGTGAGGCATCCATTGACTGTCGTCCGCCTAGTCTAGCAACGTCGGGTGCTCGAGGAGAGCTCTCTGTTGGTGGTGGGGGAACTGTTCGAGGTGCCTCGACGGACTTACGTGAGGGCTTGTCGTAGAGGTCGTCCGAGCTGTCTTGCGTAGCTTCCTGGGCAGCATGGATAGGTACAGGTGCAGGCGCTGCTGTTGGTGGAAGAGGAGGCGCGCCACGTTGTGATTCTTGGTAGCGTTTGTACATGTCGAGGCCATCGTCCTCCTCGTCCTCATCAGCAGGAGGTGGTCTCGACGGGGGAAGTGGGGGGGGTGCTGCACGAGGGATTTCCGCTGACGGTTTACCTCTTGAGGCTTGACCAGGAGGCGGAGGTGGCACGGCCCTGTGTTGTGTTGGGGGTGATGTGGGTATCGGTGGCGGAGATTGTTGCAAAGACATTTCATCCGCGGTTGTGCTGTCATCAAGGCTGGGTTGTCTTACGTGTTGCTTCAAGGCAGCTTTATGCTTGTCGCTAGAAGCAATATCGGTATCATAATCTCCTTCATACTCGCTCTCGCCCTCATCCGGTTCATCCACTGCTTGTGGGGCGGCGCTTGGTGGAAGAGGCGGTGGTGGTCTTGACTGTATCGGTGGTGAAGATGGGGCCATTCCTGGGACCGGTGGGGGAGCAGCACGACTTGTGCGACGCTCTACGCCAGGTGTGATAGAAGCTTCAGATTGCGCATCATTGCCAAAGTATGAAGATTGACCAGGAACAGGAGGCGGTGAGCGAGCGCTGTCGACTGATCCTCTTGGGACTGGTGGTGGCACGCCACGACTGGTTGGTGGCTCTGTACCACGAGGGGTTTCCACCGAGGACCTCTTACTCTGTGGCGGCTGCTCGCTTGGATCAGGAGATTGCGGTATACGAGCAGGAGGTGCGGGTGGTATAGGGCGTGCTATGATAGTCAGTTATCCAGTCACTCCAGTGTGCAATACAAAACTTACACGATGCGGGCGGAGGCACCGGCACCGGTCGATCGCCAGGCACTGGTGGCGCTGCTCGGTCTTGACTTTGGTCAGCCGTCTGAATTCCACCATAGATGCTCGTCTTACCTTCAATCGTGCTCCTTCGGATTTCTTTTGGTGGTGGCTGAGGTTTGACGTCTTCTACATCGGGTACTTCATCCGGGTCTCGCTCTTCGGTGATGGAGCCTTTCATCTCATCCTCCTTCTCCACTGCCAATTCTGTATCTTCAGATTGCGGGCTTGCTACCTGAGGCATCATACCAGGCACGGGAACCATGGCGCGTGGTACAGGCGGTGGTGAGGCTGGAGTATCCTCGCTCTGTCTTCGCTGTTTGCGTTCTGTCGACTTGGTCGACCTCTTCCTTGGTGGCGCGATGGCCATTCCAGGCTGTGGTCCGAACATACCTGCCATGCCCATGCCACCGCTGATCTTAGCCATACGATCGCGTAGTTCCATACGACGTCTAGTTTCTTCGTCCATCTCCTCCTCCTCTGACTGGCCTTCAGTGGTATCTTCTTCGTCGCCAACATCAGGCTCTTGCGTTGGAGCTGCTGGAGCACGTTGGGCCTGTGGGAGTGCTGGAACTGAACGCTGTCGTTGAGCCTCCTCGGCGTCCGATGTATCCTCGTTTGCCTCGGTCGTCTCGCCAGCAGCAGATTGGTCTGCTTCATTGCCGTCGCTCAATATCTCATGCTCACGTGTGGATGGCGACATCGGCGGCGGCGAGAGCGTCCTGGTCCGAGGGAGCTCAGTCTCCTCAGGAGCATCTTGCGAAGTACGAATAGGAAGCTGTCTCTCTGTATCTTCTTGTGCAGCCTCATCGCCCGCCAGCTGGTCCGACGATTCGGTCCGCTTCTTGGGCGGGCGTTTTGGCTTCTCCTTGGAAGCTGTGTCGGCTCGTCTTTGCGCCTGCTCCATCTGTTGTTTTTGCAATAATGCAATTCGATCCTTCAAGCTCTGCGGCTTTGGGGTATCTTCATCTCCTGCCTCGGCTTCGGCCGCCGCCAGATCTTGGGAGGTGGTAAGACCAGCACTTTCGGCCGCAGCTCGGTCTTCAGCCAAGCGCTCGGCTATTTCAGGATCCTCATCCCTTCGATAGATCTTCTGGACAGGTTCAGGCTTCGGTGGGGGAACGTAGGCATTCCTACTTGGAGGTGGTGCGACGAATGGCTTCTTGATACCATAATTGCTTGTCCCACTTGACGGCTTGAACGGTAAAGGAGGAGCAGCGTCGGCACCCTTGTTGAAAGCGGCGATTCGGTCTTTGAATGAGCTTGACTTTGCGGCAACGGGCGGTGGAGGGCCTTTAGCAGATGTAGCTGGAGGAGGCACCGGTTTCGAAATAGCTTCCACAGGAGCAGGATTTGGCTTCGGTTCTTCCCTAGGAGGTGGAGGTGGCTTGGATGCAACTGGAATTGGTTCAGGCTCTGGCGCCGCGCCGGGTGCTGGAGCGGGCTTGGATTCGACAGGCGGTGGAGGAGCGGCCTCTTCTTCCTGGGGAGCGAACTCGGCCGACTGGGTAGGCGGCGATTGAACATTTCCTTTGGCCTTTGATGGTCTAGCGGGCCTCGAGGGTATTTCCGGTTCGTACTTCTCTACAAAATTCTTCGGGAACAACCCATTCTGTTCTTTCCCTTGCTCATCGGTGTAGGACCCCACATACCAATCCGCATCTTCCTCTTCCGTCACCGTAATGATCTGGCCATTTGGAAAGCTCAAATCGTCCTCATGAGGGCTACTGTACTCATACACGGCCTTGACCTTGAACGGCGGCGTGGACATGGTGACCGAGGGTTCTGGCTGCGGGTGCCTGATCTGCCGGCAGTGGTGGCTCGACAAGGCGCCAATCGGTGGATCGCAAGATATATATATTAAGGTCGCTGGAGATCGAGAGTTATAGTTATATGAACATTGACTGATTCGTCCTCTTGCCAGCAGAGGTTTGCGGTCTGCGTATGAGTAGTTCAATGGAGGTTGCGCTGGCTGAAGCAGAAGTCTTCGTCATCGCGGGCGGGCATCCAGACATCAGAACATGAAACCGCGCGAGGTCCGGTCCAAGCTCAGCTCCCGCTTCACTAGCCACAGTGGTGCGCCACACTTTGCTGCTTTATGTTTATGCACAATTAATGAAGATCAAGTAATTGAAACAACGCTCTGATATCCAAGAACTACCTAATTATGACATGCACCGGGAATCCTACAACTACAACTTGGCCTTTCCGCTGTCCACAAGCTCTGCGCCCGCACCAGCGATGCACAGCTTGCCCGTCTCCTTGACCTTGGTCTGGAAGATGACGACGTTGCCCTCCTTCCACATCTCCGTGATAAGAGTCTGGCCTGGCAGTACGGTGCCAGCGAACCTGACCTTGACGTTCTTAAACTGGCCGAAAGTCTTCAGTACCGCCTTTCCTGCAATACCGAAGAATGCAAGACCGTGAAGAATTGGTACCTTGAAGCCGCCAACCTTGCTGAACTCAGGGTCAATGTGCAGAGGGTTGCGGTCACCGGACAGGCGGTAGATCGCTGCCTGCTCCTCGGTGGTCGCCTCCTCGACGACGGCATCCGGCTTGCGGGAGGGCGTCTTGTAGACACGTGTAGCGGCGCCACGGTCGGTACCCTTCTTTGGGCCACCGAAGCCACCTGAGCCCCGGATGAAGACTGTTGACTCGTTGTAGAAGACGTCCTTACCAGTCCGTTTGTCCTTGGTAGTAGATCCAGTCACGACAATACCAGCGTTACCCTTGTCGACAACCTCAACAAGCTTGGGATACGAGACAAGTGTTGCCTCGGTAGGGATGGGGAACTGGCGGATCTCGAGGTACTGCTCACCGTGAAGCAGCATCATGGGAGAGAAGTTGGGTACCACGTCACCCATCGAGAAGGGAGAGACAGCGTTGAATGGAGGGATGACACCAAACGTGGGCAGGACTTGGAACTTGTCGTCCTGTTCAAAGACCAGAGGCAGGTCAGTCCTCTTCGCGCCAACACCAAGGTCTGGACAGGGTTAGCATTTTCTTTCATAATGACAGCTTATCACTTACTGTAGAGAATCACGTCACGCTCATCGTACTTGAACTCGGTGCCTTCAGCCTGGGCCTTCTTTGCCTTCTCAATGTTACCGAGGATCTCCTTATTGGGAGCAGCGTCTTTCTTCTCCGCTGGCTTCGAGCCACCGCTACGGTTGGACATGTTTGCCATGATAGAGGCAGTACCAGCCTGGGGGTCTTCAGGGTGATCGGCACGGCCATCCTCGAAGTTGATGATCTTCTGCCATTGACCCTTGACAGCCTCTGGTGTAAGGGGAACATCGACCGGGAAGCCGTGTCCGCCAGTCCTCTGCCATCTCGTCTGCGCGAACCAGCCGGATCCGACCTCGTAGAGCTTGCCAGTCGGCTCGGGGACCTTGTCCGAAGACAGAAGAACCACAAGAGGAGCAACGTAGTCAGGCTTGAAGGCCTGGACAAGCTCTTCGGGAAGAATGGTCTTGGTCATGGCCGTGCCAGCGTTGGGTGCGATGGTGTTGACAAAGATGTTGTACTTGGCACCCTCACGAGCAAGAGCCCTGGAGAAACCGAGGATACCGCACTTGGCTGCAGCGTAGTTGGCCTGACCGAAGTTGCCATAAATACCGCTGGTACTGGTGGTGTTTACGACACGGCCGTACTTCTGCTTAAGGAAATACGGCCAAGCCGCCTTGGTGGTCTTGTAAGTACCACGAAGGTGGACCGCCAGAACCTGGTCGAATTGAGAGTCATCCATGTTGGCAAAGGCCTTGTCACGGAGGATACCAGCGTTGTTGACAACAATGTCGATACGGCCAAATGCATCAATGGCAGCCTTGACGCAGGTCTCACCCTCCTCAGCAGAGGCCTTCACACCCACTGCCTGGCCACCCATCTTCTGGATCTCTTGCACTGTGTTGTCTGGGTTGACAAGATCGTTGACTACGACCTTTGCACCATACTTGGCGAATTGCAGGGCGTAGATACGACCGAGTCCAGCGCCGGCACCTGTGATGAGAGCGACACGGTCCTTGAAGTCGGGGTTCTCCGCAGGGGGGTTGGGTGGAAGCTTCTGGGCCTCCTCAAGGAGCTCGGCGAAGTTGGCGACACCTGTAGGGTATTGTGGCTTGCTGAAGTCCTTGACGTCGTTCCACTTCTTGAGAATAGCGCCTGGGGTCAAGCTGTCGTCTGCTCTGAGCAGTCCGCCCTTGGCACGCTCCCATCGGAGTTTTGCGACGTGACCACCACCTGCCTCAAAGATAGATCCAGTCTCTTCCGTGTTCGACTTGTGTGTGAGCAGCGCGACAATAGGAACAACCCAGTCCGGCTTAAGGTTTGCAAGCACATCCGGAGGCATGACAGTCTCGGTCATTCTTGACGCGGCAATAGGCGCAATGACGTTGCAGAGGATGTTATACTTGAGACCTTCCTTTGCGAGAGTCTCGGTGAAACCGACAAGAGCGAGCTTGGCAGCTAAGTGTGATCAGTACGAACAATCCACATCGCCTGGAGAGATTGACTTACCAGAGTAGTTGGTCTGACCGAAGCTTCCGAACAGACCAGCTGCAGAGGCCGTGTTGATCACACGACCGTACTTTTGCTTCCTGAAATGTGGCCATGCGGCACGCGCGCACTTAAAGATGTCAGGATTCTGAATATCGTGTTTCGCGATTTCTCATATCTTACCTTGTATGAACCCCTGACGTGGACCTTCATGATCAGGTCCCAGTCCGCATCTTTGATGTTCTTGAAGCTGATATCCCGCAGGATACCGGCGTTGTTGATGAGCACGTCGATTCTGCCAAAAGCCTTGATCGCGGTGTCGATGATCTTGTCGCCCTCCTCGACCGAATCGTAGTTTGCGACAGCATTACCACCCGCAGCCTTGATCTCCTGTACGACGACATCGGCAGCCTGGGAGAGTCAGGAAATCGGCGAGACTGGCGATTGTGCAGCCAGGACCTACCTTGCTTGATGCGCCCTCCCCCTTGAAAGAGCCTCCCAAGTCGTTCACGACGACGTTAGCTCCCCTGGAGCCAAAGAAGATGGCATATGCCTTTCCCAGGCCACCCCCCGCACCTGTGACGACAACAGTCTGTCCATCCCAGCGTAATTGATCGGTAGCCATTGTGAATGATGTATAATGGGGAATGAAGAAGATGAGAAAAGAGCGGGATAATCTGGAGAAGAGGACGATTAGTCTTCGTAGCGTGGAGAGCTCCAGCAGGAGATGCCGACGAGCGTTAACGTTTGTCTGGGGCAGGCCGAGGTTGACGAAGCCGAGGGAAGCTTAAGCCGTTCGCAGCATCATGAGATCGCCAAGAGACCTGATTTCACATGCAAATCTCCCGCACCAATTGCCTGAGCTCCTCACGTCCCTGGTCTCTCCAGACACATAGCCGCGCATTGTTTCGGCACTCGGTTGCAGCCATGCCTCAGATCACCCAGATCATTGACGACAAGTCTGAGCACTGTATACCGTTCATTCTAGAACGTATCCAAGCAAGTCAGGAACAGCATAAGCGAGCTGGCGAGGACCCCCCGCCATTCTTCATAGGTCTCAATGGCGTACAGGGTGCGGGCAAGACCACGTTGGTAGGTCAGCTGTTTTATATGGTGCATTCACAATTTCGTGGTAATCTGCACTTTTCGAGTGATTGTGTAGCCTTTGTTATTAGAAAAGCCTTATGCAAAACGTCAGTTTATCTGACAGAATTGGTAGGTCGAAACGCTCTGTTCATTGCTTACATCCGAGCAATTCAACCTGCCAACCGTCGTTCTGTCCATTGATGACCTGTATCTGCCACATGACAAGCAGATTCAGCTTGCTCGATCTCATGCGGACAATCCACTGGTGCAACACAGAGGCCAACCTTCGACCCACGACGTACAGCTAGGAGTGGAGCTTTTTGCTGCGTTGAAAAACCGCAAGTCGAACATCCAGATACCAAGCTACGACAAGAGCGCTTTCTCAGGTCAGGGCGACCGTAGGAATCCTCAGGGCTGGCATACGGTCAACGCCAATGGTTCAGCGCCAGTAGAAGTAGTCATCTTTGAAGGCTGGTGTGTTGGTTTCCGCCCATTGACTGACACAGAACTGGAGCAGACATGGAAGGCTGCAAAGGAGGAGGCCCAGCGTCTCGGAACATCGTACAAGGGGCAGTTGGGCCATATCAAATTCGAACATGCTCAATTCGTAAACAATGCCTTGAAACAGTACGATCAACTAACAGAGTGAGTAATCAGGACACACCATTGGTCATGCGATATGCTGACGGAACATGTAGTCAACTAGATGCATTGATACACATGTATGATATGGGCCGAGCTGAGCTCCAACGAAGCACAGACTGACAGCTAGTAGTGATGCAGAAGACACGCAGTACGTGTACACATGGCGAGCACAACAGGAGACTGCACTCCGAGCAGCCAAAGGCACGGGCATGACTGACGAGCAGGTCATCCATTTTGTCAACGGTTGTGAGTCTAGCCATCATCCCTCATTTGTGCATGTGTTGACCAATTGCAGACTACCCTGCATATGAGCTATATAGCAAGAAGCTAAGGCAGGGTGTATATTCGGAACAAGGCCGGCAGATTCGACTGATGGTGGGCTCCGATCGCCGTGTCAAGGAAGTCTTCAAATTGTGAGTCGATGGACTCTCGGTGTTCATTATTTGACGCGGGTTATGGGTTAATATTCAGTGAGGGTACTACAAGCACAGCGATGAATGTTGTAGACTGCAGCGATTTGATAAGGTAGTGAATGATAGGCGGCTTCTGCTGCTTAACAAGTGCCGCAAGCAGAGAAGCTCCGACATCGGAAGCACGCCATTTTGACTCCTCCGCCCCATTCCACACTGCAAAGATCCGGGTGCAGAACCCCACATCAGTCATCTTCAATCATCTCCAATCGAAGTAGACGTTCACCGAACACTCTGATTTGAGCAACAAAATTTGAGACACAATATCGTTCATCGCTGCTGTTCAGTATCGCAAGCTGAATATTCTCACAACCTACAGAACTACGTTATAGAGGTCTCTGGTCCTCTTCAAAAACCACCTTTTCCGAACATGTCGTCCTCCAAGGCCTCTGCCAGTGGTATCGGGAAGGCTTTCCAACACCTTGATCTGGACGGACACGATCTTCCTCCTTCGCCCGCTCCTTCCAGCCCTAGCAATGGACGGAAATATGCATTGGCCACCGAGCTGGTCTACACGGAGACCAACGATCAGTACAACTCCAGCAGTATGCCAATCTACCAGTCCGCTACGTTCAAGGGAGAGGGCAATGAGTATGACTATACAAGATCTGGAAACCCTACACGGACACACCTTGAGAGGCACATGGCAAAGATCATGAATGCCAGGCGCGCGCTGGTCGTTTCGTCGGGTATGGGAGCGCTGGACGTCATCACGAGGATCCTCAAGCCAGGCGACGAGGTCGTCACCGGAGACGATCTCTACGGAGGCACGAACCGCCTGCTTAAATATCTGGCTAATAACGGTGGTATTGTCGTCCACCACGTCGACACTACCAACACAGAAGCAGTCAAGGCGGCGCTGACTGAGAAGACTACCATGGTCTTGCTTGAGAGCCCCACCAACCCACTAATCAAGGTCGTGGATATCTCGACCATCTCCAACGCTGCCCACGAAGCGAATCCGAAGGCGCTTGTCATCGTTGACAACACAATGATGTCGCCGATGCTGCAGAATCCTCTCGACCTCGGCGCGGATATCTCATACGAGAGCGGAACCAAGTATTTGTCTGGCCACCACGATGTCATGGCTGGTGTCATGGCCGTCAATGATCAAGAGATTGGAGACAAGCTGTTCTTCACAATCAATGCATCGGGGTGCGGATTGAGCCCCTTTGACTCATGGCTCCTCCTCCGTGGTGTAAAGACTCTGTCTGTCCGCATGGAGAAGCAGCAAAGCAATACAATGGCGATTGCGACATTCCTGGAGCGTCACGGCTTCAAAGTCAGATACCCAGGGCTCAAGAGTCACCCCCAATACGACCTTCACTGGTCGCAAGCACGAGGCGCCGGCGCTGTCTTGTCCTTCGAAACTGGCTCTACACAGATTTCGGAGAGGATTGTGGAAGCAACCCGTCTTTTTGGCATTTCAGTATCTTTCGGCTGTGTCAACAGCTTGATCAGCATGCCCTGCCGCATGAGCCACGCCAGTATCGATGCCGCCACGAGGAAGGAGCGATCTCTACCAGAAGACATCATTCGTCTCTGCGTTGGTATCGAGGACCTAGCTGACCTGTTGGATGATCTCCAGCAGGCCCTAGTCAGAGCGGGAGCTGTCAAGATCACCAATGACGGCATTCAAGCCTTGGGCGCCGAGGAGGTAGCCGGCGAGACAAGGCAAACGAGGAATTTGACTGATGAACCATAGTGTATCATAGGATTACCACATCGGACGGCGTATTACAGGAGCCGGTAAAAGCTATCGCATCGTTCACATTTGGAAAATAGAAAAAAGACCACAAGAATATATTACATTTCTAATCAGCCTCCTGCTCTGCACGTGAGCTCTCAGATACAGTATCCATTCGCTCATTCAACGGCATCCCACAGTCCTCTAGCTGTTTCGTCTTTCGAGCATTGATAGCTGTAAACCAGTGACCTTAAACAGTTATCCTCAATGCTTTCTTCACAAATGCCACAAGGTCATCCACACCCTGTGGCTCGTTCAGCCAATGTCCTCCATCAGCATACTGCCGCCACTCAACCTCCGCCCCCAGTTGCTCGAAGATTGCTTTCATCCGCTCGCCGTTCGAGCTGGGCACCACCTCGTCGTCTTCGCAATGTGCCAAAAAGACCGGACAGCTTTCCCGACGTGCTACCAGTTCCGAAACTCCCAGCAGTTCCCCGACTGCTTTTCTCCGAGCATCCATGTCTTTGCCAGCCATCTCAATTACACGCTCCGCCTCTCCACCAAGCGCGAACCACGTATTCAGACCGACGAAGCCTGCGCAATTGGCTTGCAGAACAGCATGAGCGGCCGTCGCCGCACCTTGACTGATACCGGCCACCAACACGTTTTGCAGGCCTCCAATCAGGTCGCTCTCGTCCTTGATTGTTCCTACGATTCTCTGCGCGCTGGCCCTGAGATCTGCTACTTGATCCTGCCATTGCTCGTCAGGGCCCTGGACGTCCCGCATGTCGAACCACTGGGACATGTCACAGTCGAATCGTTTGCTGGGTATTACTGGAGCAGAGGGAAAGACCCATTTTATGCCTGGGAGGAGTTGGGGAAGTGTCAGGTCGTTGCTGGCTTGGGATTCGAAGATCTCGGCGGCGAATTCGGCGGCTGAAGAGTCTCGCCCGTGGAGGAAGATAATCGTGTGGGTGTGTGCTGAGAGCGATGCTACCTCGTGGGTCGCTTCGGTTGATGGCATGTTGTGTTAGTAATGTAGAGACACTGGGAGTTAGGATGGTGACGATGGAGTATGAAAAGAGGGCGCTTTAAGAGTCGAATGCAGCCCATTTTTCTACGATGTATCGTTGTAGCTCTTCAAAAGCTTTTTGCGAGTCATACAGTGTACAGAGTGATCGGAAAAGGCAAGAAGAATGCTGAATAAATCATTAATGCAGGGTCATCAACCAGAAATGTTAAAGACAAGAACAAATCGATACAAAAGCCGTCGAGGTCAGCATCTCTTTCATAGCCAAGCAGTAGAACACTTCTCATTAGTGGTAGACAATATCCTGAAGCTATCTACCAGGAACAACACAGTCCAGTTCACAGTGATCCTCTGCTAGGATTGCTTAAATAAAGTCCGAGAAACACGATATAATAGTATGGGAATACAGCATGCTGAAGCGCAGCGAAGTGTAGTGAAACAAGCTCGGAGCGGTCTCAGTCTGTCGGCAGGCGCGCTTGCTCCGGTGGATCAGATTGGTCAAAGCTTGTGCCATCCCCCGCGTTACCCCGATAAGACAGCCCGCGCCGGGTTGCCATTCCTCTTACACCACCTTGCCAGGCATCCTTCTGGAGAGCCGTATGTCCTGCATGACTCTAGGGCGTTGCCTTGACTGGTCAGAGAAGCAACAGCCAGAGACCCATCTCTTCTCCCTGGTGAGTAACATCCTCAGGCAGCAGCTGGACGACATTACCCCGCATTATCCCGCCCTAACGGCGATTGCTCTTCGCTGCACCACCTCACCTGTCTCGTCTACCATACTCCTCACATGGTTGCAAAGAAATCGAATGACGATCTGACGTTCTCAGAAACATCATGTTACCGCCTCAGCTCCGGGCGGGCTCTGTCCCGAGCCTAAAAAGGACCTCGGTGACATCTACTCGAGCTATTGCTCTTGCTGCTCCTGCTCAGCTGAGCGGCGCGGCTACAAGCACTGCAACCTCACAGCAGAAACGAAGCTATTTTTGGAGAGGCAGACACTGCTGGAACTCTCATCTAGATCCAGAATTCCATGAGTATCAACGTAAACGTCATCAACGCGTTCGCGCCGCTCTCCGAGATGCTCTACGCCGCAGGACCAAATGGCAGATGCCCCTTGCTTTCAGCAAAGTTCTTGGTACACGAGCAGCTAGTCATTGGAGCAGATCGAACCTGAAGAAATGGCCGCAGCTAGAGGAAGAGTTGAGGAAGAAGGGGAAGAGCGAGGATGACTACGAGCTATCTCCTGGTGAGAAGCGATGGCAGAAGCAAATGGAGGCTATGAAGGCTTCTATCGAATCCAACCCTTATCGAGCTGTCTTTGGCAAGCCTTTCGACCCCTTCTGGTCTCCATCTATGTGGAGTCCGCTCATTCCATCATGGGCGAAGGGTGAGACCGGGAGTGCTGAAGTCTCGCAAGACACGCATACTGTCAGCAGTACCTCGGCGTCTGACCAGGGACAATCGACGTCCAAGGCCATGATGAAGGATGGGAAACAACAGACACCTCACCCAAGGCGGACAGTTGTACCATACTCTGAATCGTCTACTTTCACGTACTCGTCGAGGAAGGAGCCTGGCAGGCCAGAAGTGATTCGAGCTACGTCGTCGAAATGGGATTCTGCTTCCAACGAGACCAGACGCTCACAATATGATCCTGTCTCTGGTCGGATGATCTCTACAAAGGCGCCAAGCAGCCCGTTAGAGCGCCTGAGCGAGCCATCTGCTGGTGCCAGCACCAACGCCACCCCGAAGCCGAACAAAACTGTCGACAGTGCTGCGGACATTCCAGTCAAAAAGTTCTCCGTCGTTTCTCCCAACCAGATGTCCCAGAAAGCTCCTCCCCCGAGATCACTAGAGAAAGGCTCTTCCACTGCAGCTAAACTTTCTATCCTTCCGGAGCATGATGCCGATTTTCTGACAGCAGACACTATCCGTGCCTCGATGGGTAGAACCCGTAACAATTCTCATGAAAAGACCGACATTTCGACACCCGACCGACAGGCGTTGAGCAAGGACTTTGATGCACGCATGAATAAGATCACTTCCCAGATTGAAGATGCGAGGCAACAGCTGGCAGAATCAAAAATCAGATCAAGCTCCCAGGCGATTCAAGGTCAGAAAGGTAAGGCCTTGCAGCCAGCTCTGGACAGGATGAGCGGTAGCAACACTGACCGAAGAAGCCGGATTCGAGGTGCTTTGGCTGTGCTCGACGGGTATTCGACGAAGCCCATGGGCATGCAAACGTCGTTCAAGGACGAGCAGCAGGCCTGCTCGGAGGGCAAGCAAACTTCCCTGGCTGAGGAGGTCTCGGACAGGTCAACAGAAGGTCTTGTCACGTTGGATGGCTACAGTCAGGAGCCTATGGGTCTTCAGAAGACATATGAAGACGAGATTCGGGATGTAGCCTCTCACAGCCGGCCGGATCTGGCTAACGAGATTGCGCACAAACTTGAAGAAGGTATTCAGGTGTCTGATGGCTACACTCAGAAACCAGTCGGTCTCCAGAATACTTATGCCCGGGAGCGTGCCATGGTTGCAAGGCAAAAGAGGCTGGACCTTGCCGAGGAGATTGCGCGCAAGACTGAGAACCTCGACGTTGTTGATGGATACTCAAAGGAGCCCACAGGTCTGCAAAACACTTACGCCAAGGAGAGAGAGGCCGTCGCCAGACAGGAACAGCCAGAACTTGCCCAGGAGATTGTGAACAAAGTCAACGAAATTGCTGAGGTCTCAGATGGCTACACCCAGGAACCTATCGGTCTCCAGAACACCTATGCCAAGGAGAGGCAAGCGGTCAATAATAAGCATCGCCCAGCCCTCGCCGATGAGATACTCAGCAAGCCTACCGAAGGTACCGAGAATGTCGATGGCTACACTACGAAGCCGATAGGCCTGCAAAGCAATTATGCAAACGAGCGTCAAGCCGTTGCAGCAAACTCGAGACCAGATATTGCTCAAGAAATCGCCAACAAAGCCTCTGAGGATACCGAAACTCCCGATGGCTACTCAACAGAACCAATAGGCCTACAAAGCAGCTACCAGAACGAGAGACAAGCAGTTGCAAGCCACACCCGGCCAGATATTGCCGAGGAGATTGCCAGCAAAGCTTTTGAGGATGCTGAGACTCCGGATGGTTACACCAAGGAGCCAATAGGTCTACAAAGCACATACGCAAAGGAGAGACAAGCTGTTGCGAAAGGTGACAGACCAGACATCGCTGAAGAGATCGCCAACAAGACGACTGAGGACAATGACACCCCAGACGGCTACACAAAGGAACCGATAGGATTGCAACGTGCATACGCCAATGAAAGACAGGCTGTTGCCAAGGGAGATAGACCAGCGCTTGCCCACGAGATCGAACAGAATGCTGAGTTGATCGCAAAGGCTGAGCGTGGTCTTGCTGGCCAGCACGAGGATGGCTACACAGATAAGCCTGTCGGCCTTCAAACTTGCTATCAGCAAGAACGTGAGGCCTGTGAAAAGGGCAGACGACCGAGTCTCGAAGAAGAGTTGAAGGCCATGAATGACTCAGCAAAGTATTCAAAAAGTCAACACGCCGAGCTACCTCAGGGTCTCGCATTCCTGAGCGGGCCTGCTTCGAATTGGAATGGGGGAAGGACATCAATCAATCCGACTCAAGTACAGCGTCAGGCTGCTGCAAGGGAGATGCTCGACTCGGAGGTCGAGGCACAAAAGCATGCAATGAGGACGTATGATGCTCGCCATGCACACGGTTCATCGAAATCACAACAGTCAAGCACACAAAGCCACTCTATTGGCTTGGAGAGTGTGAACGAGGCCATCAAGGGCGAAGGTGATATGGACCTGAACGTCACCAAGTTCGCCAACAGAGACAACTGGTACAAACAGAACAACTCGCTCAGGGCTGTATCTCAACCAGGCGACGAACTTGTCGCGGAGGTGGTCAAGATTTGTAAAGAAAATGGTCTGCTTCAGCACAGCGATTACGACAATGTTCAAAAGGCGCTTAAAGACAAGGTCAAGTCGCTTGAGGACCGTGTAGCGGACCAGAACAAGAAGTTGACTCGGTCTGATCAAAAGCAACAGGAATTGAAGATGGAAAACGGCAATCTCGAGGCTCAAGTGAGGCAGCACATGAAGCAGCAATCTAAGTTGCTCAGGACTCGTCAGGAATTAAGCAATGAAAACAAGTCTCTTGCTACTCAGCTTGAGGATCGGAAGCACTCTAGCAATTCCGATCTCACCTCATCACCGGCATTCGAGTGGGCTGATCCTCCTGCTTACAAGATCCTTGCTTACGACCCCAACAACTCTTGGTCTTCCGACTCGATGCAAATTGTTTCGACCACTGCCCGCTTTTCCGACAATGAGACCCCCATCTCGGTCCCCCAAGCACTTTCGAACGTGTCAGAGCCAACCAGATTCGTGTCTCATTTTGCTATCCTGCAGAAGGAGGGCTACCAGGCAATCCACGCGTCTGGTCATCTTCTAGTTCTACGCAAGATCAAGTTGCCCGCACAGACAAGTGCGACCGGCGAGGAGTCTACACAAAAGTCTGCCGCCTCTAAAAGCCCGGTCAACCCAGTCGATGGCACAGCCCGCTACGTGCCCACCGAGACAGCGACTGGCAACTACGCCTCTCCCACCGGCTTCGTCAACCACGATCCCGTCTTCCCGATTGAGAAACCCACCGAGACTGAGTCCAACACCGGTTCCCAAACCGAGAAAACGACAGTCGAAGACGGAGTCTACTATCGCCACTACCCTCGCGTCCGCAGGCAGGAAGCCGTCTTCTCCGGCGCAGGCAGGTATCGGGATGAAGAGCACCACAGATCTCGCTCGCACCGCAGCCGTGCCAGGCGAGCGGCGTGGAAGCGCAGAGTCAAGTTCGCATTCAGTGTCGGTGCTACTAGCGCGGTGCTAGTCTATGCGCTGGGTGTTGGGGCTGAGCTGGCAAAGGGGGAGAAGGAGAGACAGCGTAGGGAAGGGATGTGATCTGAACGGTTTACTACTGCTCTTGTGCTGGAAAGGGCAGAGGCAGGACGCATGCATGACTTTATTGAGTGATATGATTTTGATGGATTTGAGCAATGGGATGGCGTTGTGATGGGGTCATAAGCATGGGTTAGGTAGATGAGCGATGGATGTATTCTAGACTCTCGGCTCAGATACCATTTTAGCAATCCACTCTGAACGTTTACAATGCTCGCTACTCGTTGTGTGTTGTTAATTCCCAAGTTTGATCAGAATGACGAATCCTCAGTCAGCTGGACAATTACACGGACAGACGAAGAGCTGGACACATTCCCGACTACACGTCGCAAACCCCCAGCTCCAACCGCTCACTCATACAAATAACAGTAGGGCCCCGCCGTCGTCCTCACCGCATCCCTCATCCTGACCGTCTTCCCCAACAGTCCCCCGCCAAGATCAATCTCATCCTCCAACGTCGCGTCCCTACTATGCGGCTCATCATTCATCGTCACCGTCCCCGCCACCACCTCGTCCCTAGACCCATCCGCCACCTGGCCCTGCCACATCCACCACACGCGATCCACCATAGCATGATGAAGCCAGAAATACGGGTCCCCCGGACTGGTGAAGAAATCGCCCCCCGGCGCGCCGCCAAGCAGATAATGGCCGGCTGCATGCACGCCGTAGATGCCCTTGTCCAAGACGCCCTGGAGCTGGGACTGGAAGGCCGCAATGTCCGGGCTGGTGGTGAGGAGGTCCGTGACGTTCTTGTCGGACGCTTCGCGCGCGGCCGCAGGATTGATGTCCCGGATTATACACTGGGGGTTGTAGCCCAGGCCTGATTTGAGAGGGTTGGGGCGCAGGTAGGGGAGGTACGAGGCGACGGGCCCGAGGTTGACGGTTGTGTTGGCGAAGGGGCCGGAGGTGTGGCACCCGCCGCCGAGGCCGGGGGGAAAGGATAGCGTGGTGCGGTTGGGGCTGGTGCCGCCTAGGGTGATGCCGGGGTGGGGGCGGTAGACGCCGTTGTTGCCGATTGAGGAGGGGGAGCCGTCGAAGAGAGGGGAGGAGAGGGGGGAAGAGGAGATCTTGCCCCAGTTTAGGTAGGGTTGGTAGGAGGTGTAGTTGCATTCGGTGCGGAGGGCTTGTTCGAAGGCCCAGGTGTAGTGGCGGTGCCAGGAGAGGAAGTTGCCTGTTCCGTGGATGACGGGGGTTTGTTGGATGTGCTAGGAGGATATGTCAGGGGATGTTGTTCTAAATGAGGCCAGGGGTGCACTTGCTATGGCTACAAAGTCGTCGTATCTTGTCTTTGCTCCGGGTACGGTCTCTCCGATCTTTGAAGGCTTTGTTTGTAGGCATCGGACAGCGGCTATCCATTTCCGTCTATCCGTCAGAGATAGATCGTGCCTGTATGGTAAGTGATTGTGCTGTATGCTCCGATGTGACTGACCATTCACGACGTCGAGGGGCTCCTCTTGGGTCACACCTCGAGGAGTAGTTTGAGGGTACATTCAGAGCATTCTGGAGGGCAATATCGGCGAACTCCTGACTTGCTGATGTGTCGTCTGGCACCCAACTCGTGGTAGGGGCTGTCAGAGCTTGCGAAGCCAAGAGGAGAGTGGAGAGCAGGAGCTTCATGGTGACAAAACAGATTGATGTGCCGACTTACAACAGAAGAGCTTACCAGACATATAAGTGATCATTCAAGCCATGTCGAGATAAACATTGAAACACTGAAACATGGAAGGTGGTATATTTTCTCGGCAAATGCAGAGGCCAGTGAA
The DNA here is from genome assembly GCA_007556505.1 of Elsinoe australis. Classification (NCBI taxonomy): domain Eukaryota; kingdom Fungi; phylum Ascomycota; class Dothideomycetes; order Myriangiales; family Elsinoaceae; genus Elsinoe; species Elsinoe australis. The sequence goes on from SWCS01000007.1 coordinate 1,535,110, forward strand.
ACGGACGCTGTCATGTAGATTGAGGGCAAACACCAGTCGTCGAACTTGCAGATCATCTTTGTCCATGGCCATGTCACAATGTCCCGAGTACTCGGCAGTGTCTCAAATGATCTGCTGTAGGGTTTGGTTTTACGCAAGCGGCTGAAGATGCCCTGTCCCAGTTGCACGGGAGCTGATTGTGTCGCAACGCACGGCAGAGGTCGCGGAAGACTTTTATCTGATATGTACTGGACGGCTCGCCAAAGCGATTCGGCCAATGTCTACGAGATTGATGTTTCAACACCGTGATGCTTTAGAAGGCAGTGGCATTGAAAGTTTGTGGCATGTGTCCAGTTCCTGCGACGGAAGGGTCTTTGAGATGGCTTCTGTGCCATCGCGACGGTATGTGGTTCGTCTGAAGAGTCCGGTCCCTGACAATGTGTAATTGCCAGAGATTGCTTGACTCGCTTGGCTACGATCCGCTAGAGATTAGCCGGTCTCGAATATGCTAAGAAAGTCGGAATATTCGAAAATTAATGCCCTATGCCGTTGGACGAGGTTGAATTGTGGGGGCGTCCAAGACGGTTGACGAGTAGGGCCCGTGGTATCGCAGTATCAGCCAAAGTAGCTTCCTTAGCACTGGTCCTACCCTAACAGCAGAACTTTGGAGACCAAGCCCTGGCACGTGTTGTTTCATCACAACCGAACGTACCAATTCCTAGGGAGAGATAACATCACGTTGAGATCTAGGCTGCGAGAGGCGGTCACAGCACAGACACCTGGATGATATTGCGGCAACTCGACCTCACAACTGCGCTTCGGCCATCGTTACTACCAGAAGAAGTCTTGCTCTTCGTTCAAGATGCCGTTGGTCTCTATCGCGACAAGTACAAGATCGAAGGCCATCAGAACGGGCACGCATACCTCACATCCCACCGGATCTGCTATGTCGACAACGAAGAACCGCGACAGAGGTCGGTAGCAATCGACTTGAAGGATGTTGATCATCCTGAGCTATATGTAAGTGCCGTTCAACGATGCAGACAACTACCGGTATCTGATGCATGCAGGCGGGTTTCTTGAAGTCATCGCCCAAGATAACACTGTACCCTAAAACGCCAAAAAGGCAATCGTTGGCAGTACGAACATCCTCAGCTGCCTACGGTAATCCCGCCTATAACTCGGCCGCATCATCGCCGACACGAGTGGGCTTCTCTCAAGGCAATGCATCTCCAGCGCCGCCTCAAACAAACGCCACCTGGATCTGTCCGATATGCTCATTCTCCAACCCAGTGCCCTCCAATTTTGACCCGTCTACGGCCAACGCAAGCACACCTCTCCCACCATGTCTGGCGTGTGGTATCAAGCCGCCGCTGGTGCACGTCACCAAGGCTGCCATAGCCGCAATGTCCAATCGACCTTCCTCGACCATGCCTGACAGTTCGCCACTGGCCCGAACAAGCTCGACTGATGTGCCTCATGCCCCTTCACCACGGACTGCTCTACCAGCGCCTCGACCTCAGACCCAATCTTACACAGAATGCCCCCGCTGTACTTTCCGCAACCATCCATCGATCCACACCTGCGAGATCTGTGGTGCACCCCTCCCACAACGCCCATCCCCCCTCTCTAGCACTCCCCGCTCCGAATCCCCCGCCCCGTTTGGCCCCTCCACCGCCTCCACCACAGGCGACGGCACCGGTCTCGAAATCATCAAACTCTCCTTCCGCGCCGGCGGTGTCCAAACTTTCCACGACCGCTTAAAAGACGCCCTGATCCAACGCAAATGGCTCCTAGAATCCGCCCCGCCCCCACCCCAGCCTTTATCCCGCAACACATCCCCTAGTCCCTACTCCCCCGCCCCAGCGCCTCCCCCTCCCCGCCGCATCGGCATCGCAGCCCTCGAGTCCCGCGGCCAAGAACTCCGCCAAACCAACGAGCGCGTCATGGGCTCGGCCTTCGAAGACCTCGAAGCCCTCATGACGTCCGCCAAAGAAGTCATCGCCATGGCCGACCGCTTCGCCTCTTCCACCTCCGCCAACGCCGGGGACGCCAACTCGCGCGTCCTAGCCGAGAGCGCCTCGGCCCTGGGCCTCGTAACGAAAGACATGCTCGGCGCCTCGGCCGCCGGCTCCGCGGCCGAGAAGACGTACCTCGCTCAGTTGGCGCGGGACCTGGCTGAGTTCCTGACGGACGACCGCACCGGCGTCCTCAGGAAGGAAGGCGGCATCATCACCCTCGTGGACCTGTGGGCCGTCTTCAACCGCCGCCGCAACGGCATCGAGCTCGTCAGCCCCCGCGACTTTGAAGCGGCGGCCGCACTGTGGGGCGAACTGAAACTGCCTATCCGACTCAGGCGATTCAGGAGCGGGGTGCTGGTCGTGCAGGGCACGGAGCGCAGCGACGAGAAGACGTGCAAGAGTTTGCGGGACTGGTTGGCGCAATTCCGGGCCGTGGGACCAGCGGGGTGGGGCGGCGGCGTGGTCGGCGGCGAGGGGCTGGAGGGAGCGGAGGAGGTGGGCTACGATTGGCGGGTTTGGGGCAAAGGGGTGAGCGTTAAGGAGACGGCGGAGAGGTTCGGGTGGAGTCTCGGGGTTGCAGGGGAGGAGCTGGAGATGGCGGAGGAGAGGGGGGTTTTGGTCAGGGAGCAGGACGCGAGGGGGGTCAGGTTTTGGGAGAATCATTTTGAGGGGTTGGTGGTGGAGTTGCCGAGGCCCGGGACGCCGGATGAGGTGAGGGATGAGAGGGAGGTGAGGAGGGGGTTGGAGGAGATTGGGTTGATGTAGAGTGGGGTAATAGACAGGCAGAAGCACAACGGAAAAGCGTAGAGACTCATGGCATGGATGTATTGTAGATATGCATGATCTATATACCTGACATCTCAACCTCGTGCACCCTATGTCCATGAATTGAGGCCCGCCCACGGATCAGCCGAAGACTGTTGTGGCGGTTGCTGCTGCTGCTGGGGCTGCATCTGCCTCCTAGGATCCTGCGCGTAGCCCCCTGGGCCCGAGGGATGCGGGCCTTGCGGCATGGAGTAGTCCTGGCCGGGAGGCCTGCCAGGAGGAGGCGGTGGAGGCACAAAGCCGTGCGGCACATTTGGATAGGGCGGGTTCTGCCCTTGTGGTTGATGTTGGTAGCCACCCTGTTGTCCACCCGGCGGCGGGGAGAAGTATTGTTGATGTGCAGGAGGTGACATCTGGCCGTACGAGCCTGGGTTGTAGGATTGTGGTTGTTGAGGACTCCCGTAACCGCCCATGCTAGGCGTGCCGTATGATCCATTCATAGGCGTCTGGGCGTACGGTTGTTGAGTTTGCGGAGCTGGACTGCCATATTGGCCGTTCGGTGGTGCTTGAGAGTACCGAGGTTGTTGCGCAGGCATCTGGCCGTAGCCAGACTGGTATGAAGGGGTCGACTGCAGCTGTGGAGGCCTCGGCGGCGGTGGGCCGCCCGGGGCTGGTGATGAGCTGGGGTTGACGGACATTCTTTCCATGAGCTCCTTCATTCGGGCCTGGTCTCTGTCCATCGAAGCGCTTGCACCCGCACTCTTCCCGCCTTCGATCGCGGCCAACAATGCGCTACCTTCAGTCCGACGGTTACCCACAAATGCTTCAACATTCTTGCATAGGCTGTCGACAGTCTCTTTCATGTCGGAGTAGAAAGTCCTGCCCTTTTCGAGACCAGATTGGAGATCCACAAAGTTCTGGTGAATCTTTCGGTACTTGTTCATGACAGAGCCGCGTTGACGTGAGAAAGACTCGTATTTATTCTGCTCGGCCTTGACGCGCTTGTCCGAGAGCAGTTCACTGTATGTGCGAGTCAAGTCCTTGATAAGCGAATTCTGCTTGTGATTTGACTGCAGAATCCGACTCTGAAATGGTCTGAATTTCTCCAGCTCGGACTTGAAGATCTGGTTCTCTTGAGTGGTGACAGCCTTCTTATTCAGAATGAGGACATTGGAGATGTCATCGTTGTGGATCTGTACTTGTCAGCCCCGTTCGAGATGCGCATGCATACAGGACGCACCTTGTCTCTAAGATCTTTAAGCACTTGCTGTCGCTCTCGCTTGACCAGGTTCAACTTCCGGATCAGTTCCTCCACAGAAGCGATCTGTTCCGAGACAGTCCGCTTATCATCCTCATCAATATCATCCAAGAGGTTGCCCTCAGCAGGCGATGGACTTCCGATCCCTTTGCCATTCGCTCGTGCGGCCCCAGCTTTGATCATGGCTCGCTGGTAGAGCACATCAGCCTCGTCCGTTTCGCCCGCAGATCGCATCTCGTCAAAGTCTGATTGGTATTGACGGAAAATACTGAACAATTGTGCATCGCTGGTAGCTGCTTCCTCAACGGCTTGGCGATAGCTTCTGATGTCGCTCCGTAATGTTGATGTGAGTCTAGAGCTTGGCTGTTGTGTCCAATCCGCACCATACTTTGCACGCATCTTTTCGCAGACACTTTCCTCTCGGTCAAGCCCCTGACTAGCATTATCCAGCATCTTCATGATCTCCCCTTTCGTCGAATTCAACTGTTCAAAGACGGAGCCGAATGCGTCATGGCCTGCAAAGTCCTCGCACCATCTCCGAAATTCTTGATCAACATTCATCTCCTGATCAAGACCACCTTTGAGGATATTCAGACTGCCGGGCAGTTTCAGATAATCCAACGAGGCAGCGAGCTCATCATTGGCAACCTCCACCCTCTCACCCTCAGCACGGACCAATTTTGCCTTTTCCTCGTCGTACAAACTGGCTGATTCGGTGACTGACATGGGCACGATACGCTGAAAGATATCAGGTCCGATGATGCGCTGGATGTCCTGACCTTGGTATAATTCGCTGACGGGAATCGCCTTAGCTGCTGGCAACTTGGGAATGGCAGTGAGTGATGGCTCTGCGGGTACGATCTGATGGTAGATGAAGTCGTTGTCCTTATTGAATTCAGCAAGCTTCTCGGTACAAGCCGTGACGTGCTTCTTGGTCATTTCGACTAGAATTGGTCCAGTCTCGGAACTCAAATTTGTATTCTGGGAGACTGATGAGGGAAAAGAGTTGGCCAGCTTGTGAGATTCCTTGGCCTGCGCGAGTGCAGTTTGCAGTCTGCAGATCGAAATACCGTGTGAATTGGCGTCATTGTCAGCCAGAGCTTGATAGTACTGTGCAAGCGCAGCCATATAGTACTGCTTTACCTGGCCAAGTAGAAGCCATGGTCTTTCAAAAGTGCCTTTGCTAACGTTCTCCTGAATGCCCTCGAACGCCTGCCCGTACAGATACGTTGCTTGCGCGGCCAGCTTGGCCAGCAATCCAACTTTCTTACCATCATTGATCTGCTTCTCCAGGAACACCTCTTGTGCTTGGGCTAGCATGACAGCTATAAGTGTCTTCACAGTCTCCCGACTCAGGTCTGTCGAGGGGGCATGCAGAAAGTTCTCGTTGATATATGTGAACATGCCCGCAGAGGCTTGGAAGGAATGGTATGCGGTCTTGAGACCAGTGTCTTCGTGTCTGTCCTGGTTTGCAGCATGACACGATAGCACAGCCGAGATGTTGAATATTATCGAGGCCTTCTCGTATGCGAGGGAGTATTGAGATGTTGGTTTGTGAGTGAATGCATCAAACCTGTAGAGTCTTAACATGGATCCCAGTCAGAGGTTTTGGGTGCTTACCATGTGAATGAGACCTTGATGTGGTTCTCATCGACGGGAAACCTCAGGTCTAGCAACTCGAGCTGCCCATAGTATCTGTACAGTAGGTCGCGACCTGATGCACTATCCTTCCCAGCACCTCGCATGTCCTGCCGCAGTCTGTTGAGCGCTGCGCATTCTTCCGCATATCGTTCCGGATCGTCGCCATATGATTGTCGAATATACTGTTTTAATGGTACAATCCAATCGATTTCGTTCGTCTGCTTCAATGGGGTTGAGATCATAGGACTCTGCATGTTGGCGAGGCGTGTATTGTCTGTTGCCTATAGAAAATGTGGCCTAGATCCAGGCGGTCAAGAGTCGTATATACGCTTGCGACCACGGATCTGGATCGAGATGGGTTTTACTGGGCGCGTATGCCGTGTTATCGTCGCTCGACCTCGACGGGCATCATTCTTCAAGGCGGTCTCCGAAACGGCCGGTTCCAGTACCAAGCTCGGGGTTAGCAGGGATTCGCGATGCTCGAGTCGATGTTGCAAGGACTTTGGCTTCCGAGCTGAGTCAAAGCTGAAGATACAGTGGTATATACGAAGTTCAGATGCTGGAGCTGATTGACGAGGCAGAAGCGTTCGGAGTGACGTGCATCTCGTCCCAAGCTCCGCAAGCCATCACCAGTTCGTCCGCTCGCCTGCAGCCAATCACGAGTCAAGACACACCAAAGATTCAAGCTCTCTAAGCGCTGGCAATTGATTGATTCTTTGTCTCATCTATACAGGTTTCTTGAGCTGAGATTCTCCTACTCGTATCCGCACCCGATATGTACAATGCCACCACAGCTGTCGTGCTGGATCTATTCGTCATGAAACTGCGGCCTCGCCCAGAACTCCTCTTCGCGATGCGATATCATCCATAAATAGGCAGGTGATATATTACAAAACAAGTGTACAGACCGATAGAAGTCGGTAAGAGTCAGCTAGATCCAGACGCCTTCTTCTTGGGCTCATCTTGCTGTTGCTGATTGCTGTCTGGCGATTCCGACTGTTTTGGCTGCTCGTCCAAGTGATCGTGCTGGTGTGTCAATTTGTGCCAGGCAGACTTGAGGAAGCCTTCGTTCTTGTGCTTGTCGGCCTCGCTCATGTTGTCCTGGTTGGCTGACGTATCAGTGGGTGGCGCCTTGCCCAAGTTCATTACGCGCTTGGCCGATTTGTCGCCCATCTCATCAGCCAACATCTCGACAATGGTCCGCTGGTTGCTGCTGAGGTATTTGGGCATATTGACCTTGAATTCTACCCTCAGGTCTCCCTGACCGCCACGTCGGCTGCTCAGCTTCTTCATGCCCATGCCGGATAATGTGACACGGTCTCCAGTGTTGGTTCCTGTTGCGACCCGAACTCTGACATCCTTTTCCAGTGTCGGCACGGTAATCTCACCCCCTAGGATGGCCGTCGTCAAAGGTACTGTCGCAGTGTAGAGGATATCGGACCCAGATCTGCTAAACTTCGAGTCCGGCGCGACGCGGATGAAGACATAAAGGTCGCCGCTCTGGGATCGTGCTTTACTTGCCGCTTGACCAGTAGCAGCCGCATCTCCCTCGCCAGCCACGCGTAGACGCATGCCATCCTCAACTCCTCCAGGAATGTCCACAGTCACCGTCCGTCGCTCCCTTGTCGCACCATCGCCCTTGCAAGTCCCGCACTCGCTTCCCCGAGGAGTCACAGTACCCTGACCTCCACAAGCACCACATGTGCTGGCCATCTGAAACCCTCCCTGCATAAAGTGTACCCTCGTACCTGTTCCATCACAAGAAGGGCAAGATGACTTGGTTGCGCCCTTCTTCATTCCACTACCAGAACACGTTTTACATTGCACTAGCGGTGTGATGTGAACGTCTTTCCGCACGCCCTTTGCCGCATCCATGAAGGAGATGTTGGTCTGCACTTCGATATTGTCGCCAACCAAGATTTCCTCTGTGAATCCTGCACCGCCTCTTCGGCCCCGCCCTCGTGCTTGACCTCCGGCGAAAGCGCTGAATAGATCCTCGAAGTTGAAGTCTGCTCCACCGAAGCCTTGAGCACCTCCGAACCCACCGCGGAAACCACCTGCACCTCCAAAAGGATCACCGCCAGCACCCGGTCCACCAGGGTTGAAGCCACCGCTCTGATCGAATGCTGCCGAACCGTATGTGTCGTACGCTTCCTTCTTCTTAGGATCCGAGAGCATTTCGTAGGCAGATTGAGCATCGGAGAACTTTTCCTTCGCAGAGGGATCTTTGTTCGTGTCTGGATGGTACTTCTTTGCGAGCCCGTAGTATGCCTTTTTGATCTCCCCAGAAGATGCACCTTTGCCAACACCGAGTGCAGCATATGGATCTTTGACGGCTAGCTTCGGACTACTCGAGTGGAAGGACTATTAGGATGTTAGCCAATATTATCCTGCAGAGATTTTTTGGATGAGTGATACCCTAGTGTGTACATGGCCATTACTATTTCGTGGTTTGATACTCCCATGAGGGCTCACCCGTTGTCTACATGTCGTGAGGCCTGCTCGTTGCTGTCTTTGGCCGTCGAATTGTAGATCCGAGAATCGAGGACTTGAACGAGACGCCGCCAGCACTCGTGCCGGAGCTCCAAACCTGCAGACAATCGATGGCGCGGAGAGACTCATGGTTGCGACCAATGGGTCATTCGTTGAAGGATGTTTCTGCTTGTCTGCAGAAGTTCGAGATGATTTTCTGCCAGATGACGAACGGAACTTTGAACATTTGGCTGGTCCGTGCTCGCCGAACCTTCTAGGGCCAATCAGCGACCACTTGATGTATCTCCATCGGAGGGAGTCAGGTTTTCAATGCAGCACTTGATATCCAGAAACATGTAATGAAAAACGGATCGATTCTCTTGTTTGCCAATTTGAGAATGGGAAGTTGTTGTTAGGGAATCCAGAGATGCGGCTCTGTGAGCAAAAGGTGTTTAGCAAATGGTCCTTTGACTCTCGTTGAAGACCGCGGAGCTCGAAAGCTGCGGGTGGTCTTGGGTCTTGGCATGAACGAAAAAGTCCAGAGCTTCATGTCTCATGCTCTGAAGGAGCCACGACCATCAATATCGATCATGTCGATACGGTGACAGCTCATATAAAAAGATATTTCCTACTGCAAAATTAGGCAGCCATGTCTAAGGCGATCAATTCGCCGACAGCGCGCATGTTGCGCTCGTCGAGGTTCTTCTGCATGCCTCCTCCACTACCTCAACCCTCTGTCGACATCCTCACTTCGCAAGGCAGTGTCAGGACATCTGAAACTGCAACCCTCCCCTATCCAAGCAAACAGGCTATCACAGCCCCAGCCTCATCGCGACATCGAGGAGACTGGGGCTTGAAGCGCCCCTTGCCAGAGCGGACAAACAACACATCCACACCCCATGTTCGCATCAATGCTATGGACACACTGGAGCATATCACGGATTTCGAGTCAGCTGCTGATCACACTTTAACATTGAAGAAGTCACAAGAGATGAACATATGGATGACACAGGCCCACCGACGGAAGACCGGACACGGAACCTCATTGCCATCGGCGTTTGACGAAACCCTCGACTACACCGCAATCCAGGAGCCCGCAGCTGCGAGAGGCGCAATCCCAGGATCACCGGAAACGAACATCAACAAACTACCTCTTGGTGTACAGCGTACTCTTCGTCTTCGTTCATTGAACAGAGTTCTACAAGATCAAGGCCAAAAACCTGTAAGGTGGAAGACTGACGGACCATGGTTACCCGCAATGTCAGAGATCGATTTCGAGAAGTATCTCCGTGACGTGGTTTCGAGGCCGAAAATCAGGGAGGAATTCAGAGAGTTCTTGCTCAGAGTCAGCGTAGAAAGGAAGAGACTGCGGACAGAAGAACAACTACGACAAGAGAGCGGATTCGACCCAGAGAATCCTGAGGACATCGCGCGTTTGAACGACCTCGCAAAGGTGGAAAATGAAGATGCTGAGATCGATCATTTCATGCTCGAGCTTCGAGAGAACAACGACACTCTTTCATCAACCCTTCCTGGCCTTATACAGGAGTTCTTCGACCTCCCGCCACTACCAAAGGCTGCTCCTGGTGAGGATCCATCACATGCCAAGATCACAGAGTCGCTCCGAAGAGACAGGAACGACACCCCTCCTGCGACTCACCCATCCGCAGGTCTTTCGTACATCCGCAGTAAAGCCTTCATGGAGAACCACCCAGTCCACGGTCCAATGTCGCTACACACTCCAGTCCAAGCGCGTGTATTGCGACCGAGAAAGATTGTTCAAGGTCCGCAAGAGAATGCCACCATCGGTGTTGGTGGTTTCGTTACCAAGGACATCACCGCTAAAGGATTCATGAACTCCGATCCCCAGAGTAATGATAGCAAGGGATTGCAATTTGACTTCGAGACACCAGGAGGCAACAAATTGTGGGTTACGCCCAAGCAAGCCCATATCGATGACAACGGTCGCGTACGTTTGGCGATCGAGTACCCAGACAAGGAGGCTGTCGCTGTGAAGACTGGTGGACCGGATCCAAGGAAACCCTCCGTCGACGATGATGATACCTCATACCGTGCTCAGCTCAAGCAAGCTCACGTCACGAATGGTCTTGGAGACAGGAAGACGGCTCCACCTGGGACGAAGGAGAATGCCAATTATGGCAGTGCGCTGCCCGACATGAGGACCGCGCCTCGCGCCAAAGGATTATCGGGTGAGGATTTGAAGGCATTCAAGGCCGGTGTCAAGCAGGCAACGGATGAGCCGAATGGCAGGCTTGGTCAGGACATTCTTAGTCTCCTGTCCAGGAATAGCGAGAGAAGACAAGCATAAATGTAAATAGGCAAGTGTACAAATACTAACTTGGCTTCGCCCTTCATCTTCACACTCATTCATAGTTGACGTAGACTCAGAAGTCCGAGAAATTTGGGAAGTCCTCAACAGGATTTGCCATGCGATGCACACAACCATTTGGTTGCAGGCCAAGATGCCTCTGCGTACGAAATTCCAAGCTGCATGTGAAGGACGGGAGGCTTCAAAGCTTTCCTCAATTGAGTTTTAGCGTTGCCGATATTCTTCCGCGAAGCGAGCCACAGCAGAATTGCAGATTGCAACACCATCGAAATCTCCAACTTCGACAGCAGCCAACGACAACACCTCACTCCGGACTCTTCACAGCACAACCGCAATCATGGGTCGCGTTCGAACAAAGGTCCGTCAACAGTCACCACCAATGCGACAGATTCATCGCATGCCGCACACCACAAAACGCACGACAGCTAACGATTCTCCAGACCGTCAAGAAGTCCGCCAAGGTCATCATTGAGCGATACTACCCCAAGCTCACTCTCGACTTCGAGACCAACAAGCGCATCTGCGATGAAATCGCCATCATCGCCTCCAAGCGTCTCCGCAACAAGGTACGACAGCCTCTACGGATCCGCTCCTCGAGGAGAAATTCCAGCAAACTAACTGATCCCTCCTAGATCGCCGGTTTCACCACTCACTTGATGAAGCGCATCCAGCGTGGCCCCGTCCGCGGCATCTCCTTCAAGCTCCAGGAAGAAGAGCGTGAGAGGAAGGATCAGTACGTGCCCGAGATCTCGGCCCTGGACTTCTCCCAGAACAGCGAGAGCGGCATGCTCGACGTCGACCAGGAGACTAAGGACCTGCTCAAGAGCATGGGCTTCGACTCTATCCCCGTCAACGTGGTGGCTGTGCAGCAGCAGCAGGTTGCGGAGAGGCCGAGGAGGTTCGGCGACCGCCCCCCCAGGTCGTAAAGAGCTGGGCGAGATGGTTGATGTGGGGATGAAATGAAAAGCACGGGTCTTCATGGACGGCGCATAATGGCTGCTGGACTGTGATTCTGGCCGGCATGAAATAGCTAGGACACGGAATGATACCGGTTCGATTCTCTCAGGTGTCGCCTGCTTTGCGAAAGCGTAGCGGGCTTGATTGCCAATCTCCCTCGTGCATCCCTATGCGTGATGACATGTCGAAGCTGTGCATGCAGCCTACAGTGGCCATGTACGTGCAGATTCTTCTTCATCGGGTCCAATGGAGTTGTGCCTCCATGAACCACGTGCCTTTTCACATATGCCTTCTGCTCCAGTACCTCGTTTCTTGAGCCACCGCCTGCTCGTGACAGTATGCTGGGCATAATTTGCTTGCTTGTTTGACCTTGCGACACTGTCGTTTCTGAGCTTGTGTATATCTTGCGATAGTGACTGTTTAATAAGTACAGACATGGAGCTGTCTTACTGCCCTTATAAAACCTGACAACCTGCTACGTCACGCCATCGGCCTGCCATCACAGCATCGCCTCATACTTGAGCCAAAGGATTCTTGCCCGAAATTTATCCTCTCACGAACGACATGTAAGTCTCATCCACTCCAATTTCATTAATCGCAAAATACACAAAAGACATTAAAAAAGATCCGTTACATGCCGCTTATTCTCCATCGCCTCTCGTTCTCAATCATCACTGTCCCGGCAGCGCCAAGATCGCAAAATTGCCCCCCACGACAGGTCTAGCAATAAAGTTGATCCCGGCAGGATAATCGCCGCTGATCGTCTCGTACAGATCCGTAAGCGGATACCCTGTGGGCGTCTGATTGATCCACGTCACGATCTTGCTCAGGAACAGGTCCCTCGTCTCGGTGCTCGCAATGGCCGCGACCCACGTCTCCCAGTCGAGCTTAGTGTACGTGTGTCTCGTGTCGAGGGGCACGCCATATTGCAACGCGACAGTAGGGTAGAAAGCGGACTGCTGGTCGTAGATCTGTTGGGGGACGAAGTCGCCCTGGGACAGCAGGCGAGAGGCGTAGAGGTTGTAGAGGAGATTGTAGGAGGAGGAGTTACCGTAGTTGAGGGTTGTGTGGGGCGGGGTGGTGTTGGAGGCGGAGAGAGTGAGCCATTGGTTGATGTAGGAGGTGGCGATGGAGGTGTAGTTTGCTGCGTCTGCTGGGTTGGAGGTTAGGTTGGCGATGGTGGACATTGCTTGGATGCCGATTATGCCTTTGAGGGCCAGATTGGTCTGATTGGCGAGCGAGCCGGCGAAGTCGTCGGTGGAGATCTGATCCGCTGGGATGAGGGCTTCGTCGATCAGGAAGCCGGCCCATTGCTTGAGGATCGTGTAATGGCTTTGGAGCCAGGCGACGTCGTTGGTGCGTTGGGTGTAGGCGAGGGACATGATGACTGGTTTGTTGGTTAGTAGTGGAAAGGTTGGGGGGTTCGGGCACGGCATACTCATGTTTCCGCACTCTTCTAGTGGTTGTTGCTCTGCGTTGCCGTCGCTGTGGCCTGTAGCATTCGGGTAGTGGGAGCCGATATCATGGATGGCAAAGGCGAACGGCCATCGTCCTGCTTCTTGGTTGATGAACAAGGGCTCGAGTAGGAACTTCAACAGAGTTGGGTTGGTGTACAGCGCAATGGGATGCCAAGGGAAGATCACATCGACAGTGTTGATGTTACCGTCACTGGAGATTTCCTTCATGAACAAAAGGGTCTGATCGGTGGTGCCGGCGAACTGCAATGTTGCAAAGGCTTGACGAGTAGACAAGGTGGTCAAAGTCGCATAATCCTGACCTGCAGCCGCAACAGAGGCGCTAGAGACCTTGTCGTCAAAGTCGTTTGCAGTGCTTTGAGCATTGCTATAGTCGTTGTAGAAGAAGGTGTTGGCCTCGAGGTCGGATGTAAAGTAACTGTTTCGTAGATTGGGCAGGGTCTGGTTGCCGTTCGCTCCTTCAAAGACAATCACGTCTTCTTGATTGAGGTTTATGGTAAAGAGGGAAGAAGAAGCTGTTGAGCTGACAGAGCCGAGGTCGATAGCAAAGCCGAAGACGGGGAAAGCATCGTTGATGGCTCTGAAGTTGGAGTCGGCTGTGTCAGTCAAATTCCCAGCAGTGACGAACTGCCCGCGAACATCAATATCAGCACCAGATTGGTGTGACAGACTAGAGGTGTCTGCTGTCATGTAATACCAATCACCGTACTCGGTCTGATCACTAACTTCAGAGAACTCCAGTTGAGTTTGACGGAAGATTTTGTGGTACGCGATGCCACCGGAAGACGTAGTAGGAGTTGGTGGTCCAGCAGTAGCTGTAGCTGTCGAGTTGCCATCGGTGGGACTGGCAGTGGTAGCTGCAGCACTTGGGTTCCTATGTCCAGGCTTGAAGCGGCGAGCAGCGTCCGTCGGGTGGGCGACTGCAGCCCTCCAGCCGTCGTAGCTTGTACGGGTGCCAAAGGCCTTGACATCATCGGTACCAGTCCACTGACCGCCAGCAACTGTGCTTTGAGCAGGCTGAGCCCCAGTCTGAGCAACATTGTAGTCCCATTGAGCAATTGCAGATCGATCTCCGGAGATCCATTCTACATGCTGTCAGCCGTCTACACGTTTCACAACGAGATCCTCATCTTACCAGCCGAGATGTCTGTGTACAGCTGAACATCATGCTCCTGGCCATCGGCGGAGGCTACTTCGACTTGCAAATATGATGATATCAACGAGCTGCGCATGTAGTCGTCTGGCGTCACTGGAGACAAGAAGGTGGCAGTGATGTCGACTTGCCCGTTGACAGTCTGTTTGAAGATGGACCTGGTAGATGTGTACTCGAAGGATGTCTGGGAAGCTAGAGTGAGATTGCCGGCTGGGTTGCCCATCCAGATGTATGTAACGCCATCAACACGAATGAGACCGGTCCAAGCTGTGACCTGGCCGCTGATTGATATTAGTAGAGAATTGAAAGCTTGTGCGAGTATTCGGCTTACTTCCAGAAGGTCGGCCATTGGCCAGCCAAATATCCACCATTACCGCTGTCGCTACCAGCAAGCTGCCAACATGAAAGGTAAGGAGATTTGGCTGCTAGAGGAATAGCAGGAGGACGAGCCGGGGTGAATGTCGACTGCCCGACAGCAAGTTGCGCAAACGCAAAGAGGGTAAGAATAGTCTCTGAAAACATACTTGAGCCTTTTCGAACACAAGCGCTTACCTCTGAAGACAGGTCCGGGGTCGGGCCTGTATTTCTACTGCCATGATGAACGGTCTGGAGGTCAGTATGCCTTGTTGTCATGTCCAAGAGGTCATGCACCGTTTGCAATGACCCGCCGTGACTGCATCTCACTATTGCTGCTAGAAGAGGAATGGAGGTCCTAGTGTCGAGCCTGTATGCGGAGAAGGAAGATGCGGGATATGGGGTCTGGCGGCTCGACGAGGTGATTGGCTGCGCTGAGATGAAGAAACAGGCAACATGACCTCAAGCTCATGACAGCCCTGCTGAGCCCCTCGCAATACTTCATCTATCCTTGCCTGACTGGTTAAGCGCAATCCCATAGTCTACGGACTAGATGCATATCCATCTGGTCAGTCGCTCCGGTCTTCTGGTGCATCCTTCGGCACGATCGTGTCCCCTGCTCGTCCGGAGACGGACCGTTGCGGAGATCATGACAAGGTCTCGAGGACCCCTCTCTAGTCTCGCCGAGGCACCGGGAGATCGATCCGTCTGGCTTGATCAAGGGTGACAAAGAAACTGATACTGATGGCTTGAAGAAGATGCTCGATACGTGGTTGTCGCGGCCAAGATTGCTTGTGCGGCGAGCCAAGTTCGGGGATGCTGGGCATGAACGAGACAAAAATCACCTGCAACCTTGACATGCTTTTTCGAGCAACACATCTCATCTCCATCATCCGAACTCTCGGACCTGGAGTCATGCTCCACTTCCCCACCTCGACGGCAAGATCACTGCTGTACTCTGAACTCAGCAGCTGAATGGATATGGACGGCACGTGATGCGGGCGGGGTTCGCAAAACAAGCTTGACCGTGTTTATTCACAGAATCATCTCACTCTCCTGGCCCACAAATTACCCTTGAATTGTTCTCCATCGCCCATGTGTTCGCCCGTCACCGCTATCGATGGATGAGCCAGCTGAGTACAGTCTAGAAGGAGACGTTCCCCATCTTTCATGGCAGCTAGTGAAAGGTAATTTGATCAGCCGTGGAACGATGGCACTCAGAATTGCATTCGATTCATCTCCCCGCCAAAGCATGAGGCTTGCCATCAAAGTTACCGGTCTCCCTTGAGCAAACAACACGCTCGAGCGGAACGCACATGCGCAATGGTGGTCGCCGTTACGGCTGCATATCAGTTCGCAGATGAAGCCCAACTGCTCTCACAAGGGGGACTGCCTTCCGCACTCACTAGTGGATGACTACCACTGCTAGGACATCCCGGTATGCAACAATGTCTACAACGAGGTATCTTGTCCTGAAACAGCGTCATTGTCATCATCCTTCCCTTCCCAAAATATTTGGGGTGGCTGGCGTAGCAAATTTTCCGTGATGATCCAATATTCAACGGGCGAAAAGCACCAGACAACGGCCTTCTTGCCAATCGTCAGAACCTCCCCCATGCGATCTTCGACCGGTATCGTTACCCGGCAGCTCATTTTGATACCACTCTCCCAACGCTAGCGGTTCTGGCAAGTCCCTCACCCGCCAACAAAATGTCATTGCCAGGGAAGATTACGCCTGATCGGCCCATTAGGGATCATCGCGACGACAACGTTCATTGAAGGTAAACCAACAACACACTGTGAGCATCAACTATATCAAACCCTCGATTCTCCCCCATCACCGACTCCTTTCACCATCAATCCAGCTCTCCACATTCACTACCAAGTCACTCGTTCAACTCCACTCCAGTCACTACCAAAACCCACTTCCACAACACCACCAATCAAAATGAAGTTCTTCGCCATCGCCGCCACCATGGCCGTCGCCGCCTCCGCCGCCACCATCGCGGACCTCCCCACCTGCGCCACCACCTGCGCCCTCACAGCCGTCAAGGGCTCCTCGTGCGCCGTCACCGACACCGCCTGTCTCTGCAAGGACACGGCCTACGCCTCGTCCCTCACCACCTGCGTCAGCTCCGGCTGCTCCGCCGCCGACCAGGCTAAGACCCTCTCCGTGAGCAAGGACATCTGCGCCGCCGCCGGCGTCTCCGTCTCTTCCTCTTCCTCCTCCGCTTCTACCTCATCCACCTCGGCCGCCGCTGACGCCGCCGCCGCCGCCAAGACCTCCCACTCCTCCACCAGCGCTGCCGCTACGCCGGTCGTCGCCGCTGCGTCTGGAAAGCCCACCGCCGCCACCAACGGCACTGGCTACGCCGGTACCACCGCCAAGCCTGTCGCGTACCAGGGTGGTGCCGATGCCCTCAAGGCTGGTCAGTGGCTGGGTTTCTTCGCCCTCGTTGGCCTGGTTGCCCTCTAGATTTATTCTCTTTGAATAGAACAGCTTCTTCGGGGAAAGTAGATTGTTGGGGGTTTTACCTTAAGAAGGGGTGGTATACCGACCTACCGAGATAATATGTAATCTTAATGCTATCAATATCCAATATCTGAATGTGCAACTGTGCTTATTATTCAAAAAGTGATATGGGGAAGAGATTGGTGGTTGGTCATCTTCGTATTGTCATTCAAACTTGGCTGCTGCTGGAGAGAGGAGTTCTTCTAATCATTGTTTCTCCACGATGTATGCTAGTATCCCCTTTCGTGTCTCGGACCGACACGCTCAACGCCTGCCGGCCTCAATCTCAGCAGCTCACATACTACAAGCGGTCTCCTATTAGCTCGGGGTTGACTTCGTCTCTCAGCTCTCAAAGGTCGTGATTCCTCAAGTCAAGCACCATGTCAACCCAATTGCCGCCTCCAAAAACCACAGGACTCTTGCCTCTACTCTCGAAACCCATGCCTTCGTAGAACGGAACCAATTGATCATGCGCAATGATCGCGATACGATCTGCAACACCGCTGCTCTCCATACGTTGGATATAGCTGCGCATGAGAAGACGTCCGAGTCCCTTGCCTTGAAAATCAGGCAGTACAGCAAGACTGTGAATGCAGATGGTGCGACCTTCCTCCTTGTGCCCTGGCAGTGCCGAACCCTTGGAATCAGAAGAAGCGCCTAGCTTGGGGGTGCCGGCTGGGGTCACGGTCGAAGGAGAGTCGATGCCGCGCTGGTGCTCTTCCCGCCATTTTGGGGGCAGCTCCATGTCTTCATCGCGGACGTACAGGTTGGTGGTCTTGGTGGCAATGACATGTCCAAGCAGGATAGACTTGCGTTCAGGTGTACCGGAGTAAACTGGAACTGCAGTGGCAGCGGTTTCGGCGGATCCGGGGTTGGCAGTGGTCGGTTGCGATGTCGAGGCTGTGGCGATGGTGGTGTCGGCTGAGGTGAAGAGACCCAGGGAGAGCTCCGAGCATTTCGCAAAGCGGTAGTGAAACTAGATGGGATTAGCATGGAATCAATGTCACAGAATGTCGAGCGCCGTTTCGTGAAACACAAAGTCCTGATGTGCAATGTGGGGCAAGGCGGCTGGGACGCTCACCTTCTCTCTCGAACATCTCTCCTCTGGTGGAAAAGTGACCTCCTCGAGCTTTACACAAGAGTCGAGATCCAGGAAAGTAAGCGCTTGCACATAAGGTTTCACAGCGCTGCCACGCGAATTTGACGAGAGGTCATACTGCTGCGGTGAGGCGGAGCGATGACTGGCCATAGGAGCGTTTTCGTACGTCGTTTCGACCTCGTCTGAAGACTTCTCAAGGTTTGCAATGTTATGCCAGCCACTGTCTTTCTCGTCCTGTAGGTTGCGAGGCATCACAGAAGCGAGATGTGTTTGATCGCGTGGTCAATCCTCTGTACTCAATTAGCCATGCCGCGGGACAGCGCAGCAAGTGGTAATCGATTGGCAGGTCGAAGATGCAAGGCGGGATTATGCAGCGGCACAGCAGACAGCAGCCAGGTTGTCTTAAAGGAAAGGTGTGGTTGTGAGAAGGTGAAACCAATGCAGGATGAAATTACAATTCCGACAAGTCGGATAAAGCGAGGTCGTCGAGTGTCACATTGCACAACAGCGGGGCAGTTGCGCATTTCCAAGCTTTGCGGCCGAGGGGCTGACCCGTCCATGACTCGTGAGGCCTGGCGAGGGGCGGCTCGTTGATGTGACCAAGGACTGCGGTCTCTTTTGAAGAAACGGGATAGTTGACAGGGACATGCTCCAATCACTGTTGATGTACAGGTCCTCCTATCCCAGAAGAAAAATCAGATACAACTCCAAGCATAAATTACCCCCTGGCGGCGGCTAGATCCATAGTTTACTGAAATACAGCTCGGATATGCTACACCAAAATAAATGAATCATGCAGCCTCCAAAGCATCAGACGTCATGGTCCATCTCGACGGGTGCATCTCACTGCTGCACCTCCAATCCAATTATTTGCTTCTCACAGACCGCTCTTCTCAGTGCTGCCTCACTTGATCCACTCCCGTTCTCGCCGCATATATTCGCCGTCGCGCAACATTCGCCTCTTGTGCTTCACCATCTTCCATCACCTTCTCCGAAGCTCCGAGCTGTTGACTAAGACGCCTATTCTGACCACTACACTCGGACATGTCCCGGTGACAGCAAAACGTGGCCAGGTGCTGCCTACAAGGATAGTCACTATTGATTCGCTCAGCTTTCCCCTCAACTACCACTCGTTCCACATTCCATCCACACATTCTCAACTTCCCATTTCCTATCCAGGCGACTTGCATACTTCCACAACAAAGCAAGGTGACCCAACACACGACCCTTCCAAATCACAATGTAAGTATGCTCTGTTTCAGGTCGCACCTTGCACTGGCACTTTGCAGCCGTTCCTGATACTAGGGACACCAGCTGACCTTCTTGTCCTCTCAGGCCTCGCATACATATCCATGTCACCGCACCCAATCGCCAGGTCAACCAGGACCTTCTCGAGGTGGATGTTGCTTCAGATTTCACCCTGGCCGACCTGAAAGGCTACATTCAAGCCGAGACCACCTTTGACCCTTCCAAACAGCAGCTCTACTTTGATGGACGACCGCTGACGGGCGAAGACACGACACTCGAAACCGCAGGAATCAAAGATGGTGACATGCTGGCTGTGACTGTCACACCCGAACAAGAGCAGAGCACAAGATCAAGGCAAGCAGCTTCATCAGGGTCAGATCTACAGGTAGCAACGGATATCGAGAGACAGCGCAGAGCTTGGTTGAGCAATCCGGCGCAACTAGCTCAGATTAGAGAACAGGCACCAGAGCTTGCTGAAGCTATCAACAGCTCGGCGCAGTTTCGCGAACGTTTCCAGGCTCGAATCGATGCTGACAGGAGGAACGTCGACGAACGCCAGCGTCAGATGGAACTTCTGAACGAAGACCCCTTTAACGTAGACGCGCAGAGGAAGATTGAGGAGTTTATCAGACAAGAGAACGTCATGCGGAATTTGGAGTACGCTCACGTCCACAACCCAGAGTGTAAGCAGTACCCATACCAAAGCGTGTTAAATGCCGTACTGACTATCACGCAGCCTTCGCCCCCGTCACCATGCTCTATATCGATGCTGCCATCAATGGCCACCACATCAAGGTCCTAGTCGATAGCGGTGCGCAGATGACCGTCATGTCCCCTTCTTGCGCCGAGGCTTGCAACATCATGCGCCTCATAGACACAAGATATCAGGGCATCGCTAGGGGTGTTGGCACAGCCAAGATTCTCGGACGTGTCCACTCTGCCGATCTCCATATTGGTAGCCACTTCCTCCCATGCAGCTTCATGGTCATGGAGGGCAAGGCTGTCGATCTTCTCCTTGGACTTGACATGCTCAAGAAATACCAAGTCAACATCGACTTGAAGAAGAATAAGCTCGTCCTCCCAGACGAAGAGATCGACTTCCTGCCCGAGTCGGAAATCCCAAAGCAGATGGACGAAGAGCGCGCCAGCGAGCCCACGGTCCCAGGTCCAGACGGCACAGAGATCGGCACACAGTCTGGCACCATTCGTCCCGCCGGATCAGCAGCCAAGGCCCCTACCACCAACGGCAACTTCAGAGGATCAGGCCAGACAGTCGGACAGACGCCCCCCAATCTACAGCAGACACCCGGCGCACCATCAGCAAGCACATCACGTCCGTCGGGACCCGCGGCTTCGGATTCACCGTTCCCGAAGCAGTCGATAGACGCTCTTGTCGGCATGGGTATGAGCAGGGAGCAGGCTATTGAGGCTCTCAGGGCGACAGACGGAAATGTGGACCTCGCTGCAAGCTTTCTTTTTGACTAGCTTGCGTTTCGAGCATCTGATGCAAGCGATGGGCATTGCTGAGAGGGTTTCGGCTGGCGAAGACGCAAATGTCGACCTCATGAATCCGCGTATTTATCCGACATAGGAATATCGTAAATGATACCCTGTTTTTGCACGTGCTTACAAACAACATCTGGTTGAACAATGATACTGCCGATTTATCTAGACTATGATAAGACACATTTACTTCGAGAAACAAAAGCTTTGAACTGTCTATGATCTACATACTTCTCCCGCTTTGCTTCTCTGATACCGCATTCAACCGAGGTATGCTTGACTGTGCCTACGAAGACATAGAGAGCACCTTCTTATGCCCGCAACATATCCTCCAAGACCATCGCAGCCGTGCGCTTCGGCGCTGCGATCTCCAAGGCCTCCTTACTGGTCGTGTCGCTGTTGCACAGCCCCTGACCCATGGCCTGAAGCGCATACTTGATGGAAGCCACCGAAGCGACCGACGCAGGGGCCTGAGAAGCCATGAAGTCGATCATGGACGTGTCGCTGAACTTGACGTCCTGGGGCCTGCTGCCGACGTGATCCTCAATCAGCTGCACGAATTGAGCGCCAGTGACGTCCTCCGGCCCATTGAGGACGTAGCGCTTTGCGTTGTGGGGCGCTGTATCCTCGTTTGCCAGGAGGTGGGCAGCGAAACTACCAACCTCGGTGGGATCGATGAGGCCGACGGGGACGGATTCAGGGATCATATTGGCGAAGGCCGAGTGCGTACCTGTTTCACGGTAGGTCTTGATGTAGGCTGCCACGCCGGCGGCCATCATGGTGAGGAAGGCGTTGGGCTGCAACGAGGTCCATTGCAGGGCCGCGTACTCGGGTCCGCTCAGCAGGTTCTCAATGGATCAGTGCGTGCGTGGGTAGTAAGCGCGGCTGTCGAGGCGGACGACGGCCCCGACGGTCGAGATGCGCACGACGTACTTGACGCCGGCTTCGAGGGCTTCGCGCTAGAAGGTGCCTTCGTCGGCGAACTGGGAGGGTTCGTTATGGGAGGCGACGAAGGCGCGAACGACGTTCTCCTTGCGCAGCCATTCGGCGTTGATGCTGGTCCAGTTTTGCTCGACGATCGCGACGTTTGGGAGCGAGGCGAAGTGCTTGGCCACGGCGCTTTCTTCGGAGCGCGTCAATGCTAGGATTCTGTGATTCTTGAAGGCTGGGCTGGATTGGAGCAGCTGAGGAAGGAGCTCGACAACGCCTTTGCCTGTGTTTCCAGTCGCGCCGACAACGAGGAAAGTTGAAGTAGTCTTGTTTAGCAAAGAATTAGGAAATAGAGTCTAATAGGTGACCTTGAGCTGCGGCAACGACAATGCTGATGCAGTCAAGACTGGAGATGGGGAAGACCAGAAGTTATATACTTATCCAGAGCAAGACAGCGAGTGCTACTAATCGTCGCGCATAGGTACGGACATTAAACTGGTCGTACAAGATACCTACTGCTGGAGAGTTGCTCCGTGTATCGGTCCGTATATGAAGCATCTCGGATACTTATTGGTAACTCGACGCAAAGTACTGTTGAGGAACGATAATAAACGTTTTATTTCTTTTTCGAAGCAGAAGCGAGAAAAGGCAACGTTGAGACGGGAAATCTAGGTGCATGACATGGGCAACTTGAATTGCGACGGCAAATCACATGACTAAAGCGGCAGTGATTCTAGACATAATTCCAGCAAGGATGACCAGGTCGACGAGTGCAACCTCCGGATAGCCAGAGCTGGTCACCTACACGCAATCCACCTCCTGACAGCTGATATCTACTCGTTGCTCGATATGTCAGGCATTGGGTATAGAAGATTGTGCTCAGACATGAGATAGATCGTGACTGGTGAGGCGGGCGTCCTCGTCGAAGTTACATCTCTCGCATTGCTGGATATGCACGAGACTCCCGCCGCCAACAAGTGCAATATCGAAGCTGCCGTCCCACATTTGTATGTCAGGAAGGCATGCTAATGCATATTCCGAGGTTGCTGAGACAGCTCCTCTCCTGTACTACATACAGCAGCACGACAAATTGCGTGGTCGCACCTTCTCTTAGTTATGTGGGTATCACCATTCCAAACATTATGGTAAGAATACACAACCAGGTAAGAGCAACTTGCAAATCATTGTCCGACCATTCATCCTATCTATCCTGAGCTCCTGAGACTTTTCCTACAAGTTCTCTCATCCCAATCACATATTCTCATCAGCACGCATCAGCTCTCGGACAACCAGCAGCTTTCACAAGGCAGCTTCATACATTCATCTCCGTCCATCAGCCATCTTGACAATCATCACAATGCATTTTCCCACCTTCACCTCACTCCTTGCCCTCGCGCCCTTCACCTTGGCAGCCCCGGCACCTCTCGACCTCGAGAAGCGTCAAACTCCTCAACAAGGCGCTTACACCCTGGTCGCCAGCCGCCCAGGCCATCCCATCGACGGTCTCAAGATTCAAGCCTCGGGCCAACGCTTCTTCCTCGGTCTACCCGGACCATCAGCCTACTGCCCCGTGCAAGTCGGATCTTCCTGCCCCATCTCAACCGACACGGTCATGATCAATGGCGCCATGGTACGTCTTCCCTTACCCTTTCCCCTTCAAGCTCGATGCTAACAACTTCAGTACGTGATGGTCCCAGGCGGCCAGTCCATCTACATCCAGCGCTCCGGAGCCATGGCCTACACCCAAGCCCACTCGTCTTTCAAGCCGGACTTCTTCTCCTCTCAGCTCGGCGCGTACACCGACGGCAGCTACAAGGGTCCAGACGGCGTCAGCTTCGCGGCTTGTCCGGTCCAGGGCCAGACAGGGCAGTGGCAGGTCTACTCTGAGGTGCCAGAATTCACGCAGCAAGGGTGCTTCTGTTTTGGTATCAGCTGGAGGAAGTGGGAGGGGAGGACTGGGGCGTGGCAGTACACTTGATTCTGTTCGAAGAGGATCGATGCGGACCGGTGATGATGCGAGGATGAAAGTAATGATGGCTGCGACACCAAGATATGATCTGGCGCAGCACGAATGGTGGTGAGGGGTCTTAGCTTGCAGCGGTGTCTTTCTTTCAGCAAGCTTTTCGATAGCCCAGATTGTACTGGCTTGCACTAATGAAGACACAATTCCTTCTCAATTACTGCTCTTGCTACTGTAATTCCTGTCTAATCGGGCTCGATTCCATGTCGCGAATTCTCAGATCCAGCTCCTACATTCTGTCCTTTTGCAACCCCATTAGCTACACCACGTTCAGCAAACACCCTGCAATCTTCCCTTCCCTTCTCCACATCCACGAACGCCACGACCAGACTCGCCACTCCGCACAGTGCAGTCAGAAACACAAACCCCCACCACCTGTTTCCTGTCGCCTCGGTAATGGCGAACAACACATTCGGCCCCAGCACGCTACTCGCCCGATTCATCGTCCCGAACAGACCGAAGAAGACCCCCTCGTAGCCCCTCGGCGTCAGCTCCGCCATCAGCGTCTGGCTGTAAGCGTAGTACGGCGCCTGAAATAGGCCAAATACGACGTTGTACAGGATGAAGTCGCGGAGGGAGTGGTACCCCACTCTCGTAGTGGCCAAGCCAATGATGCCGTATAGGGGTATCAGGACGGAGAAGAGGTTCGTGATCTGGAAGAGTGTCTTTGGGCGCAGGGCAAAGCGGTGCTGGATCCAGTCGAAGGCGAGGGTGGACATGGTGGAGGTGGTGGCTTGGAGGAGACCGAGGTAGGTGAGGTGGAGGAAGGAGAAGGAAATTTGGGTGTTCTGCAGGAGGGAGACGAGGGTGCTTGTTGTATTGAGGCCGTCGGAGAGGAGGAAGAAGGAGAGGAGGTAGAGGAAGGTTTGGGGGAGGTGGGAGGCTGAGCGGAGAGCGAGGGTGAGGTGCGAGAGGGAGGTGCTGAGGTGGGATTGGGATTTGGGGAGGCCGGGTCCAGGGCGGGGCTGGCGGAAGAGGAACCAGGGAAGGCCGAGGAGGAGGAAGTAGGTTGTTGTGAGGAGGAGGGCGAGGTTGTTGGCGTAGGCCCAGGGGGAGAGGGGGATCAGGATGGCGAGGTTGAGGAGGAGGGTGACGAAGTAGCCGCTATTGGAGTGGGCGGTGGAGATGTTGGAGATGTGAGACTTGGACATGGATTCGAGCTTGTCATATTGTTCTTGGGAGATGTCGCCTGCTGGCAGTTGCTTCTCACGCGCATGACGCACTTCAGGCATGAAACGGGCCAGGCGAGGGAAGATGGCTGCATAGAAGACGAGGGTAGCGCCATACGTGACGTAGCTGACCATGTACAGCAGCATAGCGAGTGGCCACTGGTCCGGACCAACGACTGCCATAAACCCATACTGAGCTATCCAGCAGATAACTGTCAGGTAAAGCAATAGCTTTGGACCGAGCGAGCCGTAATCTGCTGCACTTCCGAGACAGAGAAACATGATTGTCATAAAGGCGAAGCAGAAGCCATTGGCCAGCATGACAACAGAGCTCACATCACGAGAACTGGAGCCCACAGGAATGACACATGGGCCGGTGGTGCAGTTGCCAGTCTCAGGAGGTACGATCGTGGGATCGTGCCCAGCTGCAGTCAATGCACTTTGAAAGCTGAAAAGACATGACAGTCAGAGGGATGTCATTGAAAACCAGGCGGGCCTTTGACTCACATGGCCAGAGAGTAGCTCTGAGGACCCACACCGTTATCGCCATTATAGTACAAGTAGTAGGACCACAACTCTCGTCTTGTCACTATCGGCTGGTCAATGGACTCGGAGATGGCACCTAGCAGGGCCGTGTGTTCTGTCACGTTTTCATCATCGTCCGACGCAGCATTCGCTGTACGAGACGAAGCGTTTGCACAAATCACATCGCGAGCATGCATTTGTCCGTGGCGTAAAGGCAAAGGTATGAAGTCAATGTTTAGTCTGCGGCTGTGGGTGGAGGTCGTGAACGTCGGACCGAACCGAGGCAGCGTGGGGTTCTGAGATTGGAACAGATGACAAGGTGGCAGCGTGGCAGGAGACGGCTGCAGGGACACGCATCGGTCTCAGTCCCCGACAACAACGTCTCGCCAGAGATTGGACACATCATCGACAATTTGACTACACTTCAGCAGCTCCCGTCTTCTCCAAAGAAAAAATGCGATCATCCAAGGGCTGGCCATGATATTCAATGCCCGGATGAGGTACTGCACATGGGACAATGAGTACGTCGCGGACAAGCTCGACCCCCTCTTCGTCCCTCCGACCACGAGCTTCCCGTCTTATATCTGGACTGAGCGATGCCGGTGAGGGTAATGGCTCGCCGCCTCGATCATCTGGACCATCCGGCAGCAGATCTCCCTCTCACTCTCGGACCGGATCGCCATTGACTAGCAAGCAATCCTCGAGATCCAACTCTGTATTGGGGCAAAGGCGTAACAATATCACAAGTGCTCCCCGGTCCGACTCCAGCACAAAGGGAGATGGAGGCAATAACAATGTATCCTTTGCGAGTCTATGGGGAACATCATGGTCGGCCATCCAAGGGATCGCCAATGATTTGCTGGGAGAGCAGGCCGAAGATCCACGCAGACAACCACATCAACGTAAGAACTCCAGGGCCCCTCCGCCAGGGAAGCTCTTCGTGAAACCATCGCTACCAGCCTGGGGACCGCAGGCCTCTACTTCAGCAACACCGTCGAGCTATATTGCAACTGGTTCTCGAGAGGAGCGGGAGGCTCTGGTCCGCGCCCAGAAGAGGAAGGATTTGTTGTCAGGAGCGGCTGCTAGCTACCCAGACTCTTTGGGCAAATTCAAGAGACGAACATCAGATGAGGGGATCTCGGCTTCTGCACCGCCTGGAGCGAATGAAGATCGAGATGCCTTGGTGTACCTACATCATGTTAAGCCTGATGATACATTGGCCGGCATCACTATACGGTTTGGTTGCACGGCGAATGTTTTGAGAAAGTCGAACAGAATGTGGCCAAATGACAATGTACAAGTCCGCAAGGTGCTGACGCTGCCCGTCGACGCGTGCAGTGTAAAAGGCAGACCCATATCAGAACACGAGGCTGATCTGATGCTCGAGCCGGAGAAAATCGCGGAGGATACAACCGACCTCACAACACCGAAAGCAAATGGCTTTCAGTCACATCGAAGGACCGACTCGACGAATTCGAATTTATCGGAACGCCCACCACCTTCAGTCCGGTCGTCGAATGCGGACTCAGAACCACCATGGACGCACGACTCTTGGGTCATGTTTCCCAATGCCACAAAGCCCACAGAAATTGCTCGATTACCACGAAGAACACTTGGGTACTTCCCACCAGCCCGCCGGAAATCTCAGTCCTTCTCCGACCTTGACACACCAAGCACAAGCCTCGATATTCCTCGACAGACATACTTCGATAACCCCTCTCCGAATGCCGTGTCTTCCATGTCTCCCCTCCGCGTCGACCCCCCTCAACGTCCTCGACGATCGAGACGTACATCCAACGCCAGCAATGGCTACTTTCCTTCGTATCTGACCGGCCCTGGCGGTGTCGGAACCATGGCTAAGGACGTCCGTTCCCCAGGCCCTGCTCAGGATCCTCTAAATAAATTCTTCGCCGCAAAGCTCCCAAATGTCGCACCACCTCCGAACCAGCAGAATCTTTACCTACCCGACATACCTGTATACTCGGACGATCCGAGTCGAGCGACAAGTCCGTATCCAGGCAGTGGTAATGTCACGCCGTCCGCAGCTCAAGGCCTAGAGAACGTTGGGGCAGCGGTCGAAGGATGGATTAGGAAGATGGCCAGCCGAGCGCAAAATGCTGTCGATCAGAACGGTGGGACGCCAGGTTCAAAGTCAGGCGCTCCTCGCGGCATCGGAGGAGCGAGCGGAATTGGAGATCTGATCGAGATGGCGGACAGCTTCGAGATTGGAGGCGATGATGAGGATGAGAGGGACGAGGAAGAACGGGGTCGGAAGAGTGAAGGGGTGACTGCTGAGGGTAGTGGACGATTTGTGGGCGAGGGAGTCAGGGCCAGGGGGAAGAGTGCAAAAGCCGATTGACGACGGAATCTTGAAAAAGGAGGAAGACATATGGGTCTGGATAGATTGGTGGCTGAGGCGGATCGAGAAGAGATTGAAGACGGGTCGTGCAATACCCAGATGTTTACGAGCTCGTTTGCGGGGCGCTTTACGGCGTTCTTGGGCGGGCGCTGGTAGCGACATGGTGTGTTGCTCCGCGAATATCATTATCACAAATGTTATGACACATTGGAAGACCGAGCCTTTTCTATCGTGAGTTTCTATCAGCAACACTGACACTGTGATTGCAACCCATGGCAAAGTAGTATGAAGCTATGTGATTGATTGATTTCTTTATGAGCGAGAGTATCCTCCTTACTCGAAATGAGCATAGGTATGCTTTGGATCAGCACCAAGACGCAGAAAGCTGCTGTTTTCAACCTCGGCTTTTGACAAGTTCGTAGATCTGGTGGAGCGGTTCCTGCCAAGCCGGATCTCTTCGATACGTCACGAACAGCGGCGATTGTGTGGGATCGTCGTCTGTTAGATTTCAAAGCTCTGGCTTGCCGCCTCTCTGACTGTACCGACACGCGCTTTTCATTCTCATACCCCTCTCAGCAAATCCTCACTACGTTTGGATTATTTGCCGCATCTGGAGACAACGCTCGAGCATTCTCACCCGAAGATATCGAGCATGTTGAACAGAAGGTGGCCGAATCTCGTCCATCAAGCCTACCGTCAATCCAACAGTGTTGCCAGCGCACATCGATGCCTTTGCACTAGGACCCCGTACTTGAGGTCGAGCACCAGCAGTCTACTGACCTCACGCCCTGCTGGCTCTCGGTTAGAGCTATGCTCCCATCGCACATTCACCTCCTCAGCGGCGCGGCGGAAGGAAAAGCCTCCGCCACGGAGCGACAAGGATGCCAACGAGGAGCTCGAAAAGCTTGAGACCGAGACAAATGATGCAAACAAGAGCGAGGAAGAGTCGATCAGTGCAAAGGCAAAGTCCTCGGATCCTTCTCCCATCCCGCCACCTGATGGGAGGGGAGCTGCTGCCGGAGGCGCTGGCGGAGAGTCAGGCTCGGGCGGCAATGAGGGTGGCGGCGGAAGAGGCAGGAAGAAGAGCGAGAAGGGGCTGACGAAGCCGCAAGTCCCTGATGTATACCCGCAGGTCATGGCTATTCCCATCGCCCAACGACCACTCTTTCCCGGCTTCTACAAAGCTATCACAATCCGCGATCCGAATGTTATCAGTGCCGTGAACGAGCTTGTGAAGAGGGGGCAGTCATACGTTGGCGCATTCTTGCTCAAAGATCCCGAGTCGAGCAAGGATGTCATCGACAGTCCAGACGAGGTGTACGATGTAGGAACATTCTGTCAGATCACTGGCGCATTCTCAGCGGGGCACGGAGAGGACAAAGCGCTTCAGGCGGTCTTGTACCCGCACCGGAGGATCAAGCTCACAGAGCTAATTCCACCCAACCGAGCCGAGGCGAACACACCGAGCGATGGCGAGAAGGCCGCAACCGCGACGATCGTGGAAAGCACAGAACAAGCGCCACAAAAGGAGGAGAAGAAGGACAGTCAGACAACGGATAAGCAGGGCGATGTCGTTGCTAGTTTCGAGGAGCAAGCAGCTGAAGCACAGCAGCAGAAGCAAGTCTCGCAGTACGAGCCAACATCTTTCCTCAAGTCATGGCCTGTCAGCTTGGTGAAGACCGAGAATCTGGTCGACGAGCCGATCGACAAGACCTCCGCCACTATCCGCGCATTCGTGTCTGAGATTGTAAATACCTGCAAGGAGATCGCGACCGTCAACCCTCTCTTCCGAGACCACGTATCGGCCTTTGCCATGTCGCAGACCGCCGCGAACATTGCCGACGACCCAGCCAAGCTTGCCGATTTCGCCGCAGCAATTTCAGGAGGAGAGATGGAAGAGGCGCAGGAAGTGTTGGCCAGCTTGAACATCGAGGAGCGCCTCAGGCGAGCACTTACTGTGATCAAGAGAGAGCACATGAATGCGCAGCTGAGCTCGAAGATCAGCAAGGACGTCGAGAGCAAGATTCAGAAGAGACAACGGGAATACTGGCTCATGGAGCAGATGAAGGGTATCAAGCGCGAGCTTGGCCTGGAGAGCGATGGCAAGGACAAGATGGTTGAGAAATTCAAGGAGCGAGCAAGCAAATTGGCCATGCCTGAAGCAGTCAGGAAGGTCTTTGACGAAGAGCTGAACAAGCTTGCGCATCTCGAGCCCGCGGCTAGCGAGTTCAACGTCACACGAAACTACCTCGACTGGCTCACGCAGATTCCGTGGGGTCAGCGAAGTGCTGAGAACTTTGGCATCAAAAATGCCATGACAGTCTTGGATGAGGATCACCACGGACTGAAGGACGTCAAGGATCGGATTCTCGAGTTCATCGCGGTTGGCAAGCTTCGTGGCACAGTCGAAGGAAAGATTCTCTGCATGGTTGGCCCTCCAGGTGTCGGTAAGACGAGTATCGGCAAGTCGATTGCACGAGCGCTCAACAGGCAGTACTACCGCTTCAGTGTCGGTGGTCTGACCGATGTTGCCGAAATCAAGGGCCACCGAAGGACGTATGTTGGTGCGCTGCCTGGCCGCATTATTCAAGCACTCAAGAAGTGCCAGACTGAGAATCCGCTTGTCCTCATTGACGAGGTGGACAAGATTGGTCGTGGTCACCAAGGCGATCCATCGTCTGCACTTCTTGAACTTCTCGACCCTGAACAAAACAGCTCTTTCCTCGATCACTACATGGATGTTCCTGTCGACCTATCGAAGGTGCTGTTTGTTTGCACGGCAAACATGACTGACACGATCCCT
This sequence comes from Elsinoe australis, assembly GCA_007556505.1. Taxonomy (NCBI): domain Eukaryota; kingdom Fungi; phylum Ascomycota; class Dothideomycetes; order Myriangiales; family Elsinoaceae; genus Elsinoe; species Elsinoe australis. The sequence continues at coordinate 1,565,703 of SWCS01000007.1, forward strand.
CGACCACTGCTGGACCGTATGGAAATGATCGAGCTTTCTGGTTACGTTGCGGATGAGAAGATGGCTATCGCTGAGCGCTATCTGGCTCCTTCGGCAAAGGAGCTGAGCGGTCTCAAGGATGTTGACGTGACGCTCGAGAAGGAAGCCATTGCTGAGCTAATTAACAAGTACTGCCGCGAGTCTGGAGTCCGAAACCTCAAGAAGCAAATCGAGAAGGTCTACCGCAAGTCTGCGCTCAAAATTGTGCAAGACGTCGGCGAAGATGTGCTCTCGGAAGAAAAGGCGCTGACGGATGAGGGTAAGGTGGCCCAGGAAGAAGCGAAGAAGGATGAGTCAGATGTCAAGGAAACACCGTCCGAGTCCGAGATGGAGAAGGAGACGACCGAGCAGCCTAGGGTAGCTCTCAAGGTGCCGGAGGGCGTTCACGTTAGCATCAACAAGGACAACCTCAAGGACTATGTTGGCCCGCCAGTCTTCACAGCTGACAGACTATATGAGACGACGCCTCCTGGTGTTGCCATGGGTCTTGCATGGACTCAAATGGGAGGTGCCGCACTGTACATCGAGACAATCCTCGAAAGTGCGCTCAATTACAGCTCAAGACCTGGCCTTGAGCGGACCGGTAACCTGCGACCAGTCATGAAGGAGTCTACACAAATCGCCTACTCTTTCGCCAAGGGTTTGATGGCTAGGAAGTACCCAGAGAACAAGTTCTTTGACAAGGCACGGATACATCTTCACTGCCCCGAGGGCGCGGTACAGAAAGATGGACCTAGCGCTGGTATCACAATGGCTACGAGTCTGTTGTCGTTGGCACTGGACAAGCCTCTGGATCCGACGGTGGCCATGACTGGAGAGCTGACTGTGACTGGTAAGGTGCTGCGGATAGGCGGACTTAGGGAGAAGACCGTTGCGGCTAGGAGAGCCGGTGCCAAGATGGTCGTCTTCCCCAAGGACAACACCAGTGATTGGCTTGAGCTGCCACAGGTAAGCAATTCTCCCATCTTCAGCTTTGCGAACAACTACTGACATGCGCAGAACATCAAAGAGGGCATCGAAGGCAAGCCAGTAGAATGGTACCAGCAGGTGTTCGAGCTCATGTTCCCTGGTCTCGACGCATCCGAGGCGAACGGTGTGTGGAAGAAGCAGCTGCAGAAGCCGCCTAAGGAGGAGCGTGACGATGACAGCGATGCTGCAGCGAACTAATGTACCTATTGTTCAAAGGTCTCGCAATCAATTGCATGGGCACATAGACGCGCTCGAAGGTTTGGCGCTTTCACCGGCATGATATGGCATTGCAGGGGCTGCGCGTGATAGAAAACTATTTTGACCTGTAAATAAATTACAATGCCAACGACGAGGCCGCAATTGCAGGCTGTTCTCCCCTCTTCTCACGAGCATTTGTTGAAAACTAGATGAGCGCTCTGCCACCGGCTCAGTCGGAAGCGATCACTTTTGTGGCATGTGAAAGTGAAACGGGCGTCACAAGCGCGCGTCTAGCGGGAAAGTGAATGAATCAGGGACGACGTCACAAGGTCTAGAAGGCGGGTGCCTCGCCTTACCTTACGAGAGTCTATAAGCCCGTCTGTACTTCGTAATAGCCTCAATCCTCTCACATCAGTCATTCTTACACCGGACCGTGCTGTTGTATCGAAATAGCAAATTGGGAGAGGAGGGGTAGAACATCGTTGGCCAATTCCACGCAGGCCCCTCAACTGCCGACCCCGCTTGGGCCCTTCGGACACGATGGCGTCCATGATCAAGGATGCAGTCTCCTCTGCAACTGGGCACTCAAGTTCATCATCTACGGAAAAGGCCAACACCGATTCCGAGGGACATGACAAGACCAAGAATTTTCGCCTGCGTATCACCGCGGGGCCAACCTACGACAAGTCCCTCCAGCGCGTCCTTGCCGTCAACTCGCCAGAAGCCCATCCCGTGTCCGAGAATGTGGCAGTCTCCTTAAGAATACGAGATTATGATGGACTACCCTCGACATCACCAGTCACCGTGCCGGAGTACTTTGAACTCCCAGAGCACAGCAAGGACACCTTCAGTGTAGCATGGGCCTTCACCCCGCCCCACGATATGCCTGCGTCAAACCTCTACTTCGGAATCGACACTGGGCATAACCCAATTCGAAAGTTTGGTATATCCAAAAGCCTGATCAACACGGCCTTCAAGATCGTCAAGGAGTTCATCGATCCTAGTCTAAGCTGCGATGCCGGCGTTGACGAGCCCTTCGTCCGCGGTCCAGCCGTGGCAGGCGCCACCACGACTCTATGCGTAGGAGACCGACAAGGGCACGCCGAAAGCGAGGTACCACCATCTACCGCTAACGGTACACCGCCGACAGAGCGAGCCAGACCCGGTCAACCAGAGGAGCAGCCCCCCGCCCACCTCTCGCCCAACCCCGGCGCCGCATCCCCACCCTCCAGGTCCTCCCCACCTACCTCCTCCCCCAGCTCCCGCAAGTCCTCCGCCTCCACCCCGGTCGACCTCTCCGGCCTCGTCTTCCCAGACCCCCAACTCCTCACCGAAGGCGCCACTTCCCCCGAAGCCCACGCCCACCGCAAGTCCGCCGGCCTCCCCTCGGATCCTGCCAAACGGCGAAAGCACCTCAATTCAGAATCGCATCGCAAGGAATTCATACTGCAAAAGGGACGGACCTATTACTTTGACTTTTCAAACGGGTACATTGACTGGAAATCTTACGCCCTCAAGCTGCCGGGCTTCAGCGTGCCTGTCCTCAAGTACCTCGGTGGTGGCAAGCCACCGCCGTCGCCGGGTAGTAGCCCGCAAGTAGGAGCCGAGAGAAACGGGTCGGTGGGCAGCGTTGAGGGCGAGGCGCAGAGCGCGCAGGGGCAGACGTCGGCGCCACCTAGTCCTGAGGGGAAGAAGGGTGGGAGCGGCAGTCATAAGGTGAGGTTCTTCCTCAGGGATATCGCGAGCGAGGAGGTCTATTTTGTTATCATGTGTACTTTGTTGACGGGGGCGGATCTGACGCAGGCGCTGGAGGAGGATAGGGCTGTGAATGGGGGCTCGTAGATGGGTGGGCAAACGGCTTGGCTGATGCTCTCTTGATGATGTTGACGGCCGCTTTGCATGGACATTGTGATGTAGATAGTACTCTATATTTGGATACTATAGACCTTTGGCAGAGCAAGTGATCACTGTGGTATGCGGTCTGGTTTTAGTTGCCTGAAGGTGAAGGACAAATGGCCTGCTTTCTGGTAGACAAAGTTGAAGGTGGTCCTCATGCCATGCTACACTTATTTGACCGTACTTTGTGACTTTCCCTCCGTGAAGCCTTGGACGATCTCTGCTGCTGTTGGCCGACGCCATGCCTTAAATACATCGACCAGCAACGAGCTCTTCGGCTAGTGCCGGCCTGCACGTTCAGGTCCTAATGTATCTGTGATATGTCGTCAAGCCCGATCTTGATCTCCTGAAACAATATAAATGTCGAATACTCCCAGCCTGAATGTCCAGGTACCTCCTGCCCACAGGGACTACCACGCAACAGACTGAATCCCCTCCGCCGGTCAATAGCCTTCCAGATTGACCTCGAGAGACTACCACACCCTGCCGTCCCAGTGGTGCCAGTGGGGGCATCAGACCGTCCGCAAGAACCACGTTTGAGACGAAGCTACGAGCCGCGAAACGACGATCTCATCGCATAATTGACATCTTAGTCCATCTCTCCATCTAATGCGTCAAGGTACAATGCACATCCGGCCTCTTCGTATCCCTCCCGCAAGCCGTCGTTGGCCCATCCTTGACACAGTAGCGTGTGAAGCATTGGTATATGTCGGTTTCGGTCGTCCAGCGCTTGGTGAGGGCTTTAGAGGGAGGAGGAGTGGGGGGCGGTTGAGATGGTTGTGAGAAGGCTGCCGGAGGTCGTGGGCGGAGAAATTTGGATGAGTAGTCGCTCGGTGATTGTTTCGGTGACGGTGACGCTGACGGTTGAGGTGACAGTAGCGAGGGCGGGCTCGGGGAGCAAAGGAGGAAGCAAAGGAGAGGGCAAAGGAGGCAGCGTTGCCTTGGGTATATGTTCATAATTCTTGTGTTCAGTGCCAGATATCCCGTGTCATTCCTGGCGCAGGCTGGAGCGGCCAACAGGGCCAAGACGGTAGAGAGCAGCAGACTCTGTGGCTGCTTCGTGCTGGAGGTCTGGTCTTGATGAACCAGTTTCGAATAGTGGCTTTACCTTGGCCGAGGAGAAGAGTTGCGAAGAAGCGAAAGAGAATGAGAGTCGGTGATGGATTTATATAACAAGAGATGTGGTATGGTCGGGTAGACTCCAGTCACGGTCTGCAGCGGTGCGGGTCCATGGTGATAGAGTTCTTTGAGTAAGCTTCGACTTTGCAGCGGCGCGCAATTGCAGCAAATCATCCAGCTTGACTTCAGAATACGTCCCACGACTCAGCGCAGTGATAATGGATGGTGCTGTGAGTTGCAAGGCAATGCTTCGAGTAAGTTCCCACATCTTGCGGCGAGACAGAGCTGAGGCGCCTCGCGGGTCAGTCTGTCTGCGGCCTTGTAATACACCATTGATAATGATCTCGGTCGAACTGCCATATCGCACGCAGGCAATATTGGACGTTTTGACGCCCTGCTCGCTTTGTGAGGTACCTGGACGAGCGAAAGGGAATGAAAGCTTGGTAGTATTGACTTTGAAAGGACGGAAAGCATACCCACCTTCTGGGTCCCACGTGGCCGCCTTTCCTAGTCTTCCTGACGGTCCAAAGGCGCGCTGGACAGCGGATGGTACGAACTCAGTTTCTGGAAGTACCAGGATATGCAAATAAGCATTATCAGGTGCGATCAGGAGTGACGATATACTGGAAAGGATCGAAGTGAGCTGCCGAAGGGCGAGCTTATCGGTACAAGACTTGGACATAGTCATAGGTGCATCAGGCCTGGAAGGCTTGCGGCGTACAATTCCAAGCTGATCAAAGTGGCCTCTACCAAGCAGAGATACGGTATCTTCGATGATCCCTGTTACGGGCGTCGGCGGCTGCCAGGGAGTTGGATCCGCTTGCCGTGACATGACCAACTCCATGCTAGCATCGCCGCAAGGGCACTCGGAGCAATACATATGAAACGTTACTGTAGACCGTACTCGAAATGGTGCGGTCGTGCTGGGACTGATTGATTGCCTCTCCACCAAGACCAAGGTATCAGTTGTCGAAGTGCTCCTGGTATCATCGTCAAGTATCGATCGACATTGATCCAGTAGTAGTCGATTCAAGGCACGAAGGACGAGAACCTCAGCGTGGCTGTCATGGAGGACATTTCCTCTGGCGGTCTCGAGGTTCACATCCGGGACGCATTTCATGCCTGTGGCCAAAGCAACACACTCGCATCGAGGAGGCTGAGTGCTGTCATCTGGAATAGCGTCAGTCTGAAGAGGAGACGCGCAAAAGCAGGTCCATCTACCTTCAGCTACGATACCTGCGAGTGGGACCCATTCTCGCGTTTTCAAGCTTGAGTCAAGGTTGGCTGATCTTGGTTTGCATTTCAGCGGCAGCTTTTCAAAGGCATCTAGAACAAGTCGTGCGATGTCATCCGGATCATGTGACTGTTGCTCCATGCAAATCGACCGCAGATTATCATTCAAAGCTGGACAGTACGATGCAGAGTGAACAGACACGGAGTCTGTTGCTCGAGAAATGTGCATAGCCTCGGCTATCCGTTTGCGGGATAGATTTGTGCGCGTTGGTCATCGCGCCGCACTTTCACCTTCGGTGTCTATTCCTATTCCACGTCTCCTTCAACACATGCTGCAGATACTGAAGTGATATATGAAAACAATCAAAGAAGACGTTCTAATGAACGCCACCACCGCCACGAGGCATGGCAGAATGCCACTCGGATGACCCTCAACTTTCGCTGATCCTTCTACCAAACACAACTTCCGCCATCCCTTGGTCAAAAGCCGAGAGTCTGGCTGCACTGGCTGGGATGTGCGCTTGCCATCATCCTCGTCCATAGGCTGTTTGGGTTTCTCGCTTTGTGCTGGCGTGCACGAAGATGTCATACTCGATGAATGACTTGATAGACAAAATATAGAAATTCAATGCAAGCAGCTGCTCATTCATCATCAACGAGAAGCTACAGATATCTGCCTGGTATATTGTGTGACTGTCGATCTATCAAAGCTCACAAAATCAATTTCTAAGACCAACAACCTTTGCCCTAACCCCTTTTGACCCCTTGAAAGGCTGCCCATTGAAACAATCCCTGACCGTCGTAATATCCCTCGTCGTCGTCTCGAATAGCTCAAGGTCGAATTTGCGAAAGACGTTTGCGATGACGAGATAGGCTTGAGCGTAAGCCAAGCTGCAGCCATGTTAGTAGACTGGTAGTGAATAGTCACGGCTATATCGAGGCTTACTTGACGCCCAGACATCCCCTTGTCCCCTTTGAGAATGTGAAGATGAATTCTTTTTTTCCCTTTGGTATAGTCGAAGGCTCGTTCGTCCAGCGCTCTGGGTCGAATTTGAGTGGTTCGGGCCATAGAGAGGGGTCGATATGAATTGCAGCCGAGGTGGAGGACACTGGGGTCTGGGAAAGGTCAGTGAAGAGCGGGTCCAGTACTTTGTCGTAACGTACACCAGGCGGAATAATCCACTGTTTGTATTGCAGCGCTTCGTCAGGTGAGACGCGAGGTAAGCGAGTCGTGACTTTTGCTGATACACGAAGCGCTTCTGTTATGATGGCCGTCTATAGATATCAGCGGATAAAGTTGCGGCCGTGGTGACTATCTTACCAGGTAAGGAAGACGCTCAGCTTGCTTCCAGGTAATCATATCAGATGCGTCGGGAGATGCCTCGGTAAGTTCTGCCTGGAGCCGCTCCAGCAATCTTGGGTTTTCGAGCAAATGGTAAGAAGTGGTCGATAGTAGCTGGGTGATTGCTTCGCCACCCGCAGCTATCAGGATGTTTCCTTCATCTAGCAGTCGTTTCGGTGTTGTCTCTGATTCTGGCAATGACCCGTTTCGCAGACTGGAGAAGATGGTCTGCTCTTCTGCAAACCCTTTGTTCTCTTTAGCCAGAAAGTCGTTGACAGTGCCTCTGATCATCTGCTATTCCGTCAGAATGGAATTGTATACTTGAGTGAGGAATTACTGACAGCTGCGCTCTTGAAGAACATACCCATGGGCTTGTGCACTTTCAAGATCCATTCATGTGGGACTTTCAAGAGAACAACAGCAACCCAAGGAACGTATCGAACAAGAGTGGCGTTCTCAAAAGCTTCCATGATTGCTTCCTTCCATTCGACAGCGAACTCATCCTGGTCAAGACAGCCCCAGCATCTTGACTTGCCAAATGCATATTCTGTGACTGTGTCGAGTGCGAATGACAAATATGCAGCTCCAAATTCGAACACTTTATCGTGCTTCAGATGTTTCTCCAGTACGAAGCACATCTTGCTGACCTTATCATGGATCATAGGCTCCAATCGCAGAACAGACGCTTTACTGAAGAATGGGTTGAGTGCACCGCGTCGTAGACGATGCAGATCGTGATGCTGTGTGGCAAAGGCGGACAAAGGAGAGCCACCTGCAGCAGTGAACCATGGGTACCTGGTGTTTCTTAGAACATACCACTTGGTCGATCTGGTTGTTGCATACTTATCTCGCTTGTTACCTGGTCCAGCATAGATCGTGTCATAGTAAGTAGCATCGTTGATGTGTATTTCGTGAGGATTAATCCGCACTATCGGCCCTGGAAACAGTCACTCAATTTGACTGCTGGCAATCTGGTTGATCTTACCATAGACTTCATGCATGCGCTGGATCTCCTTGTAGAATTGACCGCCTCGGATGACATCGTGATAGAACTCGACGAGTTTAGTAGCAGCTGCAATTTTTGGGCCCGGAAATCCAGCCAAAGGATGGAAACAAAGATAGTAGATAACTAATGAAACATGATAGAGAAGCCAAAGAATCAAAGACGATATGAGCACTGCAAGGAGTGACGGGCCTTGCGAGACAAGCTTTGCAACAGGCATCGCTCGAGTGGAAATCAAAGTGACATGGCCCGAAGCACAAATAAAACAGACTTACACACTGCAGTTTTGACACAGGCATCTATTAGTCCTGCGCAGAAGATCTATGAATAGGTCAAGGCATGAAATTCATACGGTAATCATAAACGGAGCCTTGGGTGGATCGTCTCCCAGTGCACCCACCACACGCGTTCATCCAGGAGCGCAAGGCTGAGACACCAAGTTGGTCGTACTTCTAACTGCATTTGGGTCAAAAAGCGAGCTGGAAGACTCTCGCAGCGGGCTGCAGATCTCTTACACGCCTTAGGTCTCGTCAACATTATTACTATGTGAAGCAGCGGTCTATCACGGCGCTGCCAGTAAATGAGCGACAATGCTGATTGTGTACTGTATTGCGCACCCGCCCATTTCCGACTCACTTATTTACAGCGCATCCTGCCAACAAAACAGCCTACTACTTCTTGGGAGCACAAAATAATCTGTATCTGTATCGAGAACGACAAGCGGCGAAGAGGAAGAAGAAAGATTATGCATTGTGGTGGTGAGGAAATCCTGTGCCAATTGTGTCACTCTTGAGCCGACGAGCCCACAGCCACAGCGGCTCTGGAGGCCGCAATATCTAGTCAAGAACGGTACGGAAACTGTTTATGTATATATATATATAGATATAGCATATCAGCTGATGTAGGATCTAGAAGTCGCAGGGCCATTCTGTGGACCTGGGGCTCGCCCTGTGCGGCAGCTGCCCAAGGACCCAAAGAATTCCTGTCTCACTCAGCGTCGGCATTCGATGTTGGTCCATGGAAGCGACATTAAACTCTGCTGCAGGTGAGATGCCAGCGCTCTTCCAGCTGCAGGAACTATTCAGCTCATGCACATGATGAGACAAGTCGAGCGAGTCTTGTATCAAAAGTTTCGTACAATCCGGAATCATAGACGCTGCTGTAGAAGAGTCTCATCAAGTGATGAGCATTCACGCCTGCCTATTGATATGAGCCTCAATATCATCCCACCCTCTTGGGGCAGTCGTCAAATTCTCCCATCCGTCCTCTTTGATCCAGATATCGTCCTCTATCCGGACTCCACCGACATCCCAGTACTTCTCCAAAACATCCGCATTGATGTACTTGCTCAACTTAGGATCCTTCAAAGCAGGCTCAATTATAAATCTGCAGAAGTAGATGCCTGGCTCGTTGGTCACGACAGCTCCAGTCGGTACCTTACCTCGGATACGGAGGTATCGGAACATGGGATCTGGGTCCGAGTAGTCTGCGTCTCCGCCAGAATCATGGGTGTTCATGCCGAGGTAGTGGCCAAGGCCGTGAGGCAGGAAGCAAGTGCTGACTCTACTGTCAAAAAGCTCTTTCTTGTCGGCCTCGCTGGATGGGTCGCCTTTGAGGATGCCGAGATGAAGGAGCCCGTCGATAGCCACGCGGTGAGCCTTGGTGTGGACGTCCTCCCACTGAACGCCACCCCGAAGCATATCCATGCACTCGTTCTGCATACGATCGACGAGGTCGTAGATCTCTCGGGACTCCTTAGTGAACGTACCGTTCAGAGGGTAGGTACGGGTGATGTCGGCACAATAGCAGCTGTACTCGCAGCCAGCATCAATTAGCAAGTTGAGCTTCTTGCTTAGTGGCAAGTCATTGTGCACGTAGTGAAGTGTTGCGGCGGAAGTGCCAGAAGCGCAAATACAAGAGTAGGCTTGTTCACGTCCGCCATTCGAAATGCAGGTGCCGATGAAGGCGCCCATGATTTCTTCCTCGTTCTGGGCTTGCTTGACGATCCGCATTACGTTGCGGTGAGCTGACGAAGAGATGAGGTTGGCATGACGAATGAGTGCGATTTCGAAAGAGTCCTTGACGACACGGCTGTAATCGATGGCAATTTTCAGTAGAGTGGAGTCGGTGGTCCTGAAAGCGGAGAAGGATGTGTCCTTGGAGACTTGCTCCGGTATGGTATAGACTGTGGACGTCGAGGTAGTGGAGGCCAGATACGAATTTATTTCGTTCGTTGTCTGGCAGGCATCAATCTCGTACCTTGTAATTGTCAATACCGTTTTTGCGCGGACCATGTCATCACCCACTTGTTCAGGGCATCCTTTGGCATTTCAGGTAGGCCAGACCAGATGACATCGTCAGCGTCCACAGGAGGGATAAAGAGCGTCAGGTGGTCCCGGTCGATGTCATAAGCAAGATATGAGTCGGGTAAATTGCATCCACTCAAATAGTAGAAATGTCGCCTCTGCGTGAAATGCACTGTCTGATCATCGTCCTAGATTGCCATCAGCCGGAGTCTTGGCCGAGTGTAAGGTAGAGCTCGCTACCTCTACCATGCGTGTCTTTTGTCCTTCTAGATAGATCACACCGGAAGCCTTCTTGTGTCCGTCACCATTGCTGGAGCCATTTGTCCCGTTCGAAGGCGATTGATTCGCTATCCACTCGGCCACTTTCCGCGCATGTGCCTTGGCCGGGTACTTGCCCTGGGGTGGTGCTGGAAGGAATGGATCTTTGAGGTGCACAGAAGCCATGTTGTATTTGAGAACCATCACTAATAAGCCCAAAGTCCTGCAAATGCTAGGTAAGTCGAGGCTTATCTGTTCAGTGGAAGGAGTTGCAAGTGTTGATCTGGTGAAGTATTGCTCCTCTCGGACCTCTGCCGAAGGAAGCCGCTCTCAAATAGGAAATCACCAACATTGCTCGAGAACTCGCGCACATTCAAGCATCGGCCATGTTCATTACATTGGCCATTCGATAATGGCATTATTATATAGTGTTGCTTGCCCTGCATCTGATCTACAGTGAGTACAGTCCAAGTCTTTGCTTCCTAATGCAGACCCTTCCTTTTATCAGCGCCCTATATCATGCCCAAGAATAAATGCTAAACGTCATATAAACATGAAATTGCCCCGCCAAAAGCCGTAGTCTAGTCCTTCCACCTGTTGAGGAAACGTTGCTGGGCATTGCTACCTGGCTGAGAGGCTGCTGCGATCTGGGGCTTGTCAGTGAAAGCCATGCTAAGCACTTAAGTTATGCTTACCGTGTTCTCGACACTTGAAACACTGAAAGTCTGGGACGCAGTGATGGTCGTGACGATCGAAGGGCGAGGGAGGTACGTGGTTGCGACGGTGAAAGCGCTGGTAGGAAAGAGAGGTGTCCATGTCTTTGCCGTGATCTTCGTAGGAGGAACGGGCTGCATGGGCGCGTATCTTGTCAAGCCGGACTGGAGAGAGTATGGCACTGCGTTGCCGGAATCACCAGCCCCTGCGCCCGCATCGTTTGTGATCTGATCTTCGTTTGCCGGTCCAGCAGTTCCGGAGATGGCGTTGATGCCCGCCAACACATTGGCTGGGAATGTTCCAGTCATGCCCGTGAGCGTGAATCGATCCGAGTAGTTGATTAGTTGACCGCCAGAGGATGACGTGAGCATCATCTTGAGGAAGCTAGACTTGTATGTCAGAATGTCTGCTGCTATGCCCATTGTCCGAAGTCTTGACATACTATGCGTTGGCTTGAGTACCGCCAACTCCCGGTTGAACAACAGCTTGGGCAGATGAGAAACTCTGCGCAACGACGCCATTTGGCACGAGAACCGCAACTTGTTGCTGTTTGCGGTCAGTGGACATTATCCCTCACATGAACTCTTCCCTTACCATAGAAGCACCGTCGTTGCCGCCCGCCATGAGGAACAGCTGGTAGGTTGTAAAGGTCGAGATGGCAGGAGTGCCGGCATATGTCCACTGAACACTGATCGATCCTCCTCCTGGAACCGAGCCTCCTGCAGCCGGTGTTGTGAAAGTGACCTCTGCGCTAATAAATGACAGCAGTGACGCGAAAATCAAAGACGTTGGGAGACGCATGGCGGGCAGAGAGTGCACCTTTTGGTGCGTTCGGAACGCTGCAAACGAATGACTGGACGGGTTCAAATGCGCCGGACTTGATTGATGGTGACGGTCAGGAGTGTATCGAATCGACAGTGAGGTGAGGGAGGGTGTTTCGGGCGACGAGGTGACGGGGTTGAATACGGGGAGACGCAAAGTTGAATGTCAAACCAAGAAGCTGATTCGATCCAAGACAGGCACCAGCCAATCACAGTCCGCTGCAGCCCTTGGCTTTGATTGGCTATATTTGATCTTCACTCCTGCATCTTCCTAATTTCGTTTGCACCGACGATATATACATGGCTCTGGAGGTATGATCTGATCCGTTTTCACAGCAACTGTGACGCTGGAATACTCTATCTACATGTCCACGACTACTCTCCATGCTCTTGCCAGTCTGCCTTACTTTGACTGCTTATCCGACGTATCATCCATGACGCTCATCTCAATCGTAGTCTCGGCCTTGATCCCACCACTGAGCAAATTGTGCTCGTCGCTATGTCTCGTCTTCTCTTGCGCCCGGATGACAGGCTCAGCCATGCCCTTGGGATCCATGCGGGGATTGCCCTCGATATCGTCTAGCTCCCTGACGGTTCCGTGATGACCTGAGCGCATGAAGGTAGCGTTCTTGCTGAACCCAGTGGTGGGCTTGCTGGTCTTGGAGGTAGTTCCACCGAACACGCTCTTCACGCCGGGCACAATCTCGCGGATCAATGGCCAGATGCAAGGAATGTTGGCGACGTAGACAGCGACGCTCGCTTCGCGGATGTACCAGTACATGAAGTTAATGTCGTAAATGTCTTTCCAGAAAGCGACCTTGGTCAGGATGGCAGCTGCGATAACGAAAAGACCCATGGAGAAGAGAATGAGGAGGATGAGCTTCTGCCTGATTGGCACTTTGACTCCGAGGACCATGGGAAGAGGGATGAAGAGCATGAAGACATCTGAAGAGATGTTGAAAGTGCATTGGACTGCCGCGAAGGACCAGTAGACCATGCAGTTGAGGTTTGGTGGTGGGTTGATCTGCCAGTACGTCGTGAAAGGACGGCACTCGAGGAAAAGAGTCAATTGGCAAGCGATCCAACCGACGAGCGTGTAGATGGAAAGAGCCCGGACGAACAAGTGGTTCCTTGCGCCGAGTCTAGGAAAGGTAAGTACTTGATGCGTCTTGATAGAGCAGGGCAGGGTACTCACGTGAGGCGACCGTACATGACCAACATGCACGCTTTGAGTGTCCAAATGACGTTGAGCATACCCTGCTCGGCCATGAAGGTAATCTTTGCGCCATATTGCCTAGCCTCGATGACTTCCTTGCTGAGAATGGATGTATCCTCCCCCGGGCCAGCAAGCGCGGTGCCTGCACTTTGTGCCAGCCCGTTCAAGCCGACGACTGTCATGACGTACCAGACCTGGTATGTATTAGAACGAGGTTGTTAGATCAGTATGTCGAAGGTATACTTACCACGGCAGTGAACATGACATAGTCGTCTGCTTGCAATCCACGGACTCCAAGTTTGCGGGCACGGGCATATCTAGACAGAGTCAGCGAGGACATTTGCGCCAAGGAAGTATCGAACATACGTTCTCAGACCTATCATGAACAGGCCGACTGCCATGAGACTGTAGGACTCCTTCTCCAGCCCTTGCCAGAAGGCCGTAGGGAAGGCCCTAGGCACCGTGTCGCTGGTCATCATCCGCATGGTGAAGGAGTGACGAGGTTGAATAAACGAGTGATTGAAGAGAGAGACGACCCCGGAAGATGGAAATAGACAAAGGAGAGAACGGAAGGACACACGTGAAAGTGGATACTTGCAAGTCCCGAGCGCCCACAGGTTACTCTTATGCAGGTCTAGAAACGCCCCATATCTCATCAGCCCATATCGCCGGTACTAAAGGCGTTCTCATGTTCGAACCCAGTGTCTGTGTTCATCTACGTCTCTCGCTTGCCAATGCTTAGAGGACGTGTACATAGATAGCAACAGTCGGGGTGTGAGTGGGCTCGAACCAGCGAACGGTGTAGTTCACTTCGCTTCCCTGAACTTTACTGCCCAAGTATCACCAACAGTGCGGGATACGAGCTTCGCCGTTGCAATCTACAGTGGTCGCGAGGTGGAAAGTAGGCGGGAGAGTGCGAGACCCAGGGTAGGTTATTGGAACCTTGATAAGCCACAGTACACCCAAAGTGTTGCCTTTCGGTCGTTTCATAACGGCTTCTAAAAGCGACAATGGTTGCACGGCTGGGCTATCTCCGAAGGGACGGGTCAGAGAAGGGAGGCAAAGTAGTATCACAACTTCTTGAGCAGTAATGTACTGTAAAAAAAAAGAAGCCGGAGGGTCAAGTCTTTGATAGTGAGCAGGACGTATTGTTATTAGGGACACGGGTATCTATCATAAGATTGCATCCGCCAAGCTCGTCGAGGCCAACCACGACTCTTATCAACTACAAGAAGTTCACGACGAAGCGGATGGAACGGTATTCCCCCGATACTTTCCATGCGTTTCTCCACAAAGATAGGGAATCCCCCGTGCCTGGTTGTCTTGGTGCCTCGCAATTTATTGCCTGTTGAATGCGGCTCGGTGTCATCTTTGTTAATTACAGTTCAGTGTCCCTCTCCACCATGCCCAGGTGGGTTGGGGTAGAAGAAAGCTGCGATAGCGATAAGGACGTAGACAAAGACGCAGAGAGCTCCCTCGAGGTAGTTGCTCTTGCCGTCGCGCAGGAATCCACCGACTACCAAAATGGCCAGGATGAGCACAACAGCATCGAAGAGCTCAAAGTCCAGGGTAAAGTTGATCTTCAGGCCCCAAGCGACAAGAGTTACGAGGGGTGTGTTGAGCAGAGCTGTCTGGATAGATGCGCCGAGTACGTGAGACAGAGCGTAGTTCATCTGGTTGTCCCACGCTTCATCGATGGCCGTGAGATGTTCCGCTGCCTTTTCCACAAGTGGTACAAGGATGAGACCAAGGAAGGCGTCAGATATACCGACTTCCTCGGTCATGTATGGAATTTGTTGGACGAGGAAGACCGCCATGAGGGAGACAAAGGTAACAGCAAAGATAAGGGCGATAATACTCTCGGTCAAGGTGAGCTTGGGTTTCCTCAAGTCCTTGTTTCGGTCTTGGTCGCGCAGGTCATCGAGTTCCAGGATATCGTCGTACAGACCATGGTGAGAGCTGGTCTGGAAGTAGACGTAGACGCAGAAGGCCACGAGCAGGACAATAGCCGTAGCTCGTGAGATGCGGCGGACATCAGTGTCGAGATCTCCTGCGTCAGGTCTGTTTTGGAGCGCAGTGTAGTAAGCAGTAGGAATCACAAGTGCCACTGCGGCGTGTTAGCGAAAATCCACATCCCGTTGCTGAACGCAGAACTTACTGCCGGCGACGAGCATCAAATTGCTTCCGACCTCGCTTATGGCATCGTGAAACTCTTGCTCTTGACGCCTCATGCCGCCGAAGAAGAAGCAGAAACCGAGGCACAGGAGCAAGTTGGCAAGAATGCTGCCCAGAATGGCAGCTCGAATGACTTGTCCTCCAGACTCCTTCTCCGTTACCAGGAGTACCATGAAAAGGATGATCTCGACCAATGAACCCAGTGTGGTTTCAAGAACAACGCCGACCACCTTCGGCAACTTCCTCGCCAGCTCTTGCCCAGCAAATCCCAGCAGATTAGCCGAAGGGACCATAGCAATGTAGGATAGGACGAAGATCCATAGATGTTCAGAAGGGCGGACAAAGTGCTGCACATGTCAGACAGGCTAGGATGCAGCCGGCACAAGCATGCTTACCATGACAATGGCTGCAGGGACAAATGGCCATAGGACGTTCACCCATTTGCTTGCAGTGCAAGAACTCTTCCATGTGATCTTGAAGAAGTGCAAGGGATCCACTCCGCGTCGTCCACTCTCGCCCTCAGCCCTGATACCAGGGGTGACTTTGTGGCCATTGTGGTTATGGGTGATGTGTGGGAGATGCAGCTTCTCTGCCAGACCTGGCGCCCGCTTTGGCTCGGTCATATATCGTTCTTCGTAGTATGCATCTGCTCTTGGAGAGTCGTATCGTGATCTGGGGGAGTCGTACTGGCGGGATCTGGGTCGTGAAGACATGCTTGGCTTTGGTCTCGTAGTCATGTCTAGAATTAGTTGTGGAGTCGGTGAGTGTCGTTACTTCGTCAATCGCGTTCAATCACAGTGGTCTTGTTCGTCATAAAAGGTACTGCATGCTGAGAAGTAAATGGGCTGCTAGGTGAAGCTGTAATGTCTGAAGAAGAATTGTTCTATGTTACCACCGTTATCAGGACATTACCTACCCTTAGTTCATAGCGCCCTGAGCCAAAACAAGGCATTGACACATGGATCAGCCTCAGCTGTCATCGGTCGGCGCGCAGCAGGTATTTGCAGGTGCGTGCAGGTGTAATTTAACCCCTAGGGCTTCGCCAAGCCCCTCGCCAAGCGCCGACATGAGTCGCAGAGGCCAATCGAAGGCTTCGCCTTTGCTTGATTTCTGCGATCGTTGCGCTGGCGGTGGGGCGCAAGATCGCGTGCAGTGCAGCCGGTCGAGGCTTATTGTTGCACGTATTTGTTGTCAGCTGAAGCTTGACGCGAGAACTGAAGGCGTAGCGGTTGGCAGGTACCAGTCAGCCTTTCACAGTACATATGCAATTCTTCAGGCCATGACTAGTTCTCTCGAGCAGGAAAATTCCTTCGATCTGATGGCGGTGTTCCCCGGAGAAATGTCCACCGCTAGCCTTAGAAGCATCCCGCTCCCCCATAATACCACCCAGCTCCCATGTCTATACCGCGACTAATCTAATACGCCAGAGCTATGATGTCTTGTGTCCTGTTTGCACTACAAGTCGGTTGAAACGCAAGAACAGCAGAACGGGACGCCGGCAGCAGAGCCGATCACTCATCACAACATGATTATGAATGGTCGCCCGACCTGCTCACACTAGCAATGATTACATTCTCGATACAGTTACAAACGTGTAAGTAACCATGTGGTTGATAGGTAAGCTTAGTACTTGAAGTATCGACGAACAGCTTCCCCCAGACTTGTAGCTCCTCTTGCCATATTCATCGCCTGCTCATGCTTCATATCGTTGGCTCTTGGCCTTTGCTTTCTCGCTTCCAGCCTTGATGACGGTCGACAAGTCGCCGACTGTAGAGTATTAGCAATTGCAATCACTCCAAAGAGAGATTTGATTTCACGTACCTGGAAGTGCGAAGGGCATATCTGTGGAGGCCAACATGATCGCCGTAAAAATATACCATCCTAGCAAGCACACGACGAACGCGAACGCCCCGCCCGCTATCTGTAGCCTAGCTCCGTATGCGGTCTCGCCCTCAGCGTTGTACCAGAAAGCAGCAGCGAGCAGGCCGAAGGCTGGGACAAGGAAGACGAATATGAGGAAGAACACAATGTTGGTCCTGAGACTGACGATTGCGTAGATGAAGCAAAGAACGCCCATCCAAAGAAGGAAGAATGCTGTCGGAATATTAGTCCCACCCCTCGATACGGACCGTACACCACTCACCGAAGCTAGCATTGAATCCAGCGGAAGTCAGACCATCTGCAGGATTGCCAGTGGTCGAATACTGGCCGTAGGCGTTGTAGTATGGTGTCAGTGTTGCTCCATATGTGAGCCAATATGCGCCTGGATATCGCGTTAGGAGCTAATTCACGACCGCTGCGACCCTTCTTTTCTCACCAAAGCTCATGAAGACGACGCAGGGAAATGTGTTGCCGAGGATGAACTGGACACGTCAGCACTGGGTACGCGATCCGGAGAGAGTATGAACATACCTCGCCAGTACCACCGATGACCATCAGCAGTCCGCCAAAGAAGAAGTACGCTCCCATGTTGGCAGCGCCGGCACCTCCGGAACCCCTCCATCCCATCAACATACAGCTCAATGGCGTCAAGGCAAGAAGGAAGCCGACGAGAGCGCTAGTGTTGTTAATACCACACGAACTCAATCAATCGAATGCCTACTCACATTGGTGTTGGGTTTGCAAAGGTTTTCCGGAGTTCGCCGGATACCTTGTTCTGCGGGGATAGGTATATCTTCTCGAACAGCTCCGGCGAGATCGAGATGCTACCAGCAGTCCGGATGCGGTTGAGCGCAGCGCCGGAGTCCATCTTGTCGTCTAGCATTTCGCCTACAGGCAACAACCATTAGCGAATGACCTGACTTGTCAAGTATTGGGCAGGCTTTTACCATAGTCCATCTCACGGGGAGAGCCATTACCATTTGCTCTTGTTTCGGCCATGTTAATTATAAGGATACAGGAAAGCTCGAGGGGCGGTGATCGCTTCGAAGTTTCGGTAGGCAGAGGGGGATGAACACGGGCTCTTGCGCGGGCATCTGGTCGTCTCATATACCTACCTCGCAGTACTGTCGGAAGGCGCGGCTCTAGGCATCGGACGAGTGCAAGGGGCACCGATTGAGCAAGCCCACACAGCAGTGCATCGTCAGCCAAACCCGTAACCTCCTGATGAGCGACGTTTGTCTCAAAGCTTAAGGAAGAACGCGGGGGTGGTGCCTTGATGCATCCAGTCTGGCGGTTGGCGTATGCGGAGATCGCACCTGAGCTTCGAACCTCGCCTGGACCACTCACTGGCGTTTTCAACGACGCGAAACTGCAAGCGTCTGTCCTGTTCGCTTCATCCCTGCAGCCCCACGATGATACTCTAGAACACGTCGCATGCCACGCCTGTCATCATTTGTCGCTCAAGTCTTTCTGAAGACAGAGCCACTTTTTACGGCCAAGGGGATCGAGGCAGGGGTAGCAACAAGCAGTCCGGGAATGCACGATTGCATAATGATATCCCGGAGACAAGGAATCACGACGAGTCCGAGCACCGCCAGGACGTCCAGAGAACCACGCTAGTCCCGCTGAACCGCCTCCCGCCTTTGGCGCAGTGCGGGGAAAGACAGCTCTTCCTTCAAACGGGACCGATCCAGACGATCCACACCGCGGGCAGATCGACACCTCTACCACACCTCATCCCAGACTTCGACTGCTTGGATGTCATCATTAACATGCTATCCAAGGACGGCAGTCTGGGATTCCGAACAGAGTCAAAATCTGGCTTCGTCCTTGCCAAACGCGGTGCCAGCTATACGCAAAAGTGCACGTCCCGTGCATCACACATGGCGCATGCAGCTGTCTGAGCTCTGGAATGCTGCGTGTTTCTTGATTGGGCAATTCCTCGTCTCCGCCTGTGGCTTCTTTGCAGATGCGAGTTCCTGTCCCGCTCTGCAAGTCAACGCGGAAAGTATGCCGACTTCCTTGGGAAAGGTATAGGTGGCAACAACCTGTAACGTAATTGCTTTGGGCATGACTACAACCAGCCGATAGATGCATTCAGTCTGGGGACCTCTAACACACCGCAGCTTTGCTTTTGCAACTGTTGAGATGCGACTGCGGTGCGTGCAGAGTTCCTGAAACACACCTCGAGTTTGCGTCGGACCAATGGCCGCGGCTGAGCCGCTGCCCTCCGCAACGCAGAAATCCTTCAGGCAGACGTGCTCAACTTCACATTCCATTGTTGCATGAACAACCTCACCCCTTCAATCCGACCGGATCTTGACCTCGGGGTCGAGCAAGTCGATTCGCGTTTTAGAAAAGACGCATCTGAAGTAAGTACGCGGTACGTATGGCACAATCACGGAAGCAACTTTGCACAATTTCTTTCACATAATTCGCATTCGCTCAGTGCTCAACGCCTAGCTAACTTCAGGAACGCTCGACCCACAAGCTGACGCCTAAGCAAAGCCCGCGCTAATAACAAAGCTCACATCATCGTTGAACGAAGCAGTCGCATCAAAGTCCTGCACACCGCCGTTGCTGGCGATGTAGCCAACGTTGGCGTAATGCCTGATCCAGCGGGTAGGGTAGCCCCAAGCACGGATGGAGTTGCCCTGACCATTGAGACCAGCCTGAGGGCAGAAGGTCGCGTCCTCCTTGAATTGCTTGGAGTTGTCGTTGGCGACGACAGTGAGAACAAAGTTGTTGTGGCGGATGAAGCTGCCGGGCGTGTCCTTTGACTCGAAGGAGAAGCAGCCGCTGTTGCCCAGGCCGGTGCGGACGGTCCAGCTGGCTTGCTGCTTGAGCGCGGTGGCGCTGCCGGAGGTGACAACCTGGGTGTTGACGGTGGAGCCGGTGTGGGCGATGTAGCGCGTGTTGTAGCCTGCAGTGGTTAAGCGCAGGGAGATGGAGGAGCCGGCGGAGAGACCGGGGCCGCTGGTCAGGGATGCCACGGCGTACTTGGCGGCGACAATGTCGGCCTGCACCGAGGCCTCGGTGGCGTCGGACGGGTAGCCGGTGGTCATGACGCCCTCGTAGAATGTACCTTGGGCACCGTTGCTGTTGTCGCCGCCGATACCGAGGATGATGGAGCCTTCCTTGCTCATTGGGTTGTAGCCGCCGACGGTGGGGCGGGCTCCGCTGTAGTAAGTGGACAAGCCGCCAGAGGCAGCATTGCCACCTCGAATCGCCCACTTGTTGGCACCTCCCTTGACAATGGTGGTAAGGAAACGAGAAGACTGGGTCGGGTCTGCAGTGTTCAACTTCTCCTTCTGGCCGGAGAAGAGGTTGTTCTCGAGCTATGAACATGTCAGCTTGTGGTGTGCTTGTGTCAAGGGGGAGTTCACGAACATCAGCCATGATCCATGGACCGCTACCGGAGCCAGTGCCCCAGATGGTGTTGGTGCCGTAGTAGATGGCCTCCATGTGGCCGGCGCCCGTGTCCGTGTTGCTAGTCTCGGCGTTGCCGTAATCGAAACAGCAGGCATCGTTGTAGTGAGAACCATCAAGCACAGCGTACATGCCCTCTGGTTGATCTCCAGTAGCAACACCATTGGTCTTGTCGATACGGTAGCCGGTGCCGGGAGAGACAAAGACACCGTAGGCCTTCTTGCCATTCAAGGTGACAGGTGCACCGATGGCACCGGCCAAGTTGTCGTAGCCGTTGGCTTCAGGACCTTTGAAGCCACCTGGTGGGGCCTGAGTAAGGTGGTTGTTGCGGCCGGACTGGTCGTAGACGGTGGTGATGAGGCAGGTAGTGCCGGCGCAGAACGAGTCCTGGGCGGCAGCGTTGGCAACGCCACCAGCGGAGACTGGGGAGATGTTGGTGGTGGCTCCGTCACTGCCACGCTTGACCTGGTAGAGAGCACCAGAGTAGGAGCTGTACAGAGCACGGGTGGTGCCGTGGGCAGCCACGCAAGGCGTCCCTCCAGCGGCGTAGATATCGCAAGGAGCAGCGGCAACAAGGGAACCCGTGGCGGCGGCAAGGCCTAGGGCAAGGTTTTGTCGGGAGAACATGCTTAACGGAAAGGCTTGACCGCTACTGGAGCAGTACGGCTACTTGTATGTCGCTGGACCTTGGATATGAGAGAGGATGAGGTTGACGGTACGTTTGTGCCTTCCTGACCTCACTCTTTATACACAGATCCATACCTAAGATTAAGCAAATTACAAGAAGCACAAGACCTGAAGTCCCACCGGAACGATTCAAAGAAGCTTTCGCTTAGACTCAAGGCGAGGTGACAGTGTTCCTGCAGCAGTGCTGTCTGGCCGGTATCGTGACCTCTACGCGAGAGTAAGTTGGAGCCATCACGAGGGCACGGTGAAAGGCTAAAGTGCAGCTTGTGCCTGAAGGCGGTGGTTGTAGGCTATCCGGGTTGGAAGTGGCTTGTTTGCTTATAGTTTCATCCGACACGAAAAAGGAAAGAGACTATACCATGACCATTGAATGGCTACGGGTGTCGTTGGTGCCGATTGGCGGAGCAAAGGGAAACTATATTATTGCATTGACCATGGAGTGCGTGGACCTGGAGCGGCAGATTGATTCTCCATATGTTTTACAGATGAGATCTTGTCGGATCTCACACTGAGGGTTCGCGTCGACGATCATCTTGCAACGAGTAGATAGGGATCATCATCGTGGTTGTTCTGTGACCAGGGTCAAGAATAGAGAGGTGCAGGAACAGAAGTTGAACGTTACAGGACGTCTCAGCTTGTCACGTTTGGCTTTTCGAGTCGTCCGAGTTCCGATCACGTCCCAGACCAATGGAAACATGACGGCAGAGTAGAGCCAAACCCCGCCCCCGCAAAGCTTTGCACGCTTCCACAAAGCTTTTCACTCCTTCTCATCCACAACATCCACCCCCGCACAAGGAGAAACGCCCTGCCCCGTCGGACTCACTATGGGTACTTGAATTAAAGGCGGGGCCAAGCCGCCTCTTCATCATGTGCTGCGCTGCTGGACAGTTGAGCTAACGCGACAATAGTACAACATAAGGAACCCATAGCGCGGCTGATCACCAGCACTCCAGTGGGGTGAGCCTGGAGCAGCCATGGACACGTTCAGAATATGCTGTCGCTTGTGCCAGACGATACGAGGGACATCGATCCACCGATGTCGACCGCAAGAGCCCACGAACCCCCAAGCTTTGACTAAGCAACTGGAGCAGGTCTGCTAAGAGCCGCACACAAATGCTCGCAAGACCGGAACCGGCACGTCGCTTGGCAGCGTTTTGGTCGAGTCTGTTTCCCACTAGGGTCAAACCAGCCTAGCTGAGGTCTTGAGACGCGTGCTTGATGATGTAGACTGCATAGTGGAGATTGTGAGGACCAGTCTAGATCCTCAAAAGCATCATTTGTTGGCCTACATCGGAGTGATCAGGTTTCGACATGAGCAATCGCGTCGCTGACATGGGAAATTTGCCCGTGGTATGGTATTATAACAATGCATGAAAAGCATTCTCTACACCACAATTGAGAAGTTGATCTGATGAAGTACTTGACCAGATTGCCTTCGGTCACACACTCCGGTGGCCTAATTGAATCATCTATCGCTGCCTCCTCTCGGATAAGCGTTCGAGCGTTCAGGCATGCATAATGAACGAGTGCTGACCACAACTCCGCCAAGATAACATAAGCTTCGTGGCGAGGACCAAGAATCATTGGCGAGGCTTGACCATCACAGGCATGCCAAGAATCCGCAGAGAGCAGGAGACTTCACTTTTTCACGTTGCAAAGGTACTGGTCGAGAACGCGCCTGCTTGGGATCCGCCTCCCCGCGCGGTAGCAGCCCCCTTATCAGCCTCGCTGCCGAGGTTGCCCCCCTCCGCCCGACCGATCTCCTACCATGGCCCGGTCTGGGTAGTTGGTACCCCAGGCTGCTCCACGTGGTTATGCCATTCCGGCGATAGCGCCACAAGCCATCCCCCAGGATATACCCCAGATCGGCTTCCCGAAGGATCAAACTAAGTCCCGAACAGTGCCATGATCGTCTCGAACTATTCTGCTTATCTTCTCTTGTTGCCCCCGTCGTTGATCGTTTCGTTTCCTACCAGCATTTGCGCTTTCCTTTCTTCCTAGTCACTATTCTCGAAAGGCTACGAAGATAGTCGTCATGGCCACAAAGCAAGAGCTTGCGTCTGAGCATATCGAGAATGGGGACGTCAGGTCGAGCCCGAATCCATACAAGGTGACGCACCAGCGGATGGGCATTGGAGAGTACATTGCGACCCGTTTCACCACTCTCAAGCCAGCGAGCAACAAATTCGAGAATCCTATCACTATTCTACGACTCTTGAACAAGTCCCAATGGTTGTTCTTCACAGCCGGCTTCCTTGCCTGGATGTGGGATGGTATGTTTCCACTCTTGCATTCAAAATCCAATGCCTTGACTAACGAGCTGCCAGCGCTCGACTTCTTCACCGTCAGTCTGACTATTCCTCAATTGTCAGCGACATTCGACAGGACCGCTGCCGATATCACCTGGGGTATTACTTGCTCATTAGTAAGTCACCGATTCACGTGCTGTCACAGCGATAATGCTAACGTTGTACAGATGACTCGAAGGTACATTCGCAATCTACGCTACTCCTTAGGCTCTCGTTTCTGACCTCCTCTAGTGTTGGCGCTATCATCTTTGGCGTTGTTGCTGATCGTTTTGGTCGTAAGCCACCATACGTTATTTGCTGCCTGCTCTTCATCATCCTGGAGCTTGCGACCGGGTTCTGCAACACATACGGCCAATTTATTGCTGTACGCTGTCTCTATGGTGTTGCTATGGGAGGGTGAGTTCATAAACCTGTCTATCCTGATCTGGTCATGGCGCTAACCAATCCCAGCATGTACGGAACAGCTGCAATGTAAGATTGTGACAATGTACACTTCGAACGCCAGACTAATACATCTAGTACCGCACTTGACGACTGTCCTGTGAGGGCCCGTGGACTCATCGCTGGCATTTACCAGCAAGCATATTCTGTTGGCTACGTATGTATAGCTATCGATCTTACCGGGAATGGGATACTGACATGAACCAGCTCCTCGCTACTGTCTTCGCCCGCGCTCTGGTCGACACAACCCCCCACGGCTGGAGGCCTTTGTACTGGTTCGCCGCGACGCCGCCTGTTCTACTGATCGCCTTCCGACTCTGGTTGCCCGAGACTCAGGCTTTCTTGAATCGTCAAACCGTCCGGAGGGAAGTCGACGGCGTCGGCGGCACTTTCGTCAAAGAAGGCAAGGTTGCTGCCAAGAGGCATTGGCTTCTGTTCATCTACTTGGTTCTGTAAGTCGCCATCGGCCGGCTGTCGCTATTGTATCGAGCTAACATGGGTCAAAGACTGCTCACTGGCATGAACTTCAGCTCTCACGGTAGCTCCGATCTCTACCCTACCTTCACTTCGTGAGTCTCTCGCCCACCGTATGTCGGCATGTATTGACAATCGTTACAGAGTTCAGCTCGGCTTCTCCGCCAATGCAAAGACAGTGACACAAGTCGTAGCCAACCTAGGGGCCGTCGCCGGCGGCATTACCATGGGCTATCTCTCTTCCTTCTGGGGCCGCCGCTTCACACTGATCCTGACCTGCGTGATCGCCGGCGCATTCCTCTACCCCTACTGCTACATGAGGAACAAGACCATCATGGTCGTCGCCTTTTTCGAGCTCTTCGGCGTTCAAGGTGGCTGGGGCATCATCCCCTCGCACATGCTCGAGCTCAGCCCTCCCGGTCTCGCCACCTTCTTCCTGGGTACCACCTACCAACTCGGCAACCTCATCTCCAGCGCTTCCACTACTATCGAGGCGACAGCCGCTGCCAAGTATCCTCTGCCTCCTCACGGTAAGACCAAGGTCTACGACTACGGCAAGGTCATCTGCATTCTTATGATCGCCGTCTTGTCCTACATCGCCGTCTTGACCTTTGTTGGCCCCGAGAAGCTGGGCCAGTCGACTGCTGTTGAGGACGACTCGGACATGATTGAGGTCGCGGGTCGTGACACTATTGACCACGCGCTTCATCATGACGTGCACCATGAGAATGGAACTGGTCACAGCAGCGTAGAGAAGGTCTAGTGTACGAGCTTGCAGGACGAAGGATCGTATTAGTACGCGTAGAATTCTAGAACATGAAGCTTTGCAAGGATGTAGCGCACTCATCCTGGTACCTGTCTGTCTTCCTTCCTCTCTCGTTGCCATCTCGGATCAGGTCCTTGAACTCAAGCTCCGTTCGCAGTACCGACGATGTGATCGATAGCTTCAATCACTAGGAACAATTAGCTTAGTAGACCAGACGCCAATTGACCTTACTCACAGTACTTCACAAACACCCTTGGATTCTCGGTGGCGGGAAAGTGGCCTAGACCTTTCATGGCCTGATGTTTGGCACCCGAGATCTTATCGCATGTCGCCTGGCTCATGGCTGGTGTGTTGCTCCAGTCGTACTCTCCTGTCAGCATGTAGACAGGGCACTTCCTGAAAGGAGTCAGTCGGGCATTGTGCTGTATCTCAATTAGTTTATACTTGGTATCAATGTCCTTCATTCGTGAACGGCCGTCCCATCCGCCAAAGTAGAAGTCTGAAGTGTCAGTATGTGACATTGAGTAAAGCGTGTTGGTGTAATTGCTGACCGAGGTCACCATGGAAGATGCCATACGCCTGTGCCGAATACAGGTGCCATACTAACTGGCGGTTCGCAAGCGGAGCAGTTGGCGACATCATGCCATAGATCCATTCTGGGTTCCACCTACTTCTGTCAGCGTAATTGAAGGGCATTTCTAGCATACCGCATACAAAGCCTGGTTGACGTAGGGAGAACGGTCGCCCCAAGCACGCTGTAGTCGTCAGTTGACCGGCACCTCTTGCACTGCTTAAAATATGATCCTACTAACCTCCATGTTCAGATAGTCACTCCTTCTTGTGGTCAGCGTCTGTTCGGATCACGGATCAGCCAGACTTACCCTTGCAATGGTATAGTTCCTCTGCACCCGACTTTGTCCGCATGGATGGCGCACGCAAGCGAGACCTGGCCTGCCATTGAAGCGCCGCAAATGATGGGCCTCTGGAGACCAAGCTTCTTCACGAACGCTGAGATACAGCCAACGTACGACTCCTCGGTATTGGTATGGTTCCCGGGCCAGTAGCCCTCGTACGGGAAGCTTTTGCCGTGAGCTGGGAGGTCCAAGGCGTACATGGTGCACTTCTTCAGCATTCGGGAGTCGTTGAGCACACCGTTGTACTGGCGTCCATCACTGCCAGCACTGTGCTTGGTCAGCATGCCGTGTCTACTTATCAGTGGTGGCGACGAGCTTACGTATGGAGGAACACAATCGGTGCTGGTCCACTACCAGACTGCTCATAGTAGACCTTTGCCTTACCCCAGATGGGTATGTCCTTGAGCGTCACATACCGGCCAACGATCGCATCTTCCTCATTGTCATCCTGGTCATCTTCCGGTGTCGGTCCAGCATACGCATCATGAAGGAGCTCAAGGACTCTGCGCCAGACGTGGGTCCAGTGCGCAAAACTTGCTTGATCGCCGAGGACCTCGATGCCTTCTTGCTTGATGTTCATGCCGTACATACCTGTCAGTCTCTGATCAGTCTTTATCATGTTGGAGGACGTATCTGGCGGCGGATACCCCAATAGCTTTGGTATGGAGCGACTGGCGTCTGTTTGAAGAATTGCTCCCATTGCTCAGGCAGTGCCGAGAGGACAAAGGAAGCTTCTTTGACGGTACCATCATGAAGCTCAGCTTTCCCGTTGTTCACCGTCACTAAGAGAGTCTTCTCCGAACCGGCCGCCTTGATTCCGAAGGTCGCTGGTGCGGTGATTGCATCTGAGGTTGTGAATGCTTTCAATTGCCCGTCTGATGAGGCTGCTTTGTTCGCCTTGGACAGAATTTGCTGAAGTACTGACGGTAAGTCTGACCATGAGTGTGCAGAAGACATGATTTGGCAACTGGTAATTAATTTGGTGTGTCGTAGATCGAGTGATGATGAAGTCGAAATAGGGAACACTGAAGTGATGACCTAGAAAGTTTTGCAAGACCTTGGTACTTACTTATGTGTCCTGAGAGGTGACTACTGCTCAAGCGCGCCGAGGGCTCGATCAACCGCTTGATGGCTTACACAGCTTGTAGCGAAGATGAGAATGTGGCTTCCGATGGAGATGTACCGAGTACTCCCCCGCATTGAGGTCGATCTGTCCAGAGTATATAGAGAGGGGTCCGGCATCATAGTCGCCTTACCTGCCTTCAGAGCACATGCTATTGCAAACGCTGGGCCTATGCAGAGCATGGATGGAGTTCCGGTATCACCTTGCAGAGCTTAGCTCAAGCTCCTGGGTATGCAGATCCCCCGCAGAGCTCTAATGTTTCTGGTGCAGCTGTGGGGTTCATTGGTGTTTGAGTCCAGGAGATTTCTCCAACAGCACCTTTTTCTTGCCATTGCTGTCGAATCCCTGCATGATAGAAATCAAAGAATTGAAGAAATTTTGAAACATAGAGCTGGTCGACTTGATTGGACCATCTACAGTACTCCTTACCCAAGAAGAAATTCTGCTATAGCATTCAGAACGAGATCTGCATCTGTCCCTCCAACGTTACGTGATACGGCGTCTATTCTGGCCTGCTCGTCTAGTTCACCGTGGTCGGCCATTACCTTAATAACATTCTGCATTGTCGTTCTGTCAAATTCGGGATGAGCCTGCACGGTAAGAATTTTGTTAGGTGCGTAAAGTCCCTGAATAGAACAGTACTCGGTGGAGCCAATGTTGACAGTGCCCTGAGGTACTGACAAGACGTTATCCGCGTGCATCATGTTCAGTATCTGGGACATGTCAGCATCAACACTCAGCCTGCGGAAGTACCAACAGACTATCTTGTCCTTTTTGAAAAGATCTTTTCCTGTGTCAGAGAGTGCAACGCTCGTCTCTGAAGTCTCTAGAGCAGAGCCGTGGCAACCGACTGGAGCTCCAAGAGCTTTCGCAATGAGCTGATGTCCGAAACAAAGCCCGACTGACTTGGTCTTTCCATCTCCCACAATTCCCTGCATGAATTGCTCGAGTTTCCTCACCCAATCGAAAGGGTCATTCACAGACGTGGCTTTGTCATAGATTTCAGAATCATCTTGAAACCAACATATACGGGCTGACTCACGAGATCCTGTGATCACGACGGCATCGTATGCGCCTGGGGCGGGATAGATCTGTGCAATTTCCACGTCCCAAATGGTGCACTCAACGTTACTGCTTCTGAAAGCCTCGTGTGTTTGCAGCCAGCTCCTGATCAAGCCGCCATAGCCGCCGTAAAGACTGCCGTCAGGGTCAAGGCTATGGTCGCATTCCAGGATCGCCAGGCGAAACGGTCGTTGCACCATGCTGCGGTCCTGATTAGATTGAAGAGTTTGTAGAGTCTGTTGGTTTACATGTCAATGGCTTTGACGTGCTTCGGGTCCTCGGAATAGTAGGCTACCGGCGAATCTACATGCTCTTAGCGCTTATCAACAACCACGACCCAACCTATTCTTTAAATAATGTCGTCTTCCCTCGGACAGTCTGATTCACTACGACACCCGCCATCTGCACCGCCTGACAATGCCAGGCAAGAAACTGCACGCTGATGCCGATACCTACGACTTTGTCTTGGTTGGAGGCGGAACAGCTTCCTGCTTGATCACATCTCGCCTTTCGCTGCATCTGCCTAATTGCCGAATACTTGTTCTAGAAGCTGGAGAACACCATCGCGATGACCCCAAGCTCCAAACGCCTGGCCTCTTCTCCTTTCTCCATGGCGATCCCGCCTACGACTGGCAGTACTCTACTGCACCGGAGCCGGGCTTGAATGATAGGAGACTGAAGCACCCAAGAGGCAAGGTGGTCGGTGGTAGTAGTGCAATCAATAGCCACAGCGTAGTTTTTCCGAACTACGAGTGGCATGATCGAATAGTAGATGAACTTCTGCCAAAATCGGCAAAAGCAGACTGGAGCTCGCAAGGCATGAAAGAATGCTACAGTCGATGGCAGCATGAGCGCTCCGGATCGAAAGCGACTGGAGACGCGGGATGTTTGGACCGTGTGCAAACATCACATCCGCGCACCTTGGATGTTCTTCAAACGCAATGGTTAAAGGCATTCGAGGAGCTTGGTCACGCAATAAGTCCGAACGGCTTCGTCAGTAGCTCTGCCGGAGCAGTGAACGTTACCAATGCGATTGACTCTTCAAAAGGCGAGCGAAGCCATGCAGGCGCGGCGTTTCTGGACCCGGTTTTGAGTCGAGATAATGTGACACTGAAGACCGGCGCGAAGGTCAACAAGATCGTCTTCGATGAGGCATCGTCGACTGGTGGAACCCTTCACGCCAAGGGTGTTGAGTACAGATGTGACGGTGAGGACTATGTGGTCAATGCCCGAGAGATCATCCTCTGCGCAGGCACATTTGAGTCCCCAACAATCTTGGAACGATCAGGTATAGGACCAAAGCAGGTCCTCGAAGCTGCCAGTGTTCCCGTCTTGTACGAGCTTCCCGGAGTCGGCGAGAATTTACAGGATCACCTGAATAGCGGCTTGTCATGCGAGACTCAAGACCACATCCCTACTCGCGACGAATGGCTACGGAATGCAGAAACACGAAAGGCCGCAGAGTTGGAGTACGAAAAGAGTCGAACTGGCCGACTTTCGGAAGGGGCTGCATATAGCTTCGCCTTTACGCCGCTGCAAATGCTGGAGACCTCGTCAGAAACAGACGAACTCATTGCATTAGTCAAGCGATCGGTGGATAAAGAGAGCAACCCAAGCTTGCGAGCTCAATTCTCCGTGATTCAGAAGGCGATTGAGAATCCTGATGAAGCGACAGCTACTTCTTTCATGATTCGCTCACAGCGTCATACAGATGCCCAGTCACTCCCCAAAGGCACGCCGTCAGTGGTGGACGGCAACTATCTGACCATAGTTGCCAAGTTGGCTCATCCCTTCTCGCGCGGAAGCTGTCACTTATCCTCGGATCCTTCGTATCATCCAGAAATTAAATTCAACTACCTCTCACATCCTCTCGATACAGAGATACTTGCCCGCCACTTACTCCTTATTGAAAGACTCTTCGAGCAGCCTACCTACGCTGATGTAACCAAGTCGAATGGACGACGACTGCCTCGAAGTTTTCCCCAACCGGTATCATCAATTGCAGACGCAAAGAAGATATTACCAATCAATGCGGCGACCAACTACCACCCGTGTGGCACTTGCTCGATGATGCGAGAAGACCTCGGCGGCGTGGTAGACGAACGGCTGAAAGTGTACGGAACGAAGAATGTGAGGGTTTGTGACGCTAGTGTCCTGCCCATCATACCACGAGGAAACATCCTGACTGCCGTGTATGCGTTCGCTGAGAAGGCAGTTGAAATAATTTGCAGAGAAGCAGAGGCCAGTGCCTAGTCAGAACGATATTGATGTGGCTTCAGCGAGTTCGCTATCACGCGATACATCATTATAGACGCGCGCAACGTAGCTGCAACTGTTCCATAGACAAAACTAGTTTGCCCTTGGAAAGGCAGCTTTCCCGAGTCTAGCCTTCCAAACAGGTGGTTCGGAGTGTGATCGTGGAGAGATCTACAAATTTAAACCTCCGGTCGTGTTCCTCTTGTGGTGGGGTGGTTGCAGCAGCAGGTGCGGGGCTCCACGCATCGGACGTCATGTCTTTGATGTCCCTCTTCGACTTGTCCATAGAATCGATCGCACATTGTATGTCTTGGAGTAATCTCAATCATATCGTGTATCCACAGGACCAAACATAAGCCCATACGGTTTCGAGCCACAGAAACGTCGAGCGCTGTACCACAATGCCGCCCAATCTGCCGTTCAAGGTACGTTTCTCCATAACGCCTACCAAGTGATAGAATGATGCTATAGCTGTCGCATAGCTCAACAATCCTGACCTCTTCCGAGACAAGTCATTCGTCAACGGGGAATGGATAGATGCGAAGTCAGGCAAACGATTCGATGTTATCGGTCTGTTGTATCTTCTACCAATCCGAAGCATTGCACTGATGCAAGACGCTAGACCCCGGCAGTGGCAAGGCCTGGGCGACTGCCCCAGACAACACCGCTGACGATGTTGATGACGCCGTGAAGGCATCTTATGCCGCCTTCCAGGACTTCCGCAAAGTGAACCCGCGAGTGCGAGCACAATGTCTCCTCAAATGGGACTCTTTGATCCGCGAGAATCGAGATGATATTGCCAACATCGTCACCTATGAGACTGGCAAACCTCTTGCCGAGTCTCAGGGCGAGCTCGATTATGCTCTGGGCTTCACGTGGTGGTTCGCTGGTGAGGCAGAAAGGATCCAAGGCACAGTCCAAACTCCGGCAATGGCTGGTCGACGGGTCTTCACCCTCAAGCAGCCTATCGGAGTTGCTGTCGCTCTCGTGCCCTGGAACTTTCCCATTGCGTACGGGTGATCATCAGCTGATGCTACGAGCTTGTGCTTACTCGACACAGGATGATCCTCCGAAAAGCAGGAGCTGCGCTTGCAGCAGGTTGCACAATGATCGTCAAACCCTCACCGGAGACGCCGCTATCAGTACTAGCACTTGCTTATCTGGCCGAACAGGCCGGCTTCTCCAAAGGCGTCTTCAGCGTCTTGACGACCAGTCTAGACAACACTCCATCCCTGAGTGAAGCCCTGTGTAGACATCCTCTCGTCAAGAAAGTCACGTTTACTGGCAGTACTCGTGTAGGCAAGTTGGTTGCTAAGCTCTGCTCAGATGGCCTCAAGAAGGTCACACTCGAGCTTGGAGGCAACTGTCCCTTTATTGTCTTCGATGACGCAGACTTGGAGCAGGCAGCTACTGGTGAGTTCAAATCAGAGTTCTCCATGGAGACCAAAGACTGATAAATTCAGCACTCATGGCACTGAAGTGGCGTCATGCAGGCCAGGCATGTATCACCGCCAACAGAGTCTACGTCCAGTCCGGTGTATACAAGAAATTTGCCGACATCATTACGCAAAAGACTCGTGCCCTCGTTGTCGGTCACGGTGCTAAGGAAGGTACCACCATGGGGCCGGTCACGACCGAACGCTCCCTTGACAAGGCCCTCGCTCAAGTCGAAGACGCCGAGAAGAACGGCGGCAAGGTCATCGCCGGCGGGAAGAAGATGCACGGCGTCAACGGCGAGACCGGCTACTTCTTCGAACCGACCCTGATCACCGGCGCCAACAAGGAGATGCTGATCTACAGAGAAGAGACATTCGCTCCAGTCATGGCGCTTTTTGAGTTCTCCACAGAAGAGGAAGCCGTGAGACTGGCCAACGACACTTCGATGGGACTTGCAAGCTATTTCTTCACCAAGAATGTGGATCGGACATGGCGCTTGTATGAGAACTTGGAGGCGGGCATGATCGGAATGAACACGGGTAACATGTCGGCGGCAGAAGTCCCATTCGGCGGCATTAAGGAGTCCGGATATGGCAAGGAGAGTGGGAAGGATGTTGCTGTGGCGGAGTACCTGGTCACGAAGACTGGGACGTTGACTCTGGATGGACACTACTAGTGGGGATCAGGCCTGGTTGTGTAGCACGCCAGCATGCTGTTCAATTTTGCTTGACTATATCAAGTCTATCCAATGCCTTGCTGATACCAAATATCAATACTTGTTTTCCATGCACCATGTCTTTGCAAATTCAAAATCCTGTCACAAGTTGTAGTCATCATGCCGTGTCGTGTTGTGTTGTCATCAAGATCCCTCCCTCTCCGTATCGTGGACTATTTCACTGAATATCCGTCGCCGCCGTCATTGTCGTCGATCATGCCTAGTTCCTCCTACCGCTGACCGGTCCGGGAGGTGGCTTGGCGAACAACATCAGGATGATGAAGAACAGACCAAGGGCGACAAGCGGCTGGTGCGTGGCGAGGACAAAGCCGCTGATGGCAAGAATAGCAACCAGAACGGTCCAAACCTTAAACGCCTTGGTGATGAAGCTGGCGATACCGTCGAAGGCCTCTGCTGAGGCTGGATCGGGCATGTGGTGAGGATAGCCGTTCGCGATGGTAATGCCGCGCTGGTTCATGATGTCTAGAGCGACCACGCTCTGGGCGGGAACGAGCTCATTGGGGTTTGCCGTGCTTTGAGTGGTTGGGGCGACAGGGGAAGAAGAGGTAGTGGCGTGTCCGTCCCCACGCAGCTGGGCACGGGTGCGGCCAGCAATGGGTCCGTCTTGACGCTTGGTAACTCTGAACATGCTGAGAAATGGTGGTTGGAATGCAGAAGGATCGAGTGGCAGACTGGGTTGTTGATGAAAAGGAGAAGGAAGGGCCAGGAGAAGAGCGATACTTATACCCCGCAGCCAGCGACGATGTGAGTCGCTAGTGACACGACTACATGCATGGGCAATCCAGCACAGTCAGGCAACAATTGCGACTGTGAAAGCAGTGTCTCAGAAGGAATCTTTCAAAACCGATGTCAATCGCACAGAAAGGAGGTGAGCGATTTAGGAAGGATAAGTGACTCTCAAAGAGCGACTCAAGATGCGAGATGGAAAGAGGGAGAGGGTCTATGGTATGTCGGCAATACAAGGATCGATGGGCCTCATTTTCTATGGCAGACATGGTGCCAGAGAATGTCGAATTTATGATATTCCATGTCAAAAGCCTTAAGATTGACAAACAACAGTTCAAGGGTCGAGCCAGTCAAGATTGAGATCACGAATCTCCGTCTCATCTCCGGTCCGATCTGGAGTGACGTAGCCATGCAGGAACCATTTCACTCGACCAAAAGTGCTTCCTGCTCACGAAATGGACACGCTCGCGTCATGATAGGTTATACGAGCACAAATGCCACTCCACGTATCGCGCAAGCGCCATGCTTCGCCAGACACTCCTCCTGCTGCGAAGCGACCCAAACGACAAGCTCGTGGCAAGTCTACCGTCTTTGACACAATCGATGCAAGCACCAGCGCGACTGCGACTCCCGAACAGACCAAAGAGTACCTTAATGGCTTAAAGGATAGCGACTCTTCCTCCTCCGAGGATGAAGATGATCACGATTTCGAAGACGTTCCTGGCTTGGGCACTAGTAAGAGTGGTGCAAAGCCAGAAGGCGACGGCGACGATGATGAGGAGATGGACTGGGAGGATGCAATTGGCGCCGGGGAGCCAGATAATTCCATGGTTGCACCTGCTGACGACGTCGATATTGGCGACGTCACTGTCACACTCTCTGTCGACGGCAAGTACGAGACTGCTGCCGACAAAGCCGCAAGCACTTTGAAGAAGGGCCCCTCCAAGCGCGAGCGTGAGGTTCGAAACGGCACACATTGCATACACGTTCAAGCTCTCATGTGGCACAACACCATCAGGAACAGCTGGCTGAATGACAAAGAGCTGCAAGACATACTGGTGAAAGGCTTATCCGAAGGTGTCCAAAGGGAGATTGATAAGTGGCGGGAGGACATGGGCATGCCAAAGGACGAGTCCAGGATCAAGAGCCAGAAGCGCGGAAAGAAAGGGAAAGTCGCAAGGCAGAGTACAGCTGGCAAACGGGGTGGTCGGGATTGGGACGTGGATGCCGAGAGACAGGAGAAGGGCGCAGTGAATCTCAGCCGGGGCGATCCTACCCTGCGATTGCTCAAGCTCCTCACTGCATACTGGAGGAAGAGATTCACTGTGACCGCCCCTGGTGTACGGAAGCTTGGGTACATGCCCTTGAAGCGCCTGACTCAGGAGGTCAATTCGTGGAAGAAGGACCGCAATGATTTCCAGAAACATGGCGAAAGGATCGAAAGTGTCAAGGACCTTCGAAGATCAGCAAGGGAATGTGAGGGCAGTCGAGACGTGGGCTCGCAGTTGTTCACAGCTCTGCTTAGAGGTATTGGTCTTGAAGCCCGCATGGTTGCAAACTTGCAGCCGGCCGGTATTGGCTGGGGCAAGGTGGAAGAAGCAAAGCCACCAAGGGAGCCTGCCAGCGCAAGCAAGAAGAATGCCGTGAGCGAGGATTCGGATAGCGATATCTCAGAACCAGCAGCAAAGAAACCGAGAGCTGCTCCAAGACCAACCAAAAAGTCTCTAACTCCTAGACAGACAGGAACCGTGAGCTCAGAAAAGAACACGAGGAAGTCGACAAGAAACGAGTCAGCCAAAGTCATCAGCATAGATACACACAGCGACAGTGGCTTATCGAGTGCACCGTCAGACCTGGAAGACGACGCCTCAGTTGTTGACATCACGGATACATTCACCAAGACGAGACCGAACAAGAAGTACGACAGAGACATGCACTATCCCAATTACTGGACCGAAGTTCTTTCACCAATATCCAATACCTACGTTCCAGTCGATCCTATCGTCCTCTCTACTGTCGCTACAAACGGCGAGCTCCTCGCCACCTTTGAGCCACGAGGTAAGCGTGCCGACCAGGCGAAGCAAGTCATCTGCTACACCGTCGCCCATTCACCGGACGGAACCGCAAAAGATGTCACAGTCCGCTACCTCAAGAAGCATCAACTCCCAGGTCGGACAAAAGCTTATCGGATGCCAGTCGAGAAGATCAAAGTGTTCAATCGCAAAGGCAAAGTACGAAAGTACGAAGAATATGACTGGTTCAAGACCGTCATGTCCGTCTTCAACCGACCGGCCCATTTGCGGACCGCGGCGGATGATCTCGAGGAGTCCACAGATCTCAAACCATTCAAGGCCGACAACGAAAAGCCAAAAGCCGAAATCGAATCCCTGCAGTGGTACAAGCAGTCCGCCGACTTTGTTTTGGAGCGACATCTCCGACGTGAGGAGGCCATACCACCGTGGGCGAAGCCGGTCAAGTCGTTCAAAGCTGGCAAGGGCGACAAGGCCGAGGAGGAACCAGTTTACCGCCGGTCGGATGTGCTACTCTGCAAGACTGCGGAATCCTGGCATAAGGAAGGTCGGGAGATCAAGCTGGGCGAACAGCCAATGAAACTGGTGCCCATGCGAGCCGTGACTACGATGAGGAAACGGGAGATGGAGGAGGTGGAGAGGGAGACGGGTGAGAAGGCGAAGCAGGGCTTGTTCTCGAGAGATCAGACAGACTGGATCATTCCGCCGCCGATTGGACCTGACAGGGAGATCCCAAGGAACGCGTTTGGAAATATCGACGTGTACGTGCCGAGCATGGTACCGAAGGGTGCGGTGCATCTTCCGCTTAAGGGTACAGCCAGGATATGCAGAGACTTGAATATCAGCTATGCCGAGGCGGTCACGGGGTTCGAGTTTGGTAAGAGGATGGCTATCCCTGTCATTACGGGTGTAGTTGTACCTGAAGAACATGAGAAAGAGGTCCGAGAGATATGGAGGGAGAAGGAAAAGGAGAAGAAGCGGAAAGAGGACGAGAAAAAGACTCAGTTGTGTCTTCAATTGTGGCGGAAGTTCTTCTCTGGACTGAGGATTGTGGAGAGGATGAAGCGCGAGTATGCTGATACTGGAAGAGAGGAAGATGTCAATCCTTTTGTCCGCAAGGGCAAGACCAAGAGAGAACAGAGTGGAGGTGTAGACGAAGACGTCAAGCAAGAGGCAGGTGAGGATTTGGGCGGTGGTGGCTTCTTGCTGCCCGGAGAGGGTGACGATGATGAAGAAGAGGAGCAGGAAAAGCCAACCGACATTGACCTTGGGAGAGGAGGCTTCATCGTTGAAGACGCGGAAGGCGACCAGCTCAATAGCGAGAAGGCTGTGACCGCGACGCCGATCACGCCAATGTCAATGCAGTCCGCACATGCACAAGTCAAGCACGAGGACCCTGACCATGGAGATGACGAAGACGATGAAGATAATGAAGAGC
The DNA here is from genome assembly GCA_007556505.1 of Elsinoe australis. NCBI lineage: Eukaryota > Fungi > Ascomycota > Dothideomycetes > Myriangiales > Elsinoaceae > Elsinoe > Elsinoe australis. The sequence continues at coordinate 1,602,701 of SWCS01000007.1, forward strand.
AGGAAGAGAAAGAGGTTGCCAGGCCTGGGAAAGCCAACCGCACGAGTACGCCCAAACGACCAGGCCGTACGTCTGCTGCCAAAGCAAGATCTAAGTTGAAAGAGTCGGATGAGGATAGCGACGGGGTAGATGATGACGGAGAAGAGGCCAGTAGTGGACTGAGCAGTGGTGAGTCTGAGGAACCTGCAGCATCGCGAAGGAAAAAGAATACCCCTACTGTTAGGAAGGCACCTGCTAGGAAGAGCACGCCGCGAGCCAGTGCGACCAAGAGGAAGTCCCCTACCAAGAGCCAATACTTCCCTGAGCCAGGCCGAAGACGCAGCGCGAGGAACGCCAATTGAGCGATGGTCATACGGAAGTTGCGTCTATGGGCAGGCATGCGACTGGCATGTCGACGATGGCTAAGATGTTGAAGCTTGTCTTCAAGAAGAATATAAATCATCATGTTTTCGAGGCGTGACCACACGCACGATACCTCCTTCCATGTGCCGTACATCCCTGTGAATTTGTGATGGCTCTCAGACTTAAGATGAAAGACACATGCTTGTTCCCATACACCTTTTGCCTGAATCCCTGTTCATAGTGACATTGAAGAGAAGCATGATCTAACTCACCGTGCGGCGCCCAAGACCAAGCACCAAAGCAAATCATCAAGCATAACCAAGCTTCGGTCACCCTCGGCTCTGAACCCTCCCGGCTCACCGGCACCGTCTGACAGCCGATCCTCCTCCCCACCAGGCCCAAAGCAGCAGCTCCAAGAGTGAGAGGGAGCGCTATCAGCGTGCCTTCAAGACGGCATGGGCGGTGATCGTATTTGCGCTGCAGATGGAGCGCCTTACCAGCTAAGTCCCTCCCATATCACAGACCCTCTTACGCCAATTCCTCCTTTTCCTATACTGTACCTTGAAATATCACCTCGCCCATGAGATACAGCTAAACCACCCCTCGGAGTCAAACTCAATTCCGCGCAACGCACACACTGCACAGCACACACCCACGCGACCACGAGCCTCCACAACCAAAAGCAACCATGCCCGCCCTCGCGCTGCACGAACGCGACGTCTCCTCCAAAGGCGCAAAGCTAGCCATCATCCTCTCCCTCTCCCTCGTCCTCTCCTTCCTCCTCCTCCTGGCCGCCGGCCTCGTCCTGCTGGCGCGGTACTACAAGCGGAAGAACCTTGCGAACAGCGCCAACCACGGCAATGTAGAGTACGCGGGTGAAGGGGGCGGCGCCAGGGGTAGTGGGGAGGAGTACACGCCTCAGGGCACTTCTGGCTTGTCGGAACCGGGGGTCGCGTTGGAGTTGGAGAAGTATAAGAGGGGGAGGGGGCATTGAGGTTGTGTTGGGTTAGGGGTAGGTGGGGGGATGGTTGGTGGTGGTTGTGCTTGGTGTCTGGCTAGGATTGGGGACAGAGGGAGAAGACTGGAGGACGGTTGTGTCAGCTCACGTGCGTGGTGCTTGTTCCGGGTGTTCATTTTACGAGGATATGAAGAAAAAGATATACCCATGCGTTCTGGGGTTCTGGATTGTTAGCACAGCGAATGCATCATCATTTTCGTACGAGGGCCTTTGGGAACAGTCAAAACATGGTCAAAAAGGTGTCGAGTTGCGTAGAACTGATATCGCTAATTGGTATTGGAGTGCATCGACTACGTAAAAGGGAACTAAAGGTCCCCTCGGCTACAAAACACCAGTCGCCATGATCGCTGGGAAACACAACCGGGGCCAAAAATCAAATCCCCCTCCCGCAGATTCCTCATTCCTTCGTGGACTGCTGTTGTCGAATTCAGAAAGCTCGAAATAGAGCTCGACATGGCCGGACTTGTGCTGGAGTCTTGACACGTCGGTCAGCTCGCTTTGTGCAACTCCGGCGTGCAGACGGCTCGGTGCCGTGCGCAATCCAGCATGTCATCGTGGTCGTCCTGGTAGTACACGGACAAATCTAGCCGGTGTCTGAATGAAATGCTGATGGGGCGTGCATGCATATCCAGCCATCCATTCGTGAATCCATACTCTTAGTCCAAACGTCCGTCACTATGTCCTAATCTTCTTGCGACGCGATCACTGCACCACCTCCCTGACCACCAGTGTCAACTTCTCATTCGTTTCCAACGCGGTCGTCAACTGTTCGTCATCGGCCAGCTTGTAATACTCTCCGTCTCTCTCATCCCTATACTCAATTTCCAGAAGGGGGTCGTCGGCTCCATCTGGGCCGCCGTTGTCCTCCTGACCCGAATCCTTCTTCGGGTCGAACTCCAGCTTTCTCCTCTCCACAATCTTTCTGTAGAGATCCTGGAACTGGAAGTTACCCTTTGGCGGCATACGCACAACCACACAAGTCTCTCGGTCGAACCAGACCTTGACTTTAAGCGCGGGCCCGCTAGCCGCAGCCGGAGCGGTGTGCGCATTCGTCGAGGCGGACGAGGCAGAAGCCGCAGTCATTTGACGCTGCATGGGTGGCGGATGCGAGCCGCTGTTCTGGCTAAAGTCGGACGGGTTACGGTAGTGACCGGGCGGGCCACGCGGACCAGCAGCGCTACTGAGTTGTCTTTGATGCGGGTTGCTTTGGAAGTTTTGTTGTGGAGAATACTGTTGCTGACCTGATCTCTGTGAGGCCTGAGACAAGCGTGGATTCTGCTGCATGACTGGAGTGCCATGACCGGCTGGATTCGGGGTGTGATTGCTGGACGTGTCCGCCTCGTTGGGATCCACCTCGTAGTCGAATTGCCTCGGCTGAAAGAAGTTGCAAACCAGAGCGGATTTGGTGATATGTGGGCCGAGACGGAGAAGATGCTGCAAATACTCGTCCAGGTTCTCACGTCGTCCTTCGGAGATTTTGTCGGTCACAAATTGCACTGGACCTGGCATGTATGGAAGAGTGCGCTGCTGACCAGTCTGACCGGCTTCATCAGGGAATGCCTTGATGAGGTTGATTTGCAGCTCGTAAAAGTCTTCGTATATTCGTGAAAGATCCCAGTGTGAGCCGTTCGACATGGAACACTCAATAATGAAATGGAACTTTTCGTCGTTGTAGATGAAGCGGGGAACGGAGGCTCTGACGGGCGAGACCATAGCGGCTTGCTGAGGGGATGGCATGCCTTGCTGGTATTGGCTAGGCGAGCGCGCATGTCCGTTTTGTTGGCCAAGACTCATTCTGTTCATGCCTTGCTGTATACCGCTGAGGGAAGCCGAAGGAGAATGCCCGCCGCCACCTCCGCCACCGCCCGCACCAAATGAACCTAGCGGAATGCTGGTGTTCTTATAGTCGGCTGCCATCTTCTTCCACTCCTCGACCTTGGGTATGCCGGCTTTTGCGATAGCCTCCGAGGGGTCTGTGACAGTCTTACCGGTAGTCATGTCCTTGATCTCAATGAAAGAGACGGGAATCAGGCCAGGACCTCCGAGGCGGGTGATAGGTTTGGCGACGAACCATTCCGGGTTGGACTGTGCGATGACGATGATAGCCTCACCTTCCTTGGCCTCCAGTTCATCGGCGCGCTCTGCATGGAAATCGTATGCGACAATGCCGTAGACCATGGCGCCACCAAGTTTTCCCAGAGATTTGCTGAAACGATGTCCTTGAGCTGGTCGAGCGGGTGCTTGGTTGTTGCCTCCAGTAGATTCGGCATAACCGCTGTCATGAGGCGCGCTATGGGTGGAACCACGGGAGTCACGAGTTGTCTTACCTACAGTATCAAAGTATTTGACAGGAACGAGCCCCCTCGTGCCCTGCAGCGGATTGCAGGCTTCGTACCAGTCTTCGTCATTTTCGCGCGCTACAACGTGGAGGAAGTCGCCTTGAGAAAAGGAGAGGTAGTGGGGTGGATCGGTGGGAGCGTTGTAGTCGTAGAGGGCTTTGATGACCTGGGAACTTGTAAGCGAGAATGTGAGTTGTGTGATGTGAGAAAATCACCTTCTTCGGCGGGACTATGGCTATGGCATCTTTCTGAGGAATGTGAATGCGGTTCTCCTTAATCGAGTCGTGCTTGATGTCGGTACTCTTGTTTTTGCGGGACTGTGGAGAGGTAAGTGTGAGACTGCGTGTTTGGGTTGCGGAGGGGGAAACGAACCTTGAACATGATTGCGGATGGTGGAGAGGTTGTGGGATGTGTCGGTTTCAATCAGCGCACAGCGACGGCCACCGAATGGGCCTGCGCTGACTGTGGGAGGCGTGCGTTGTTCGTGTGCGTGAGTGCGCAGGTGGTTAAGTGGTGCGCGAAAGATGTGGGTTGACGTGGGCCGGTGCGGCGGCCAGCTGCGAGTTGGGCAGGATTGCGGCGGCACTTTGTGGGTGTGGCTGGACGACGTCGAGGCTGCGAGGATCGTACGAATGCGCCGGTACCTGCGTGTGTCTGTATCGCGACGACTTTGTGAAGGATTTTGTTTTCTCTACAGCGTGGAGCAATTGAGTCGTCCTGGCGAGTCTTGGGCGCAGGTTCCGGTAGGTTGGGCTGTCGTCAATTTCCGTTGCAGGTCGGTTTGGCACTTTACCCTCGCGACTTTGCCTTTGGCTGCGCCGAGTCTGTCGATCAGTCTGGTGGGATGTGGGATGTGGGATGTGGAGCTCTGCGAGGCTGCCTGAGTCGACGGCTTGCTTGCTCTCTCTTGTCGCTTGTCACGTGTGGGAAGAAAGAGAGCAGATGGTCGGTGTTTGGTGTCTCTGTTCGAGTGTTGGGGCTGAGGTTGCAGTCTTACGAGCGGCAAGTGTTCCGATTCCCTCGACGATCTTTTTGTGGTCCCTTGCGTCTCGAGCTTCCTTGACAGCGACAGGCCTCAAAGTGGTTGCAGCACGGCAGCAACTGGGCAAAAAGTGAGTGATGGCAGGAGGGACGGTGGCGCCAGCAAATGTTGGTCGGCACAAACACCAGCACGAGTGACGAGATGCGCCGAACGCATTTCGTCCATCGTCAAGCTGTCTCTCTGGACGGTCAGGCGGCCGGTCCACAGGCGGGTAACCGTACGCAAAACGTCCTTTATTCTGCATTATCCTATCGTCTTCTTTTCCTGCCTTTGTTGCCCTCTAATCTGCACTGTCCTTCAAGCAATAGCAGCTGGCGTCTCCCTATGGTCGCACGACTTCTGCATCTTGCACTGTCTCTTTTCATCCTCAACATGCTCGATACAGCAGTCCGTGATCTGGGGCTCGGGGCGAGCAGAGAGGGGACTCCCGCCAACGTGTGGTCTGCGCTCCCCTAGTCAGCCCTTCCGTTGCTCCAGAAGCTTTCGCACGTTTTTCTGTCGATCAAGCGCCACCTGCCAAACCATGTCAGTCTGGGCTCGTCATTCCCATGAGTGTATGAGACCCGTTGTCAGCTGCCTTCTTGTCTAGCCATCCATGAGCCTGCAAAACCACCGCAGACATCGATGAGGCTCACTTCATGGCTTTGCAGTCATGCCCAGAACCCCAACTCTTCACTTGCTTCAGGAATGGTCCAGCAGCAGCTAATTCGGCCCCGCCTGCTCTCGAGTCAAGCACACAGTCTGGTCACAATCTCGGGCTCGTCTTTGGAATTGCGCCTATCTCAATGTGTTTCTCTGTGCGATCTGAATTGCTCACAGTAGGAGAAGTGGATATTCGATCCACGAAAAAGACGTCAGCCCGTTTCCTGCATCTTCGTTAGTCCTCAACCGTTACCAAATCTGGTTGCGTGGGAAGCCCTGACCTTCTTCGGTCAGGAAACGTTGGATTCGATAATGCCTACTGCTACCTAGATACCCGCCAACTACTATTCCTGGCTGAACTCCAAATCGGCCTCGGCCATCACTGCCGATGGTCCTGCGCATGATTCTGACTGGGCTTTCCTTGTTTCCATGTACTGCCCATGGACAGGACATCTTGTTCTAGACTACAAAGCCAGATGACTCTCCTTCTACGAGATCAGTCGTGCTTTCTCCAGAGTGTCGGCATATCATCAAAGAAAATCTCAGGCTCTCCAAACTGCTTCAATGAGCCGCATGCCTAGAGTCAAAGCAGAGCAGAGCCCGGCCTTTCCAGGACTTTGAGGTGCAAACCCATCGTTAGGTAACAAGTGGTAGGTAAGAAGTGGAATGGAATGAGACGGTGTACGCGAGCCCGGGTTATAGGAAGGAACCGACTGTAAAGAGACTCGTGAATCGACCATGAGCAATTGCCGCACGATTGCTGTGGTATCTCCGAAAGCGTTTAGCCTCGACGGCATGAACCATTCGACAAACGCTTGGGCGAAAGCTATCATGCAGGTGGGTATCAAATGATGTTGCGCATGCCATCGACGAAAGGAGTCAGATCTGGCCTTTGATGTCCACCACAGCAAAAGCCTTTTGACGAGCTGTCTCGAATGTAACACCAGCTTTGCCGGAGAGGAAGCGAGGGCCGTCTTCACGATCTTCCAGTAGCGTCTCGCCGCCATAGTCACATATGAATTGAGCGCATTGCTGATCGTCTACGAAGGAAAGCTCGGAAGTGATGAAGGACACCTTGACATCAGGCTTATATCTGCTGCGGGTTAGTGAAAGCCACTCTGATATGGTAGCAGGTGACACTTACGATCTGCATATGGTGGCCATGGCAGCGAGGCGTTCTCGGTCAACGAACATGTCCATAAGGTACCCGCCCATATTGGGAGGATCATCGTAGAGTTTGAAGAACTTGTGGTATTGGCCTCGGGCCAAGGTAGATCGTACTTCTAGCGCGTGTTTCACGGCTGCATGTTGTTTATCTGTGGACGTTAGATCAGCAAGCATGTCGTTCATACCTGTCCGATTGCAGGTGTGAATCATGTAAAGTATCCGGTATGCAGTAAATTCGCCGGGGTGACCACCGAGCTTTTGCTTGTACAGCGTTCGCAGTTGAGACTGGCACTGATTATACTCACCCAGATCGCCCTTCTCGAGAGCGATCCTGGCATGTGCCTCATATACACGGACGGTAAAGTCGTTCTTGATATGCTGAACCGTCAGGTCTTGACGCATAGACTTGAACTGATCGCAGATATATGTGTAATTGTGCTCGTCTTTCCATTTCTTGACTAGAAGATCGATCGTCTTCTTAAGCACTGGAAGTGGTCGTACAGTCTCGGGTTTCGGGGGGGCGGTCAAGCGGAAGTATTGCTTCTCAAGGTTCTGATTTGTACCGATCACAGGGCCGGTGTCTGCGGAAAGCATAGCATCGTCATCACGGAAGTTGGAAGCATGAGGTGAGGGTGCAAGGGAAGACTCGAACCGATGCCGTCGCTTTTCCAGATCGTTGAACTTACTGACCCCAGCAGTTGATCGAAACTCCTGGACCTTCTTCTGTTTCTTTTCTTTCCGGTCTCCTTCCTTGACAAAGTCCATCCTGTCAGCCAGGCCTCGCTGTCTCCATGGTGGTATGGACGTTGCAGCCGAAGACGTCTCCGGGTCTAGTGATTTCCTCTTCCGAGACGGCAACTCAGATATGTCATGTGTAAGGGCGCCGGCGGTGGTGTTAGCTGAGCCAGATCGTGCTCTTTCCATCTGAATAATCTCCTGCGGGAGAAGTTGTTGGGACCAGTCCATCGTGTTCATCACGTTGTTCTCGGCTGCTGTAGTTATTACGTCTTTTAGTCTCGATTGCACCTCTTCATTGCTGATGCCCGGTATCGTGTTCTGCGACATGAAAGCTCTCGAGACGTATTCTCTGACGGCCGGTGGCCATTTTATCTTGTTCGTGCTTGTGGAAGTGGAGGAAGGAGGTGAAGTTTGCGGGAGAGAGGTTCGTGCATTCACAACTGTATATGCCGGAGGGTCTGTCACATGTCAGCAAACAACTCAAAGTGTCGCAGTGCTTGTGAAAACAGGAGCAGAATACTCACTGTGTGGCGCGACATAGTGGCTGGTAGCAGGCCACTGCGTCGCCATTTTGCTCGTGACGGCAGACTCGATCTTACAAACGTGATCGATATCTCTACAAGACTCAACAAAGTACCAAACAGAAGAGGTAACTGCTGGGGTCAGCGAGAATTGAGTGACGAGCGGTGAAGTGAGGTTGGAAAGTCAAAGCAGTTTCGAGGTCGAGATCATTAGGCTGGATTCGGCGAAGTGCGGTCGCTCAGCATTCATGTGTGTGGACCCAAAAGATCGTTTCGGGTCTTCGACCTTGACGAAGAACAACTTGTTTTGAAGTTGAAGAAGCGAGACATTGTTGGCATTTATTTTGACACTTGGGATACAGAACATGAATTAGAACGTGCGTCGTCATTCAACCGAATGGGTATCGTATCCTTGATCCTCCCCGCTTACACCGGATATTAGTTGGCCGTTACCACAGCCATTGCTTTTCTCACTTCTGACATTAAGCATGAATCGCAACCTGCACATGCGGGTATACTGCCACAAGCCTTGCATACAAATCCGGATGCTTGTTCACCATGACAGCGGGGTCGAATGCTGCTGCAACGAAGATGGTGTCGATGCCGCTAGAAATGGGTGTGACAAAGATCTGACAGATCTGCAGACCGATCAAGAAAGCGAATGCTACAACAACAGGCGTGAAGCCACCATCTCTGTTGTATTCGGGATTGGTGAAGATCAAGTAGAGGTAGGCAAGTAGGGCACAGGCGTACCCTACGAAAGTTGCACCCATGGTGAGTACTGGGCCGATCAGGCACTCATTGACAAGAGCATCTATACCACGGTCTTTGATCAATCTAGGCGTGTTAGTGTTGAGTAACTCGTGCTTGATGAGCTGAACTTACGACCAGGTTTCCTTAGCGGCGGCGATATAGCTCTTGCCGTACAGGGCGATATAGCTGAAGGCATAGCGGTTCAGAAACTGCACTGCCCAGTCGAGCAGACCAATAAGACAGCCAAGAATGCAGAAAGCGATCTGAGCACCAAGATTGCCGTCACCTGCCGCGTTCTGGCGAGCGATGGAACAAGCTTGTCGCAGCATGTTGATAATAGCAACTACCAAGCTTCCAAAGCTGACAGATCCAAAGCTGTAAGTGAGAGCCCTACGAGTAGCACCACGAGTGACACCTTTGGGCATGTTATCGGCGCAGAAATACCAGCTGCCGTATACACCCGAGATAATCACATGGATTGTGTTTTTCAGCCATTCGGAGATCCAGTATGCAGCAAATGTGATGAAAACGAGCAGGCCGATGACAGTTCCGCTCGAGCACCCGCCAGCACCTTGGTTGCAGGCGGGATTGTTTCCTGGTTGGTACTTGACATAGACGGCTACCAGAGTCACAGAGTACCAAGCGCCGAATGCAGTGGCAAGAATACCACCGATGAACGAGACAAGCCAGACATGGCCATATTTCTTTGCGACATCAACGCTGTTCCAATTAGCTAGTGAGCTCAAGTGCATTGGCATCTCGGCCTACCTGGTCTTCAACATCAAAGCACTGAAAGGAATGCGAGGAATCCAGGTGATAAAGCAAATGACCGTGAAGATGGAAAAGATGAGGAAAACGATGCCTCCGGACCAGTATCTGCGCGACAGCATGTAAATGGCCGTGACAAAGCCAAATATGATGTTCAAAATGCCAGTGATCCAGATGAAGGCCTTTGGGAATGCTAATCGGCATCAGCTGCTGTCTGTTTCGTTGATTGAGTGATACTCACTCCTTGCCGCCGCGACATAGGCGATGCTCAGGACTATGGCTGAGACCAGGCAGAAGGCGAATAGAACGATGGTGTTTGTGTCGAGACCAAAGTCATTGCCGCCATCATAAATTCCACCCCCATTGAAGCCTTTGGTGGCAGCTTTACGATGTCAATCACCCGATCAAGCATGTCGAGCGTTTTGTTCTTCTTACCGTAGCCCTGTATCGATATTCCGGAGACAGCGACGAAGCCAGCGACTACCGCCAGGAACAAGATGCCCGCCCAGAGATCGTTCCACTTAGGCTTGTCGATCTTAAATGCTTCGGCGAACGTGGGCTTCTCCCCTCCAAAGCCGGGCTGAGGACCATAATTCTGACCGTAATTCGGCGGTGCCTGTTGGTAGTTTTGCCCATTCTGCTGCTGCTGGTAATTGCCATTGCCGTACTGCTGCTGATTGTAGCCGTTCTGATCTGATTGCATGGGGTAGTTCTTTGGCGCATTGTTTTGATCGTCAAGATTGTAGTAGGTCGCAGCTTCTCCACGATTCGCCATCTTTGCGGATCCCGAGCGCAAAAGCTCGTCGCGACTATCAGGGAGCAAAGGAGAGAAGGATGAAAGAGGATGAGCGATGAAGGAAAGATGAGAAGGTCGACTGGTCAATCTCGGGCATGTGGCATCTAGAACAGTGATTTTGTCTTTTTGACGGCTCCGAACAGCTTGACAACCAATCTACGTCATGCCTGCAACGTCGCATGATTGGCCAATGCAACACGTTCTCGCGCTTGCGTCCCAATCGAGAAAATGCGCTCCAAAACACGATGAGCCCATCTGTGCGCCCTAATGATATTTGGCTCCAAACATATATGAACTGTACGCAGGATCTGTCTATTCTATTCGTTCTACGTCTTTGCAACAAATGTATCTCTACGGCAGTCCTACCAAGCCTCGCACAAAGCTTACAAAGGGCGGCACACTCGTCAGAGCAACGGTGATCGTCCCGAACAGACCCATACTGAGACTCGAGAACGCTGCCGCACGCGGGTCGGATGTCAGTAAAAGAGCCGTAGCTACAGCAGACGAGTTAGCGCCAAGTGTAACGCCGCGCGTAATGTAATCATCTAATAGACTGGTTAGCAGAAGCAGGTGGTGAGAATCTGCGCCAATTACCTTCTGGTACTTTGAGAGTCCTGAGAGCCCATGGTCCTACCACTACCCCAACGATGCCCGAGAAGATGCATAGCGGTGCAACAGTGTACAGATCACCGCCCAAGTTCTGGGTTGCGGGAGTCGCCAGTGCTAGAGTCAGACTTCTGCTTGCAAAGGCAAGACTCCGCGGTCCGCTGATCCCAATCGCGTGGCAAAGGGCAGGATAAGCCAATAGAGAGCCGACCGAAAGCGAGATGTTAGGGATTATAATGGTTACGAATCGGCTTTTCAACTCTTGTCTGTATTGGAACATGGGCAGTCCGAGTGCAACGATGCTGACGTCGAGAACACTTCCGAAGATGTCTCCCGCACCAGGAGGAGGAAGATCTGGTGTGAGCTCCCAGAGCTGAGTATACCTGGAGCCCGTAGTGTACTGCGTCAGACCATCGTTGAGCGTCTTGCGGTGAATGAGGGCGAAGATCCAGATCCCCACGATCGTGAAAGCCGACGAGACCAGAACTGGATGGAGATACGTCTTATACCTGGTTGGTAATCTGACAGCAATCAGGAAACAAATGATGTTGATGGCAATCTGCGTCGGCATTGCATAGCCTATTGTGTAATAGATAGGCAGTCCGACGAACAAAAAAAGCAGCCAGTAGGTCACGAGATCCAGGTTGGCGGTGAGCCATGTCGCCCACCTTTGGGTGCGGGACAGCGTAGGAGAGTCGTGCCGGAGTCTTGACGCTGCGGTATCAAGTATTTGCTCCGTCGACGCAAGTGGAGGTCCTCCAGTCCCTGTAACACGTGACGGGTCCTGGGTCCTAGTAGGGGGCTGCGGTGCCGTAGGAGTATCTGCTGGAGGCGACACAGATGGTGTGTCCGCTTGATATGTCGGCGGTGTATCACTGCTCGGCTGGTTTGTCCTCTCAGTGAGTGGTATGCTGTCGTCTTCTTGCCCCAACTCCTCGGCTCGCTCAGTGATGGCCCTCTTAGATGTACCCAACATCAGCTGCAAGCCACGGACGAAGTATGCAGTGAAAGAGAAGAGTGCTGCGTATCCAACCACTACGAAAGTAAGAGATGTAGCAAAGCATGTAGCGTTTGGAGACCCACCGAATACTGCTATGATTTTGCCTACCTCTGGCCCGCTAATGTCGGGGCTAAGCGGCAGAGTCACGAATGCTGGGCAGAAGAACAAATTAATGTAGCGAAGAGCAAAGCCACACTGCCTCATGTTAGCTGCAAACAGCCTGACAGCATGCCAGATACTGACTGGAACATCGATCAGGGATATGAGTTTCTTTGTAGTTTTGTCTCCAAGAGTGACTTCACATATGATGAGGAAGACAAACAGCAAGATCATACATGCTACAGAGGCTGGGAAAGAAATCTTTGCCAGGCTGATCAACCGGTGGACTCCAAAGCACACAGCCATGACTGCAAACAAGCCGATTGGAACTTGCAACCATGCTGCCACAACACGTCGCCAGGACGATTTTGCTACCTATCCGTGTCAGAGCCAGCCCTTGGAGCGTGAAGGGAAATTTTTACAAGTCTTGAGGCTTCCAAAGCGTCGGCTAATACACCTTTGATATCGTCCATGATTTGACGAATTTATCTTTTCTGTCCTTGCACACTAGCGGCCAAGTGAACAACAACGAGACTTAGAGATCGTCGTGCGTGACATTTCTTCGCAATAAGTTGGCAAATTGGAGAATAGGACCGGCAGTGACTCGCACGATCACTTTCTAAAATGGCTATCCGGGATAAAGCGGCATGTTAAGAGAGAACAAGATACGGCATGGTGGGGTCCTGTGGACGTTGAAGCGGTAGGGCTGAGCTGACTGAGCGGGTCAAGTCCGAGGGTCCAGAGTCGCAACAGCAGACAACACTTCACACAATTTATTGGGAAGCCCCTTTGACTCCCGTCAACTCCATCACCTGTCCTCATTGCCGCCCATCGCTTCGTGCTGCCATCATGGCGCTTGCTACAAAGACTCAATCGCAGGCAATCTTCGCCAAACTGCGCCAGAAACCCGCCAACAAGGTAGGCCAGGCCACCTTTCATCGCCGCAAGCTGCCCAACTTCTGATACCATGTCCAGGTCTGCTTCGATTGTGGCACCAAGAATCCGACATGGAGTTCCGTTCCCTTTGGAATCTATCTTTGCCTCGACTGTTCCGCCAATCATCGTAATCTCGGCGTACACATCTCTTTTGTGCGGTCAACCAATCTCGATAGTAAGACCAGCTTTCCGTGGTAGCTTTCGACTTCTAACGACAGCATAGTCTGGCAATGGGATCAACTGAGAGTAATGAAAGTAGGAGGGAACGAATCAGCGACAAAGTACTTCCAATCACACGGCGGCTCCGCAGCGCTTGCGAGCAAGGACTCAAAGACAAAGTACACATCCAATGCGGCGTCAAAGTACAAGGAAGAATTGCAAAGAAGAGCGGCAGCAGATGCTAAACAGTGCGTGCAATCCACGCAAAATGTTCTGACAGCTGGCTGACCGCACAGGTTCCCCGAGGAGGTTGTCATCACAGAATCTCTCGACGACCCCACCACGAGCGGCACTAATACTCCAGCCGGCGAGCAGGATGACGACTTCTTTTCATCGTGGGACAAGCCCACCATCAAGCGACCGAGTAATCCACCTTCACGATCCACTACGCCTGGAATCAACAGGACCGCCTCGCCCTTCCTCAACGCTAATGGCAATGGAACTGCACCTGCCCGTTCCAAGTCTCCACTGTCTGCCACTGACTCCTCTGCCGCTGCCCCTCGCGCTATTCCTGCCGCTGCCGTACGAAAGACCGCAACTACAGGAGCCAAGAAGACCAATATCTTGGGCGCGAAGAAGAAGCTAGGGGCCAAGAAGGTCGACGCGAGCGCGCTGGACTTTGATGAGGCCGAGAAGAAGGCAAAGGAAGAGCAGGAGCGCATTGAGAAGTTGGGATATGATCCGGATGCCGAAGCGCCACCAGCGGAGACGGTCGGCAACGTCATCCAACCGGAGACGAGCATTGTTAGCCCGCAGCCTGTAAACCCATCGAGGGGAAGTTTCGGAGCATCCTCGAAGCCAGAAAAGGGGAGTGGCGAAGTCGAGCGGTTGGGCATGGGGGTTAGGAAGCTCGGATTCGGCCAGGTCGGTGGGGGTGCACCAGCAGCAAGCAAGCCTAAGGCTGTAGGCGGTTTCGGCTCAACCTCGAGAGCTGCTGAAGGTGAGCATCCAGTTCGATTTGCCTGATCTTAAGCTAACACAAACCCAGACGACTCAGAGAAGTACGCGCGACAGAAGTTCGGTGCACAAAAGGGCATCTCCTCGGACGAATTCTTCGGCCGAGCCAGTTTCGACCCATCGGCACAGGCAGAGGCAAAGACGAGGCTGCAAGGCTTCGAAGGCGCGACGTCCATCTCATCGAACGCATACTTTGGGAGGTCCGAGGAGGAGGTGCCTGAGGGCGACTATGGCGACCTCGAGACGGCGGCCAAGGACTTTGTCCGCAAATTTGGCATTACCGCTGGCGACGATCTGGAGAATCTGACGAGCTTGCTAGGCGACGGTGCCACGAAACTCCAAGGTATGTACGTGAGGTGTCTGATCACTGCAGAAGCTGACTCTGGCAGGTGCCATTCGCAACTATTTGAATGGGTGATGTAATGCTGGACATATCGATTCATGAATTCATAGCGTGCAATAGAAAAGCCAATGATGCAGAGACTATCCAACCCATTGCTATGCAGATTGCCGATCATGCCATGAAACGCTACACTCCCCCGCTAGTTTGTTCACTTCCATCCGCTGCAGATGCTCACAACGTCGCCCCTATACCTTCGAATTATTCCAACTTGCTCATCATGTTCTTCCTGACAGTATTGTTGACCACACCGCCGACTCCAAAGGCCGGCACAATCCTACACATCCTTGCGAAACTGCTCGACAGCCAGTCAACCCTGACCTTCCGCAGCCTCTCCCTGAACGGCGTCTTCCCATTTCTATTATACAGGTCCAATCCCAACAAATGCAATGGTGTAGACAGAAGCTGGACGCTAGCCGGCGCAAGAAATTGCGCGACCGAAACTCGTGACATGTATTTTTCCGCCGCCTCGGACAGCGGCATCCTCGGCGCCAGCAATGGCGGGAGGTTGAAGCTTGCAAATATGGTGAGACAATCTCTTGCCGCGAAGAGCGCGTACGTCGGGCCTGGTACCGGACGGGCTGAGACGGTACCGAACATGCGCGTGAACTGGCTGTCCTTATACAGGCAGAGGGAGAGGTTGGCGGTGCTGGTCGCGAGGAATTTCGAGGGGCCGGTAGTGGTCGTAGACGCGGGCTGGTTGCGCAAAGTCGACTGGGTAGTGTCCAACATGTTCGCTGTGAGGTAGGTGCCGCCGTAGAGGGAAAGGATAAGGAGGAAGGGTTTCGATGTGAGGAAGTGGTGTGGACGGGTGAGAAGGTTGGCAAGAGAGTCGCGAAGAGAAGGCATGAGGGCTCTGGCGCCAGAGGCGTTCTCGATGATTGCTCTAAGGTCGTTTGTCAGTGATAGCTCCAAAGAGTGCAGGTCTTCAACCTACTTGTCGATCATGGTTATGAGCGGAGCAACCAGAGCACCAGCAGACAGGGCCGCCGTGCCATCTGCGACCAGGCGCAGGCCCAATTTATTGGTGTTGTACTTCTTAGATTCAGAGGTACCTAGGAGTGATTGAGCTTTGTCCTTCATGGACGGCAATTGTCTGAGGTCGCGTGACTCTGCGACAGAGGCAGTGGTAGGCTCATTCTGATGTGCTGCGCGAGGAGCTCCTCCGACTTCGGCACCCATATTCGTTTGATCCGAGTGGTCTCACCTCCGCATGCATTGGAGAAGGGTGAGTCGACAAAGCGATTTTTCTTGTATCCGAACAGTGCGCTGTCTTAATTGAATTCAGAGTGGGAGAGATTGGAGGATGGATAGGACTGATCAAGCTCGTTGCAAAGATAGCGCGACGGAAAACGGCACAAAGTGACGTCGGGAGTCATTCGGCGGCCTTTGACATTGATGCCGACTCCAACCGTTCACCCAAACTCCGACATAACGTTTCTTAGTTCCTTCCTAACAGACAACTAAATTAAATTAATTTATATATCTACAGCATTGATTGTGGACTACGCTGTATTTCCTTTACTTCGACAGTCGTAAGCTCAATTTCTTTTGTCGTATAAATGCCCTGGCTGTCCCAAGAGTCTTGTATAGAGTCATCGTTGATTGTGTTCTCTATTGCATCCGAATAGGCTCTTGCGTTATGATTGCCCATCATGTATCCAGCAGGCATTTTGCTCCGGCGCTCTGTATCATTTGCGTGCGAAGGGATCTTTTTAGAGGTCAAGGAAGTGTGCATGTCGCGGAGGAGTGGTCGCAGGACTGGAATACATTGGACGATGATGGTGCCGACGATTTCGGAAGAGTACCAGATATTCGAGTGTGCGTTGCGCCAGAAGTACCACTCGTCCTTGGGGTTGCCGCCGTCCTTCCAGCCAGTTCGAATGGCTGAAATAATGGCGACGATCATTCCCAAGCTCATGGTCAGGCATAGGCCAACCTTCTCAACTTTGCGCATGTTCAGGTTCCAGGTAATGAACCAAGGGAATGTGGCCATGACAAAGTCCATGATGATGTTGTAGACTATTTGCAGTGTGAGCGTACTATGCCGACACCATGTTTGAAGACTTCCTTACCGTTACCACCCTCCTTGAAGTTCTCGCGGAAAGTCCAATCCAGGTAGAAATTGAGTCGGTACCACTTGTCGTAACTCGGCTTGTCGGTGATCTTCGCCCATTGGAAGAAACACTTGATGATCATGTACAGGTTCATAGTGACAATACAGGACCAGAGGATCCATCGAGGCCAGCCCTTGGTAAGCTTTAATAACGTCATGGCAAATGCCGTTTTACTGAGGGCCTGCCCTATAAGAGTGCCGCACGAAGTCACATTGATGAGAATTTGCATGCGGTCATCCCAGTTGTCGACTACATAGCCTGTTGCATATTCAAGCGAGATGAGGCTGTTGTTGATCGTGAGGATAATCTTGAAAGATAGTCAGCCGTTGCGCTACGCTACGCTCCGATCATTCCCATGGTGCATACCCAAGTCACTAGCAAAATCCAATCGTCCCACCACAGTCCATGCCGCCTCGTGATCTTGATCCATATGCGTAGCGAGAGGAATGCGGTAGCCCCAGCGTACAAGAACCATATGCCGAGATTCAATTGTACCTCTGGATTCACATAGCCGTGCGACTGGCCTGCATCGTGATTTCGTGGCACGAGCATGTTCACATGTTGCTCCAGGGCGCCGGACATCCGACAAACGATGTCAATAAAAAGAAATAAGAAGGAGCAAATGACGGAAAGCAGGTAGTGCAAACGATAATGTCAAAAACACAAAAGAGGGGAAATGCAGGGTATTCTCAGGCACATGGCCATGGGGAATTTGATAGCTTTTCAGCTTCAACGCATTATTACCGCCAATCAGCAAATGCCGTGGAGCCTCCGTGATCCTGAAACTCGTGGCTTGCTAACCGAACGGAAGCACGGTCTGTGGAACTGCCATGGATCACGCTTACCCAGGATGAGACTCTTTAATCTATCAGTGGCAGGAATTCGCCCGAAGCGAACTTGTCCGTGGCTGTAAAGAATTGCCAACGCCGGTGACAGCTATGCTACAACTTGGTGCGGAGGTGAATGGACTCGCATCCGTTGTCTAGGCTGCATTTAAAGCGCGATGATTGTCGCTAGAACCACGCCTCAAGCGTGACGATCTCGAGCGCCCAGCCAGCCCTAAGGCACGGTAGGGTAGTCGAGGCTCACAGGAGCCTCGTGTCGACACAACAGCACGTTCCAGCCGTAAGCGAAGAAAACTTAGGGCCGGGCTGCTTGTTTCCGTCTCGTGGAGCGCCAGTATCGAAACAGTATTAGTCATGTGATCAATTTGCTGTACATTCACTTGACCAGCATCGCTAACAACTACTACCAGTATCACCTGTTTGCTACAGCTTCAATAGGCAGTATGATCGGACAATGTTGATCGGGACCAACAGGTATCCTTATTTTTGAGTATAAGGTAAAGGTAGTGTTGCCGGGTTGTAGGATGGGCAGGTCTCGAGTAGCCGCGGATGGCTCGGCTCTGAGCGTGATCGAACAGTCTCAGCTACACTGTGCAGTCTAGTGATTAGAGGTAGACAAGTGATCAAAGACCAGACACGAAGATAGGACGTGGACGAGCAATGGAATGCGCCAGGTATACAGCCTTCGGACAGCGTGCTACTGACTGCCTGTGACTAGCTGTGGAAGTCACGCCGACACTCACCCTCAGGAGAACCCTAGATAACAACAGTAGATGTAAATATATATATGTATATTCAATGCTAGAAGTAGAAGGTAACTAACTATGCAATACATATCACTTAGGTAGCCAATTCTTGATGTAGAAGGCAAAAAGAGGCTTTCATTGTTGAAATTGTACGTTATCTCGACGATGGTCTACATTATGGTAGAGCAAGGAAGACATCCCTCAGCTTCTCAAAGTTCGGGGTGCCCAAGCCTGTCACTGGATCCCAGCCAGGCGTGGCATTGAAACCGCCTGTACCACAGCCTGGGTTGCTTCCTATAGTGATGTCATTGAATGCATCAGGATTAGCATACAAGGTTGGATTGAGGAAGCCGACTGGGCCTTTGCCTATCGCCAGTCGAGCCTCGTTCAAGAGTGTGACGATGCCGGCGAAGATGGGAGCACTGGCACTCGTGCCTCCAACACCAAGAGTGGAGCCGTTGAAGACAGTAGCGACGTTGAGTCCGATGGCCGAAACATCAGGGAAGCCTCTGGCCTTGCCGGTGTTGTTGTACACATTTGGACCGTAGTCAGGACCATATTGTGACTGGAAAGCTGCCACAACGTCGGCTTGATACGCGGGAGCCTCGAAGATATTAGAGAAGCCTCCGCCTGATCCGAAGGAAGAGACGGCACGCTCGCCACTGGCCACATCTGCTCCGTTCAATGTTGTTGCCCCGACTGCGTGTATTGTTAGCTGAGAAGTTCGCATGATTGGTTTGACTAATGCTTACCAGCGGTGATGTATGGGCAATTGACTGGGAAAGAGGGCGAGTATCTGGTGCCATTGACATCGACGTAGAGCTGATCGGGATCGCCATTGAGACACGAGTTGGGATATCCGGCATTGAAACGATTGGCAACTCCTGAGTCACCCGATGCATAGATGACAGACACTCCTTGCAGAGCGAGTTTGGCCCATTCTGTGCATTGACGCCTCTGATAGAACTCTGGAAGAGCCCCCTGATAATTCATTAGCAGAATCAAAGCGCTCGGAAGCCTGTCCGTACCTCAATCTGCCCATAGCTCACGGACAGCACATTAGACAATGGTGCGCCTCCGCATTGAAGAGGGCCTTGATAGCCTGAGAGATTGTCATTCGGGTCTGGGTATGCGGGATCTGAGTGGCCGTCAGTATCCAACAAGGGGCTTCTAGGCAAGACGATGATATTCCTCACCAACATAAGGTTGATCTCCTCCTTGATAGGTACAATAGCTTCCGTCAAGAGCATCCAGCCAGATGTTGAATGTGCCGACACTATCGACATTGACCCCATCTCCGACCTGATATAGGCGAACTTTCTGCGGATAAACAATGGAGTAGATCGACTGGAAGTCTAGGGCAGACTCAACTCCGGACCCTTGAGCGACGGTAGTGAGGTTGGCTCTGAGTCCACCATCGATAGAAATGAACTCGGGTACAGTGTTGGCGGGGATCTCAGGCGAGGAGAAATTCTTGTAGAAGATCGGTAGGTCAGGTTCATAGAGGTAGTCGGCCCATTCACCAATGCCGATCTCATTACCTACAGCTGAGGTGTTTCCTGGTCCAAACTTGTAAAGCTCACGGAGGCAGTCGATTGTGATGAGTGATCCACACGGTTGTGACCCCAGCTTAGCACCTCCTGGAAACCGGGCAAGAAGGTCCGTTGATTGACGCACGTTTGCGACAGGTTCGATACCGTCAAGCTGTACTGTCGGCATAGCGAAATCGATGTGTCGGCGCATGTGTTGGGGGAGACTATAGCTGTCGCACGCAAGGCGTATTCTACCACTAGATTGATGACGGTAGTGCCAATATTCAGTCGCAAACAAATCTTCGGCTTCCTTGATCGTCCCATTGAAGCGAACCCAGTTGTGCCCTGGAAAGGTTAGTAGCTGGCAAATAGTCCGAAGCTCAAGAGCGCAGACCGGTGGACAGTGCTACCCGTGCCCGGTCAACGCCGGACTCTTCAAGCCACTGTAGAACAGCTTTCTTCGAATCATCATGAGCTGAGAATACGTTGGCGATCCTCTCAGAACTCCAGTGTTTGCCTAGAAGAGCACTGTCAGCATGAAAGGCCCTCGCCGGGCACATCTTGGCGTCAAGTGACGTACCGAAATTTGGCGATTTGGGGTCGGACACTTCATCAACATATCTCGCCGTATTCTCTATGTTGCGCTCTCTCAAGGCAATATCGATTGGAATGACATGTCCTGGGACAGCACGGTCACGTCGCTGCCACTGGTGTGAAGTTGCGTCCCGCTTTTCATGCAGAACCCAGGCACTTCGAGGATGAGGGGCAGCGGCGCATGTCAGTGCTAGAATAGCTGTGATTACGGCGGAAGAGAGTTGCATACTGGTCGATGGACAGTCGTCTCGCCCTGAAATACCAAGTGAATCTCAACGCGAGAGTCGTCCTTTAAGGCACGGGGCCGAATATATCGCTTAGGCTTGCGGAGACCATGATGTGCTTTGCAATCCAACACGATGACGTTCTCAGGATTGACAGAGTCTCGAGGGCCTTCCATATTGAGGTTGGCGGAGTGGATCGTGAGGTGACGACGAGGGCAATTGATACGGATCTACAGTTCCGCAACACAAGAACCCCCGCATTGCTTGTTAAAAGCTTATCGCTTTTAAGCATGGAGGGCAGATATCGCCAGCCGGCAGTCCTCGGTCCCTGGCACGTTCTCCCTGCCAATTGGACTGTTGATTCTGCACAGACATGGCTCCAATGATTATTGCAAACAAGGAAGGTAAGAAGACAGACGCAGAAGTATAGATGCAGCACACCAAAGTCAATGTGCATTCGATGCTTTCTCGATGTCATCAAACCACTCGCCCTCGTCCTCCTCACCTCTCCACTTCTTCGGCCCCTTCAGATCATATCCTGGCGTCGCATTCTCAACCCAGATTGATCCAGTCTTACTTGTATCGGCCAGAAGTTCTGCAAATCCACCTTTTCTCATTACTCTAGCTCCATACTTCCCTTCTTCCTTTCCGATAACTTTGCCAACAAGTACCTCTTCGTCAACAGTGCCCAGGAAGATTGTGAATCCTTGAATGTTATCTATCGGGTCGTGATGGGTGCCCATGCTGCTCCCACAATTACCGCAAAAGCCGCGATGACCGGTGAAGCCGTCGAGCACGTGTGTTGTATACATCCTGAATTCGGGTGCATGGTGGTAAAGAGGTATGTTGGACCAGGAGGTGTAAACACTGAGGAGTCGAGGGACGACTGCGCCGGTGAATTTGCGACAAAGAGTGCAGAGGCAAGCGTAGTTGTCCTTGAGTGGGATCTCCGTATGAGGAGGGAATGTTAAGTCGTATCGTAATGCGCCGCAATTACAGCCACCGGTGATCCTGATGGGCTGTTCAGGTAGTGCCATGTCGTCTGTATCTGGCTGCAGCAAATATATGAAAGATAATATGCTAGAACGAACGTGCGGAATGCATTATTCTCATGAATTGCCAGTGAACAGATATACCCCGCACTGGAGTGCTCGGTTCATCCCAGGGTTGCCTGATTGCGGGAGGTGACAGATGCTCTCCATGCAGTCATTGGAGCCGCCGTTGACAATCAAGCAAGAACGAAGTGTGGTAAATCAGGAGAAAGCACAGTGTCGCATGAACAGCCGGAATGACCTACATAGACAAAACCAGCAGCATTAGAGATGAAGGCGGGGGCGATTTTCATGTAGTGAATGCCTCCGCCATCGTGTGGAGAGAACGATTCGTAGATTGCTTGGGTGCTGATGCAAACCGAACCTGAGAGATGCGTCGAGATGAGCGACTAAGCAGATTTGCAAAGCGGCCGAGCAAAGTGCACACTCGGACTCTGCTCAGAAACAGGCATGGAGAACATAATCCGCTATTTGATCTATGCAGTCCTTTTCAAGCACATTTTAGTACCCTATCTACAATCCAACTGCTTCACATACCGATATAACGATATGGATATGTCACTGTTGTAGTCGCCCTTGGGGCTCCCAGGCTCGTTGGTCACACTGGACATCATCAAATGGTCTACTCATATAGTCGAAGCGGGCTCTCAATTCGGGCCAACCCTGCTTGCGCATTTATGGCACGATCATTCCAGCATTTTGACTTTTGAAGACTTTGTGCAGCTTCTGGCCCTTGGTCTGGAATCCTCCTGGTGTCGAAGAACTAGGCGACCCAGTACCGAACGTCGAGGTCATGTCTCATCACACTCTTTATGTTCCGCTGCGTTCTTCAAAATTAGATTCTCCATTAACTGAAGTCACCTACTTTGCAACGCCGGACACGCCATATCGGAAATAAGACCTAATTGAATACAGCACAATGACTTACCCCCAGTTCTTCCAACACTGCTCGGAATCTCCCACAATGTGGAGGAACGGATACAGTATGGGGGTGGGAGAAGCCGAGGTAGACTGCGGAGACCCCGTGTTTCGCAAACTCCTCATTCCACGAGCGAATCACTTCGCGTCGGCGCCTCCACCACCTTCGCCGTCATCGCCAACTCTGAAGGTCTCATCAATCATTTTGTCGCTGATTGTTGGTGCTTCTGTCCGACGCATGGAGTTGCCGATAACCGCCCAAGCAAGTCAAAGCACAGCCGCGGTACTTGCTTGTGACTTCTGCGGCAGCCAGTTCCGCAGACGAGAACACCTTG
Organism: Elsinoe australis; assembly: GCA_007556505.1. NCBI lineage: Eukaryota > Fungi > Ascomycota > Dothideomycetes > Myriangiales > Elsinoaceae > Elsinoe > Elsinoe australis. The sequence goes on from SWCS01000007.1 coordinate 1,625,407, forward strand.
ACAGACATCGTCAGAGTCATCTTGGCATCCGACCCCATAGCTGCCACGTATGCAACAGGTCATTTCCGCGGCGGTAAGGCTGAGCTTTAGCATATGAGCTGTCTTTTGTGTAGCTTATGACGTCTTGAAAGGGATGCTTTGAAACGGCATGTCGGCACACACGGCTCAGCAGCGCTGAGAGAGCATCTTCGAAGGAATGCTGCCACTCGAGCATGCCGAGCCTGCGCCAGGTCAAGGCAGAAATGCGATGGAATGGTGCCATGCGAACGATGTCGCAAGAAAAAGGTAGACTGTATTCCACAATCCTACAGTACTCGCGACGTGTCTAATGCTGCCGACCCGGAAACTCAAGAAAGTCACCCTGAGGTTGTATCATCTTCAATAACACAGATGTCCGGTGTTGATGATACAGTCGAGACTGTTGCGGATGGCAGCACTGATCAAACCAGCGGAGTCTTCGATGTTGGTGCCTCTGGTGTATCTGTCGACCAGAACGTCACGTCTTCGCACTTTGCCATGACCACCGGACTAGACGACATTTTCTACGACGCTCTTCTACGCGATGCAAACTTTCCATTTCTGTGGAATGGTTTGTTCACTAGTGACGAGTTCGTGAATCAATCTACACTCGGTAGTGCCTTGGCTGGAGAGGCCCATCCGGACCATAACAGCAATTTAAGCCTGATTTCGATGTCTCCTGCTCGCCCAGATACCTGTGGCCCCAACGGAGTCCAGCACCCTTTGTGCGCCCACATGAGAACACCAGCATCACCACTCGCGACAACATTGCCTTTCCAACAATCAAACGCACATACTGATGCACCGACACTGAACTTCAGCGGGGTCCATCCTGCCCCTAATGGACCAACGTCACAGGCCTACATCAATGACGATAAAGACGTACTTCTGGCCGAGCATTTCTGCCACGTGCCAGCTGTCTCACCAACGACACATGCCAAAATTCAGCAATTTCATCACAGATATGTCGTTACCGGAGCAGGTCATCCTTCCGTGGAACCATGTCCTCCGCTAGAATATTTGGAAGTCTATGTTCAGCTCTATTTTGAGCATTGTCATGAACAGGTTCCGTTCTTGCACGTTGCGTCAATGAGTACAAGCGAGGAAAATTGGTCTCTAGTCATGGCTTTAGCAGCTGTGGGCGTTCATTATAGCGGGGCGAGTCTCAGCACGAAGCATTCGGCTTGCTTAGAGTCTCTGGCTAGACATTTTTTGGTCACAGATGTAAGCTATCATGACTAGCCATAATCCCCAAGCTGAAAATAGTAGATGCAGGCAAGTCATCCTACTGGAGCCAACGCTCTTTGTCGCGCTCAAGCATTTCTGGTCATCTATCGAATGCTTTTGACCGCCGGGACTCTGGAAAACGTACTCACCGTTCAGTCCCATCGCAACACTTTAATTACCATCTGTCGCCAATATATGGCTGTTCAGGGTTCGTTGTTTCGACGACGCCCTGAGCCACCCGAGCGCACTGACGAGTGGTCGCAATGGGTTTTCCGTGAGGCGAATTGCCGCTTAATTTATTCTACATGGGGTCAGTATCACTACCTATATGTGCACAGGAAGTGCTGACAATCTAAGTACTCGAATGTATGCAGTGTGTCTGCTTCGGACTTCCACCACTTCTTGCAGTGAATGAATTTAGCATCCCACTGCCTTGTAGGCAAACGCTCTGGGATGCACCTTCTATGCCGATCTGGAAAAAGAGAAGGACTGAGCAAGGTATGCAATTTCAATTATCGACCTTCGTCTGTCTCGATCATCGCTGATCGTATTCACAGTAGATGACGAGGGTACCATGTCCTTGAGTTACATCTTTGGGCGAAGAATCTTGTTGATGGATGACTTGGCGTCACTAGATGCTGCGTCTCGTGCAGTATTGCTCCTGACAGCTTATGTACAGGAGGTTCGGTCGCTAGAACTCGTGAAGCCGTGGATTGCACCCATGTCTTCCGAACTAACCTCTGACGAGACATTGTTGAACGGTCTCTCCGACATGATCAAAAATCCGTTTGAACCACTCATACAGAAATTAGCACCCGATACAAGATCCGACTTCGCTCAATCTCAGGTTCCGATGTATGACATCAACAACTTTAGATACATCTCGATCTTGAGATTCGTGCCAACAAGGATCCTTTATGCTTTTTCGCGCTGGCAGACTTCCGAGGAGGGAGCCCACAACGCTAGCCAGGAGCTTACGAGGCGCTTCATCCGGTACTCAAAATGGGCCAAAACTTGTCTATTGCATGCCGCACGCTTGTTCTACAATTATCGGGCAGCAGCATTACCAATCCGGGGATTCGAACCAATCTTTGTTCTAGGCGCCACACTGTACATAGAGGCTTATATCCGCTTGGTTCCAAGGACGCTAGTGGCAGAAACACTACCAGGAGCGTCTGAACCGGCTTTGTTGAGGATCGATCTACCTATGGATGAAGACACAGAACGGGAGTGGACCAACTCGCCCTCAGCCACTCGACTGCATATGACTGGTATTGGGCTTCTTGCGCAGTCGGATAGTGTCAGACGTCTTCTCAAGGAGTCTGCTCGGATTCTTCTGATAGGTACTGAGAGATGCAAGCTCTCATATGTTCTTGGCTCGAACATGCTCAGACGAATCGATGGCGTGTATCAAGATATGGAGAGGTAGCAAGGATTGTCATGTATTTGTACAAATATCTGGCAGAACGACCACGGGGCACCCCTTGAAGATTCAGCTCCGCAATTCCGGAGCATCATCGACGTACGCCTTGGTCGTAAAAAGCCCAGCGAGTAATGTGAAGCCATAGTACATTTGCATACCGAGGGACGCGATAGACATCAATGCCCAGCCTGTGTACGTTTCCACATCCACCGGCTACAGCATGTTAGCAAGCCGTTTCAACCTGGATGTCATGATAGGACTCACTGCCAAAACTCCACCACCGCTCTTCTGTACCCAGCTGAAGGCCCGGGGAACCATCTCAGACTCATATTCATCGCAGCATCGGGCGATGTTGGCTTTTGATGGCCACATGCCATCCTTGACCTCCTTGTTCAGCTGCAATAACAATGGCAGCAGGGTAGCTGTGTCTCTGAGTGACTGATTACCACCCATTCCTCGTGTCGGTAACATGGCATGCATAGAATCTCCAAGGAGCCACACTCGTGGATGGCCGCCAGTCTCTGGTTCAGAACGCTGAGCGTCAGCCCGCCAGTTTGCCTTGGGCTGTGTACTGATACGTGCTTGGTATGCATATATGTCGCATCCTTTGATAATGTCGAGCATTTCATGACTAATGCACAGTCAGGACCGCCACGACAGAGATATCATCACTCTTCACCTACTACTCGGACGCCCACGGCTTCATGTAATCAGCACAGATTCTCCACTTAGTCTGGTTGTCGGCTCTCAGCGCACCGTCTGGAACGTGTTCGATTGGTATGTGTACGCCGAACATACATGTGGCAGATTCCTCATCATAGCCGTCGCGACCGACCGTGTCGTTGCTGTGAATATCAGTTTCCAGCTTATCAGGGAGGTAGGCTATGATGCGATCAGCAAACTCATTCCAGATGATACCGGAAGGAAGAAAATTACCAGCAAAGTAAAACGCGGAGTTGTCCGAGAATGAGAGAACTGGTTTCTCATGGAGTTGCGGTGACATGTTCGAAAACATTGACATTGGCAGCTCCGTCTTTGCGATGAAGCTTACATGGGATTTCGTTTGGTGCAGGTTGTTTAGACCAAGTCGACGATTTACCTATCAGTATGAAAGGTCAGTTCATTCGATCACAGTGATGGTGTTCGTCATTGTGTCCTCACCTGTGAATGACTTCCATCGGCCCCGATCAAAATATCGCATATGTCTGAGCTCCCGTCTTCGAAATGCACCTTTACTCGCTCCCGACCTTCCTGCTGAACAATTTCATAGTACGAGAACTGTTTTCCATACACCAGATTCCCAGCTTGATCTACCGGTTGTGCCAATGCGTCTCGTAGTACTGTCCGAGTGATAGCCGCAGATTTGCTGTAAACGGGAAATTTGGTCAGATCAAGGATAGAATCGAAGGCTTTGTTGCGTATGACAGGCGCAGTTGACTTCTTGCCTCCAGCGCGGCCAAATTTGGCAGCCACACTGGCAAGGACATCCGGATCCAGGCATGCTCGCATGCCAATTAGTGCATTGGCTCCAAGACGTATCTGGTAGCCTTCTCGTTTGGCATCTCGGGCTAACCTCTCGTAGACGGTCACCTCAATGCGATTTCGTTGCAAACCGTTTGCAAGAAGCGTGCCTGCGAGGCCACCACCAATAATGATGACTTTGAGGGACGGCATACTGATTCGGGAAACAAAGCGGTGTTGCTTGAAAAGTGTTGTGACTGTAATCAATTCTTTCAAATCACGAGCAAGAGTGGTTTATGTTTGAATGCAACGCAATTCTGAAGCATATTTTCATTCGGCATATTGACTGTAGATGGACTGTGGGGTGTCCGAGATCTGCGGCCGGGCGGATGCTCTCGCAGCGCGGGATCACCACCTCCGGCGTCCAGAGTGTCGGAATCCCCTCTACATTCGCAAGCGAGAGTGGATGATTCGATTGATCAACCAAACCAAAGCCACGAGATTGTGATAATGCTTACTGTTCGACGACCTTTGACACACTTTAAAGAATTATTTTCATACTGCAGCTCCAGCTAACCACAGTCGTGGTACATTCAAAAGCATGATGGACGCTACCATTGAATGGTTCGGTAAGTGACAAAGTGGGCCCGAAACGGAAGGGTTCTATCCATCAAGACTGACTGATGACTCGACAGGAACGACGACTTTCCGGCTCCGAGCAAATGGACTAACTATCTTCCTCGATACCTGGCTCGAGAGGCCGTCAGTGCTGCCAAAGTACCTTGCAGTGGATAACGTTGACGTGGCCGACTACATTTTCATCTCGCATGCGCATTTTGATCAGTATGTATCTGGGACGCCTATTCTATGTGCATCATCCGGCACTGACAGGTTCTAGCCTTCCTGGCGCTGATCGAATCGCGATTCGCACAGGGGCAATCGTCATTGCGAACGGTGAAGCTATCAATTGTCTTCGCAATGCTGGAGTGCCGGAGAAGCAACTGGTACCTGTCGCTGGCGGCGAAAGAGTGCCTTTATTCAAGCGACAAGACCGTTTGCACGCACTGAGCGGCGACATCGAATGCGAGCCTGGTCCTCCAGGAGCACCCGCGATGCCAGCTCACATTTACGCAGCGCTATCTGTCCATGTCTGGCCATCGCTTCATTGTCTCATGCCCGGAAAGTCGCACGCAGATGTGCCCGAAGTCATGGACACCGGTGTGAAATACACGGGTGAAGCCAGTCCATACCAGTGTACGCTGGATATTACCTTTGGCATGAAGTACGGCCTCCTCCGCGTAGGGCAACACATGCCGCGAGAGACTATGGCTCAGGGTATGCAGTCATTCGTCGAATACGTGGAGGATAAGCGAAACGCTATGTCCCATTACGATGGCGGCCAGCTCATGTACAATTTCTTGATCGGAGACAAAGCTCTACTTTGGAGCGCTCATCTCGGCGGCTACCGGGGAATCCTCGAGAGCATACAACCGAAGCCGAATGTCCTCGTTCAAGCCATCGCCGGACGGGCGAATCTCAATGGAAGACCTTTCGACGGAAGCGCGGCAGAGTTCGCAGTGAAGACGTCGCAGTGGTTAGGGGAGCCAGAGAAGGTCATCTGGTGTCTGCACGATGACTCTCCAATCAAGCCGCTGAGAGTAAACACTACACCGGCGACTGATCTGGTCCAACAAGAAACAAGATCCAGAGTGATTGACCTTCTGCCCACAGAAATTTATGCTTTGTTCAGTTGAGACTCTTTGCATGAACAAGAGATCGCTCGGACGAGGTCCAGGCTCTGTCATCTTAGGTCAAGAGTCGACGCAACTCATACAAGTCGCATTGCACAAACATGACAGACAAAAAGCAGCGGAGTTGTCGAGTAGTCAGCGCCGTAGTCGAGGAATCATATAACGGTACGATGCACAAGGCAGAAATCGTATGCAGCAGTTAACGACAGGGCCGCGGAGTGGAAGAGATTGTGGAGATGCATAAATCGTGAGGATAATTTTGTGTACTGTGCGGAGGTTGAGATGGATACGTCATCGCAAAACGTTCGCCCCCTTTTCCATACCTTATCTTCGCCGCACTTGGTGAGGATGCCACCCCAATCTTTCTACCCGCGCGAATAACAGAGCGTCCCCTGTGTACACATTTCCAAGCACCAACAGCAACAATGGCGGCTTCACTTCTTGACACTACCCGGAACCTTGTGAGTATATGTGCTCCCATCTTCGCTTTGCATCCCGCTGACAGTGCCCGTCAGTCTCTCTACACGATCCCGGCTGCTTGGATTCTCAGCATTGCGCCGCATTTCTATGCCGCCAGTTTAGGCAAATTCGACAACAAGAATCCTCGTACCTACACTCGCGACACCGAGGGCGATCAGAGTATTGACAAAGGTGCGCCCCGCGCCCCGTCATAAGCAGCCTATCCGCAAGTCGGCTTCTTGTCCAACGTCCATTGTGCTGACGTGCGCGATACAGCGACCAAGGCGAAAATCATTCGTGCCGAAGGTGCTCAGCAGAACGGCTTTGAGAACATTGGTCTTTTCGCCGCTGCTGTCGTGATCGGTAATGTTGCCAAGCTGGACAATTGGACTCTGAACGCACTCAGCGGTGCCTACCTTGCCAGCCGAGTGGCCTACAACATCTGCTACATCCAAGGCAGTAATGATTCTATCGGTAAGTGGACGCACTGATATCACCTCAGTGGAGCCGTGTGCGGTCACTGTACAGGGATGAGGGATATTCACTGACGGCATCTTCAGCAAACGTAAGGACTGTGTCTTTCCTCACTGGTGTTGGGATCATCTGGACTTTCTTCATCAAGAGCGGCAACGTCCTCGTCAACAAGCTGTAGTCACTTTAAGTAGTCGTAGTGGAGATGTCCTCGATATAGAATGCAGACTAGATAGACAAACTGGATAGATTGTCAATATTTCACATATCAACGAGACTTCGGCAATACAGCCTGTATGGGCGCCCGTGGACGGCGTAGGAGTAATCGAGAAAGCCCTAAACGGGCTGCATGCCGGCCCTGCAAATGTGTAATCAAGTGCAAACATGCATGAACGCCGTGGCAAGCTTTCCTTAAACACACTGTGCCAAATACTGAACCACATGTCCAAATAACCGCTGTGTGGTTCGTGACGGGGGTTCACCGGACCATGTTGCCGGATCGCTCGGTTGTATGGCTCTTCCCCGCAAGTTTTCGCTACTGAACCCTGAACAGTCCGGAATATCGTTCTTCACCCCAGATTGCAATTACTGCACCAGTGGTAGAACAAGGATAGGATGTGCACTAGCAACATGGATCTCGAGGCTCGTGGTCTTCCAAGACGCTCGAAGAGCTAGGCCGCCCAGATTGTGGCGTCCCTCCTCATGGCACGTTACTCACGCATCCCTACAAGTATTCTTACTCATACCACTCCTGAATATGTCTTGTACTCTCCTAGTCTGTTGATTGAATCTTCGAAGCATGTTCTCCTTCAAGCCTGGCAAGCAGACCGAACTCGCGGTTACGATTACTTGCCTGCAAGCATTTCTGCTGTCAGTCCACGTCCACTACGCTGCCTCCCAATCATACTTACTACTCCATCAGATTCGGATATGATCAAGGTGTCTTCGGAGGTTAGTAACAAACAAAGTCTTCAAATTCAGAGCTAAGCTAGAAAGGTCTTGTCACTAATGATGACTTTCTTAACACATTCGGCCGACCTAATTCGTCCCTGCTAGGCATCATTGGTAAGATCATCCCAAATCGGTTGAGGGGACATATCTGATCCGTTAAGTCTCCATTTACAACATTGGATGCCTACTAGGATGCGTTGCAAACTTCATGTTCGGGACAAAATTCGGAAGGAGACAAGCCATTTGGGCAGCTATGGCATTCATCTGTCTAGGTGCTGTAGTTCAGACTGCGTCATACGGCGTACCCCAACTGATGGTCGGTCGAGTAATAACCGGCTTTGGTATGAGATAACACTATCTTTGGTGAAATGGACACTAAGGCCATGGTAGGGGTGGGTATCGACACATCGACCGTGCCTATGTAGTAAGTGTCCAAAGTCTGGATGATCAACCGTAAACAACAACTGACGTTTCGAAAGCCAATCAGAGCTGTGCAAACCAAATCGTCGCGGCAGACTTGTTTCCACCGAGGTAAGCGTTCTGTACTCGAAAAGCAATGGGTCGCTAATCAAGTGCAGCTCTTGTTCGTTGCCGTGGGTATCACTTTTGCATACTTTTACGATTTCGGGCTCAGCTACGTCGGAGGTCCTATGGCATGGCGTCTGCCGATTGCGACTCAAATTGCGTTCGCCATCCCTATCGCAATCTTGATGATTCCATTGCCAGAGTCGCCACGATGGTTGATCCAGCGCGGCCGTATTGACGATGCAACCAAAGTGCTCATGCAGAATTATGGCGTAGATGAGTACGATGAAGAGTTGCAGACAGAGAGGAAGAGCATTATCGATATCTGCGATCTCGAGCGGAAAGCTGGGTTTCATTGGACCTCCATCTTCAAGAAGGATGCGGTTCAGACTGGCTGGAGAATCTTCTTGTCCTGCTTGATCTTGACAATGAACCAAGTCAGTTTGCTCGTGACCGCAGATTGGACCATCTAACAAGATTTTCAGTGGACTGGAATCAATGTCGTAGTCTTCTACGCTGCTGTCGTTCTCGAGCAAAACGTGGGACTAAACCACAAGACAGCTCTAGTTGTTGGCGGCTGTCTGAATCTGGCCTTTGTACTCGGAGCTATCGTCCCAAGTCTTGGAGCTGACAAGCTCGGTCGCCGAAAGTTGATGATGTTCGGATGTTCTGGAATGTCAATTTCGATGTTGCTCATCTCAGTGTTGCTGTCGATTCAAGGTGGACCGAGAGGCCGTGTGACCTCATCAGCATCGATTGCTTTCTTCCTTCTCGCAAGTCTTTCCGGACTGACCATGTTCGTATGACTGACCCATCACAGTACATGATATTCTTCGGAGTTAGTATGGCTGGGATCCCATGGTGCTACTCCGCGGAGATATTGCCTCTTCACGTGAGGGCTCCCGGCATTTCTATTGCTGTCATGTTCAATTGGATCTCAGTAGGTCTTTAAGAGATGCTTACCTAGCTACACTGCTGACCATATGCAGGTCTTCACGATCGTCATGATTACTCCTGTGCTAGTAGCCAACATCACCTGGAAGACATACCTTATATTCATGGTTATGGTGAGTTCATTCGATGCATCTTACCAGGCACGCCGAAGGCCGCTAACGACCTCAATTCAGAACTTCGTCTTCATCCCCATCATCTATTTCTTGTTTCCTGAGACAGCAAACAGGTCACTTGAAGATATAGATTTCTTGTTCCTCAAACACGATCGACTTTCACCCGACGAGCAGCATTGGCTTGATAGATATGGCACGTCCGGAGTTGCGAACCAGACCGTTGTGGCTGATAGAAATCTCGAGTCAAAGAATACGATGGAGCACATAGAGCATAGCAAAGCTTGATGCCATGATCATGATAATGGCCGAGCGTCAGGGCTCGCTGAGGTCAGAAGAGTCGGACATCAATGGCTGGCAGCATACTCAGAGCTTCTAAAAATGAAAATGCTTAGAAGTGATGAATCCTCAGAACAGAAGATGACGACGGGCGCCTGATCAAGACCAGTCTCAAAACATGTGCAGTTCTTCTTAGATATGAGATACAGCAAGCTCATTACTCTTGAATGCGGCTACAAAGTATGACATGTACATGTAAGCAAGTGTTACGAACGCGACATTAGCAAGACGCTAGCCGATGTCTCAGCCAATCAGGAACTACACCTGCCCTACAGGAAGGCGGCACTTAGGAACGAACGACGACCACTTGTTCTTAGTTACTTAGATTACTTATAAAAAGAATGATCCCCTGCTCCTTTACCTTAATTACTTATAAAAGAAGTAATTAAGTAGGACATATAAGCATACTTATTAGCTTAGTATAGTAAGTTTATAGTCAACCTTATTAAGCATCTAGCTAGCTAGATCTAACTAAATTAATTGTATTTGTATCTCTTAAGACTATACTCTAATCCCTATCTCTCTAAAGTAGAATACCTTATTCTTAGCTTACTATTTTATCTAAAATATAACCTAGTTTAGATAGTTTATAATATTTTAACTACTCTTACTATAGATAGGATTAGCTACCTAGTACTACTTATAGTTCTAATAACTAGCTATACATCTAGATTAGAATAATAGTACTAAGGTATTAGCCTACTATAAAGAGCTTAGTAACTCTATTAAAGACTAAATACTAGAAGGACTACTAAATAACCTTAAGTAGCTAATTAATATATTTATTTATATTAATAACTAACTTTATAAAAGACAAATAGAAAAAAAAAAAGACTACTATACTATACTATAGTACTCTAAGAATAACTAAGATTATAGAGATCTAATAGAATTAGATACTATATACTAAGACTATCTCTTATAGAATAAGAGTTAGTATAAGAATAAGTTCTTTAGTAAGAAAGAGAAAGAGAAATATATAAAAGAAAACCTATATTTTAAATATAAAAGACCTAGATATTAGACTAGAGACTACTAAGTAGAGATACTAGCTAGTAGATTATATATAATAATAGCTAGGCTAGTAAAGAAAAAGACTAATACTACTATAGAAGACCTAATAACCTATAGTATAGATATAAAAACATAAAAGGAATCTAAACTAGTTTAAGAAAGTAATATTCTTTCTAAAGATACTAATAAAGATATAATCTATAATAATAAATAGCTAAGTTATAGAACCTTATTATAGATAGTATATTATAATAATACTTATTTTATTTACTTATTAGATAAG